>CM040120.1:412497665-412973756 GCA_022559845.1 Amorphophallus konjac
AAACCTTTTGAATTCAAAACAATCACATTCTGTTCTAGCAAAGGTAAAGAGAAGCTGGACACTCCATCCAGCTCAACCAGCAACTCTCACAATTCAAAGATTAAAAATTTTGCTAACCCAATAAAGGCTGTCAACAGGAACAGCCAAAACACTAAGGCTAAAATTCAACAAAAGAAAAATAACCCAACCTTTTACCATGTAAATAACAAAAATTTCCATGTGTCTAAACAAACGAGGACTCACTCCTCTCACCATCAAAATGCCTTCAATGCACACAACTCTTACAAGGCAAGGAAGTTTGATAACAGGCACAGAAATAATTTTGGGCAGTGGAATAACAAAAACATCAAAAATAATCAAGCCAAATCAAATCCAAGGGTTGCTACCAAAAGGAATGACAGTGATAGAAAATTGAACCATCATGACAATTTAAAGAACACTGTCAGGTAGATTTGGATCCCTAAAGACTTGCTGAAAAGTTTAAATAATGTTTGTGGACCCAAACTATCTTGGTTTCCAGAGTGTCTGTGTAACTTGCTTTGCAGGAAAGCCTGGCAGCCATGGACAACCAGTGGTATCTTGATAGTGGTTGCTCGAGAGACATGACAGGAGACAAGACAAAATTCAGCAAGCTAGAAATGAAGGTTGGTGTGACAGTCAAGTTTGGAGGAAAGAATAGAGGTAAGATCATTGGCTTCGGCACTATTGGTAAGTGTCCCTCCAACACAATTGAGAATGTATTACTTGTAGATGGTCTTGAACACAACCTGCTGAGCATCAGTCAGCTCTGTGACAAGGGTCACAGGGTGGTCACATTTGATGATCATGATTGTAAGATTTTTGAACTCAATTCTGAGTCAATAAAATTTGTAGGCCATAGAGTCAACAATGTTTACATAGTGAACATAGATGAAAATTCTGCATCAAATCTTTGTTTGACTACCAACTCTGAAAACAATGCTTTCTATTGGCATAGGAAGTTAGGCCATGCTAGCTACAATATCTTGAATAGATTAGTCAAGCATGAGTTGGTTAGAGGCATGCCTAAAATAAATTTCAAGATAAACTCAAAAGTTTGTGATGCATGTGCATTAGGGAAGCAAACCAAGAAATCCTTTAAAATAAGGCATGAACCCTTGTCTTCTAAACCATTAGAACATCTGCATATGGACTTGTTTGGTCCTACTAGGACTCAAAGTCTAACTGGCAAGAGATTTGGGTATGTCATTGTAGATGACTACACAAGGTTTACATGGATATTCTTTTTAGCTCACAAGAGTGATGCATTTGATGAATTTTAAATCTTCTTTAACAAAATAAAACAAGAAAATAAGCACAAGGTGTGCGTCATTCAATCTGATCATGGGGGAGAATTTGAAAATATATTATTTTCTGATTTCTGTAATAAAGAAGGACTGGCTCATAAATTTTCATCTCCTAGGACCCCAGAACAGAATGGAGTTGTAGAAAGAAGGAATAGAACAATCGTGGAGATGGCAAGGACCATGTTGATTGAGAGCCAACTCCCACGGAAGTTTTGGGCAGAAGTTGCAAACACTGCCTGTTATATACTTAACAGGGCAATGGTAAGACATGTCCACTTGAAAACTCCATATGAACTTTTAAAGGGTAAGAGACCCAACCTGGCTTATTTCAAAATCTTTGGTTCTAAGTGCTTTATTCATAATAATGATAAAAAAGACCTAGATAAGTTTGAAGCTAAAAGTAGTCCAAGAATCTTCTTGGGGTATTCTGAATTGTCTAGAGCTTATAGAGTCTTCAATATTCATGATCAACTAGTTGAGGAATCTCCTCATGTAATGTTTGATGAAACTTTCAATCATACTGATTTTAATAATGATGACAGGAAGGAAAAAGAAGATGGTGAATTTTTGGAAGAGAAGCCAAATGAAGAAATCTCTGATCAGCCAGTACAATCTTCTCCAGAACAAGGTCAGTTGACCGAACAAGGTAAGTCTTCGAATAACACCAGATTTCTTAAGAATCATCATGCTCATAATATTATAGGAAATCTGCATGATCCCCCTAGGACTAGATCTTTTCTTAGAGATGTCAATAACCAGGACCTAGTAGCATTAGTTTCTCAAATTGAACCCAAAACTATAGAAGAAGCCTTAAAAGATGAATCATGGATAAATGCAATGCATGAAGAATTGGGTCAGTTTGAACGAAATAAAGTCTGGACTTTGGTTCCTAGACCTGAAAAATCTTCCATCATTGGAACCAAGTGGGTGTTTAGAAATAAAATGAATGAGGATGGAATTGATAATCTGTAGGAATAAGGCTATGTTGATAGTTAAGGGATATTCTCAAGAATTTGGGGTGGACTTTGATGAATCCTATGTACCAGTGGCTAGGATGGAGGCTATTAGAATTCTTATAGCCTTTGCATGCTCTAACAACATAAAATTTCAACAAATGGTTGTGAAGAGTACTTTTTTAAATGGCATCATAAAAGAGGAAGTTTATGTTAAGCAACCCCCTGGATTTGAATCTATTGAGCTGCCTAACCATATTTTCAGATTGAATAAGGCTTTATATGGACTGAAACAAGTCCCTCGGGCTTGGTATGACAGGCTGACTGAGTTTCTGATCAGCAAAGGATATTGCAAAGGTAAGGTTGATCAGACTCTCTTCACTAAGAATGTGAATCAGAAATTAATCATAGTTCAGGTATATGTTGATGACATTGTTTTTGGTTCCACATGTCTTGAACTTTCTAAAAACTTTGTGAGTCTAATGTCAAAAGAGTTTGAGATGAGTCTAGTCGGTGACTTGCAATATTTTCTTGGTCTGTAGGTTAAACAAATGGTGGAAGGATGCTTCATCAGTCAGACCAAGTATGCATCAGAAATCTTGAAGAGATTCGGCATGGACAAGCTGAAGCACATGTCTACACCAATGGGAGCAAACACATCATTGGATGCTGACGAGTCAGGTAAACCAGTGGACACAAAACTCTACAGAGGTATGATTAGCTCATTACTCTACCTTACTGCTTCCAGACCAGATATCCAATTCAGTGTGTGCTTGTGTGCTAAGTTTCAAGCTAATCCAAAAGAATCACACTTGTCTGCTGTCAAAAAAATATTTAGATATATTGCTGGCACACATAATTTAGGCTTATTTTTTCCTGCATCATGCCACCTAGAGTTAATTTCATATATTGATGCAGATTATGCTAGGTGTAAACTTGATAGGAAAAGCACTAGTGGTTAATGTCAATTCTTAGGAAGGTGTTTGGTTTCTTGGGCTTCCAAGAAACAACACTCAGTAGCTCTGTCCACCACAGAGGTTGAGTATGTAGCTGTTGGTAGCTGTGGCACACAAGTTATATGGATTAAGCACTAGCTATAAGACTACAATGTAGATCTTGGCTGCACACCCATCTATTGTGATAACACAAGTACTATAAACCTGTCTAAAAATCTAATTCAACACTCACGAGCTAAGCACATAGACATTAGACACCACTTCATAAGAGATGAAATTTTAAAGAAAATCTATGAATTGATTCATGTAGGCACAGCACATCAAATTACAGACATTTTCACTAAGCCATTGGATCATGAAAATTTTTCAACCTTGAGGAGAGAATTGGGCCTTTTCAGACCAACCTGAGCATGCAATATCTCTTAAGTTCAGTCTATTGTTAGTCTTAGTCTGTAGATGCAATAATAAGGGGGAGCTAGCCCCATTGTCCAATCCTTGGATTGTCATGTCTCATTTATTCTTCTTTGCTAGATGTGAACCACCCTATGGTATATAAATGGTGTATTGCTGAAGGGCAGGTAAGGCCTATCTAAAAGCTCTCTCCATGCGTGAAGGTGGTCTTATGACCCAAGTTCTCCGCCAAGTACCAAGGGCAGTTAATGCATCTAGTAAGGGGGAGATAAAGGTCTTTGATTCATTGTCTTCAAGTTTGGTTACACTCTTATGTCAATAAATTCTGTGTGACAGGGGGAGCTATCTTAAATCACTTCAATAACTTTCTATCAGCCATTCCAGTTCTTTCTATCCGTCATCTTAGTTGTCTTGTCATGTGCATAAAATTCTTTGTGAGATCTCTTTGAGTCTCCAACAGTCTTTCTACAGACTTAAAGCCTTCTGCATTCAGGACATTCCTAAATAGACAAAGATTAAGTATGTTGGCAATGCTAAGTCTAGTGGTTTAAGATTCATAACCTTGCAAGATCAAAATAAAAGATTTCTGAAGAACACTTCTATATAGATGTAATGGGTTAAGAACATCTTTGAAATACTGTGTCCTAAAATCTTCTAAAGCCGGAAATTCAATAATAATGGGGGAACTTTGGTTGAAAATCTTCAAATTAAGTATTGTATTCAAACACTTAAACAATCTCATGAATTCAATAAGGGGAAACAAGTTTTCAGAGCAATGGTTTTGGTTACTGAGAAACTGATTAACCTTCACCCTGAAGTGAAGAAAATTGTGTCATGAGGTGCCAAGCTATCTCTGATTAAAAATTATGATTCTGAAAAATCGTGACAGAGCAATGGCATAGTATGGTGAGTAACTGGGTCACTTCACCTGAGACTTGTTGTGCCTCATGTAAAAAGTCACTACTTTTGTTAACTCTATTAATCAAAAAGGTAAAATGGTTAACACACTGAGTTACTGAGAATTCTGGCATCTAAACAATGTGTCTCCTCAAGTCAAAAAGTGTGGATTGAACCAAATTGCTCATATAAAGGAAACTCTGCAGCAAGAACTATGTTGAAAAGAAAAATCACAAATAGTGACCCCCAACAATAAATTCAATATGGATAGGTTTCAAGTGTTTGTCCTCAATACTAATTGTAGATCTTCCTAGAGAAGTCCCTGAACCATTGATCAGTAAAGCTGCAGATAGATTGCCAAGACACTTAAATAAATTTGTTCATTCTTCATTACTTGTGTATATAATGACTTCATATTTTTTTTCTCATGTGTCTTTCTGAGTTATCAGTTATAAACCATGCAACTTACTTACACTAACACACTGATCTCTCTAAGGGATAGTTTTTGAAGGCAGTCAGATTCATGGTCTATAACACTACTATTTTTGCCACTCAAACCTTCATCTCATTCGTGTAGTTCTCTACACTACATCCTCCCCATTGTCTCTATTTTTTTTGATGATGTCAAAGGGGGAGAGTTTTTGTGTTTGTGAGTCATTGTCATTGCTGTCATTGTTGCCAATTATTACATACTTTGCATATTCTGTTGCACAGTCATTGCACCATTCTCTCACTCGATGTCATAAGGCTCTCTCAGGTGAATTGCTGTCAATGTCTAATATCAATTCACCAAGTTGGTAATTCAACCCAGTTGGTATCGCATTTCACACTCATTGCATTGTTGATCCAAATGTCTTTCTCAAGAATCACTAATTCTTTTAAATCAATTTTCATACAATAAGGTCAATGACTCATGTGGTTGCCATCAACAAAAAGGGGGAGATTGTTGAGTAAAGTTTTTGTTTTGATGATGTCAATCTTACATGAAGTCATTTAGTTGATTAAGTCTGAAAATACATAAATGCAATTCCGCATAACTTGTTCTTCAATGTTCCACACATATTCTATTGATTTTTAGATTGTTATTGGTTAATAAATAATGTTTTCAGGGAAGATGAAAAAGAGCGTAAGAAGAAAGATCTATGAAGAGGAAGTCGACTTGAGGAATCATGAAGTAGACTTGAGCTCTGCCATAACAACCGCTAGTTGAAGATGGCATTGACGCAAGGCTCCAACAGCGTTGACACAGCCAGATCGCCAAAGCCATTCGCTAGCCAAAGCAACTAAGGCGACGGCTAAACTGAACTAAGGGTGACAAATAGGTGGTCAGCAGTGACAAATGGGCCATACGGCTAACAAATAGCTGCATAAGGGCGTAAAATGGGCTGCAATGCTGGAAGCGTGAAAAGTGATGATAGCTACGATGACGCCATAAGGCCTTAGCGTCGACGCAAGCACTTTGACGCTTGCAAGGATGAAAAATGGAACAAAGGCAATGGCCACAGTCGCATAAGGGTGACAAATTGATAGATAGTGGCGAAAAATAGGCAACAAAGGTGACAAATAGTTCACTAGAGTGAAAAGTAGCTCGGCACTAGTGAAAGAGAAGCTGACATGAAGAAATAATGTTGTAACGTCGATGCAGCACTCCTACAGCGTCGACGCAGTCAAGGGTCCTCTTCAATCAAGCTGAAGCCAACGACGGCAACTGGATTCTAAGGGGAACAAAAGAGCTACAAGGGAGATAAATGCCCTACTAAGGGTGAAAAATAGGTCTTAAGGGCAACAAATGAAGAACAGACCTAAGAAACGTGCAAACGTTGAAGCAGAGCTGTTTCTAGTTGAATATGGAGTCAACTATGGGTCAACTCCAGTCAACATACAAGACCAGTCAAGCTAACGAACAGAATACAAGGAGTCAAAGATTGGCACTCAAATAAATGTCTAAGAAGGTGTCAAACAGAAGAAGTCAAAGCCAGAGCTCTTCAGAAGGATCTGCCAGATGAAGAACATAAGGGTGAAAACTATCGAAGCAACGGTGACAAATGAGTATGTATGGGTGACAAATGAGGCACTAGTGGTGACAAATGACTTAGCGCGGCGGCTCAAGAATAACTATGAAAAGGCTAAGGAGACGGCTCTCAGCCGTAAGGGTGACAAATAGTTGATATGTCTGACAAATAGCCGTTAAGGGTATAAAATAGGTTCCCAAGGGTGAAAAATGGCTAAGGAGCATGGAGAACTTAAGGGAGTCACGTGCCTTCATCTCTCAATCATTGGCACACACGATCCCAGGCACCTAACATGTTCCGTACTAAGTTGGAATGTCAGAATATTCCCTCCAAAACTTTTGGACGAATGAAATTTCAAATTAAAGAAAGTGCCAGCTCGAAGATTCAAGTGCTCAACTCTATTAATATCGATGCTCACTCTATTCAAGGCAACGAAGGCAGGAGAGCTAACATCTGAATCTGCTATGAAGTGAGAGGCTGCTCTTCGAAGGAAAGAGAGAGAGCTAATCAGAGAGAAAGAGAGCCAGTTCGTGAGCTACAGAAAGAGAAAGAGAGAGAGAGAGAGAGAAAGAAGAAGAAGAAGAGAGATTGAAGCAGCTTGAGAAGGTTTTCCAGAGAAAGCACTTTACCAAGTTCAGAGCTACATTCGATTTTCTCTACTGCTGTATTTTGCCTTTCGTTCTTTGTATTTTTCGTTTATCTTTGATTCTATACATATTGTAGTTCTCTGATAGTGCATTGGTGCACTGATCGGAGGTGTAATCGGTGGTTTACTGGTCACGTTCTAGTTTGTATACCATGGTGCGAGGGTGTTCCTCGTGTGCTACCATAGTGCAGTGGTTCTAGCTCTACTGGGTAGAGTTAGGGGTGTGTTCAATAGGGTGTTGAACACAGTTTTCCCTCTGGGTTGTAAGAGGAAGGGATGAGGTTATTCCTCCGGAGTCAAGCTATGTGATCAGCTGGTGTAGCGGACTTGTTTCGTGCTTGCTAGTGCAAGGGAGCCTGACTCAATTTGAGTGAGGGGTGGATGTAGATTGCTGGAAGCAATCGAACCCCCTAAAAAATCTCCGTGTAGTGTGTTTGATTTGCACATCATTTACCTTGTACTCAATCTGGACTCGATATATCAAAAGGTGTTTCACTTTGCGTGAGGAAGTCTTTGGGCTCATCCTCTGATTCGTACCAGTCCTAGTCTACTGTCTCGCTGTGGATGTGGCTAAAGTGTTTGTGAGTGTGTCTGTTTAATGGTGTGATCTTGGCACATTACATAGTTTTCTAGCTTGATGTTATCGAAACTGTGCTTGATGTTAATTTCCTTAATCGAGATAATTTTTAAAGGGGCTGATCTATTCACCCCGCCCCCTCTATATCCGCATCGCCATTTCCATCAGAATCTCCTTTTTCAAGACCTCCATAAGTCCATGCACCTATAAATTCCCTCACAGAGGCCGTGCATGTTATACCAAGAAGTACCCCGGAGTTAGCTTGCCCTTAAAAGTTAAAAAAAACATTATCTTGCATACATCATTCATATAGTTGTTGATTTATTGATTGCATTACTTTGGAAAAAAACAAAAATAAATCAAAAAAATACAAAAACAACACACATCCTTTGGGTCCTATTACATTGTATGCACGGTAGGAGATCCCTACACCTACACTTGCTAGGGCCCATTAGTGAAATAGAGAGGTTAGTGCATCTTAGAAACCATCATCAACCTAACCTCATGGTGGATCCTAATCAACAAGAAGCTCCCAAGCAAATGAAGGATTATTTCATGCCAAATCAATATCAACCATCCTTCTATGTGCAAGCACCCCAAAATTAAGTAATTCAATTATGAGATTAAATCAAGCACCATTCAGATGTTGCCATCTTTCTATGGCAATATTAATGAAGATCCATACACATATCTTGATGAGTTCCTTCAGATTTGTTCCACAGTCAAAATCCAGAACTTCTCTGATGATGCTCTTAGATTGACTCTCTTCCCATTCTCTCTCAAGGAAAAAGCTAAATATTTGTTAGGAGCCTTGGGTAGATCAATTGAAACATGGGCTTAAATGTAAAAAAAAAAAAATTGAAGAAATTCTATCCCATTGGGCGAACCAATACAATGAGGAGAGCTATTACTTGATTCACTCAAAATCCTTGGGAACAAATCCATAAAGCATGGGATAGATTGAAAGATTTATTAAGGAAATGCCCACACCATGGTTTATCAAGATGGCAAATAGTTCAGGCATTTTATGAGGGTTTAACTGATAATTACCGTCAAATGGTGGATGCGTCATGCGGGGGCGCCTTTATGAGCAAAAGCGAGGATGAGGCGTATGACTTGTTTGAGATGTTAAGTGAAAATTCTATTAGTCATGCCTCGCTCTTCTCTTATGTAAGAATGATTGGGCCATCTAAGAGGGCAGGGCTTTATGAAGTTAAGAATCAAGGAGAGTCGGAGAATAGGATGGAGATTAATGCTCTTACATAAAAATTGAATAAAATAGACATATTGGCGTAAAAGATGGAGAAGGTTGATTTGGCAGCTCATAAATTAGATCAGTTGCTATCCATGAATAGATAGGAACATTCTTTCTCTTCTGCCCCTAAATCTCAACCCTTCTCAGACTCTAATCATCAAGAAATTTGTGTTCTTTGCTCGAGCCCAAATCATGCTGTTACTGTTTGCCCCATAGTGGCCCAGCTTTTCCCATTTATCCAAGAACAAATTTTTGATGCTCAGGACATCTCCAAGCCTGCCTACGATCCCTATTCTAACACTTACAATCCAGGCTGGAGAAATCACCCAAATTTTTCTTGGAAAAATCAGCAAGGATCATCTCCTTCATCTAATCCCTCACATCAACCAATCCTAAGACAACCATTTTAAGCTCCTGCTTAGTCTCAACAAAACTTTTCATATGCACCTTTTCAACGACATTAACAATCTTAACCTCCATTTCAGCATTCTCAGGCCCCACATCATCAAGCTCAGTCGTTTCAGGGCCCGTATCAACAGTATCCTCCTAACCGTTTTAACCAAGCTCAAGTTCCTTATCAACCACCACCTCCTCAGCCCAACTTTGATGAAAAATTTGACCAACTCCAACAACTTACTCTCTCTCAGCAACAATCAATTTCTAAGTTGGAAGGTCAAATAGGGTAATTAGCTGCGAATAGCATAAGAAGAGAGGTAGGTCAGCTTCCTAGCCAACTAGTTGCTAACCCCAAGAATCAACCTCCAGGCTTTCCCCAAAGAGCTCCGCTTATTCCTCAACCAAACCAACCTCAGCCTCCCCCTCCTGTATGTCCTCAATTTGAGAACGCTAAGGCTATATCCACCCTTAGGAGTGGGAATGCAATGTCATTAATATATTTGAGGATCTGATTGATGAAAGTCAGGAGGATGTTAAAGACACCTTAGAAGAGGGTAGCATGCTTCAGAATTTTCCTCTCTCTTTTACATCCTACTCTAGGGTAGAACCACTTCCTGCATTACAGTCCGAACCAGTCCTGCCATCCCTTGAACATCTTCCTACTCTTGAACTTAAACCTCTCCCGGACTCTTTAAAATATGTGTATCTGGGTCCCGATCACACCTGGCCTATTATCATTGCCTTCAACCTTACTTCTGCTCAAGAATCTTAACTCTTAGATGTTCTAAAGGAGCATAGGAGGGCAATAGGCTAGTCAGTGGCGGACATAAAAGGAATTAGTCCAGATGTTTGTATGCATTACATTTACTTAGAGGATAATGTCAAGCCGAGCAGGGAGATGCAGCACAGATTGAACCCAAACATGAAAAGGGTAGTGAAGAAAGAAGTAGTGAAGTGGCTGGATGCCGTGATTATTTATCCCATATCGGATAGCAGGTGGGTCAGTCCGACGCAGGTAGTTCCAAAGAAGTCGGGACTGATAGTAATTCAAAATGAGAAAGGAGAAGAGGTGCCCACGAGACTACAGACGGGGTGGAGAGTTTGCATAGATTATAGAAAATTGAACTCCATGACAAAGAAAGATCATTTCCCTATCCCTTTTGTAGATTAGATTTTGGAGAAATTGGCTGGACAAAAATATTTCTACTTTTTGGATGGTTCTTCTAGATATAATCAGGTTGCTATTTACCTGGACGATCAGGAGAAAACCACCTTTACGTGTCCTTACAGCACGTTTGTGTTTAGAAGAATGCCATTCGGGCTTTGTAATACCCCTGCAACTTTTCAATGATGTATGATGGCAATATTTTCTGAAATGGTGGGTGAATTCTTAGAGATCTTCATGGATGACTTCTCGGTGTTTGGTGAATCATTTGATTGTTGCTTGGAAAATCTGAAGAAGGTACTAAAAATATGCATAGAATCAAATCTGGTGCTTAGTTGGGAGAAGAGTCATTTCATGGTTAGAGAAGGTATTGTGCTAGGCCATATTATTTCCGAAAGGAGGGTAGAAGTAGATAAAGCTAAGGTCGATTTGATTTCCAATCTTCCTCCCCCTACGTCTGTTCAACAAATTCGATCTTTTCTTGGCCACGCTGGTTTTTATAGAAAATTCATTCAAAACTTCTCTGACATTGCTCGTCCTCTCACTCAACTTCTAGCTAAAGACACTCCTTTCCAATTAGATGAATCTTGTTTAAAGGCATTCCATTCTTAAAAGTAGCCCTCACTCAAGCCCCAATTCTTCAAACCCCTGATTGGTCGCTGCCCTTTGAAATAATGTGTTATGTCTCAGTTTATGTCATAGGAGCTGTCTTAGGACAAAGAATTGATAAGAAACCCGTGATGATTTACTATGCGAGTCACACCCTCGCTGATGCGCAGATGAACTACACTACCACGAAGAAAGAGTTATTAGTTGTTATTTTTTCCCTAGAGATATTTCACTCATATCTTTTGGGGGCTAAAGTCATTGTTTATTCCGATCATGCAGCTCTTAGATATTTGCTTTCCAAGAAGGACGCTTAAGCCTCATCTTATTCGCTGGATTCTTTTACTGCAAGAATTTGATCTTCAAATCAAAGACAAGAAGGGTTAGAGATATTTGCTTTCCAAGAAGGACGCTAAACCCCATATTATTCGCTGGATTCTTTTATTGCAAGAATTTGATCTTGAAATCAAAGACAAGAAGGGGTTAGAGAATGTTGTTGCTGACCATCTATCTTGCATTGTTATACCTGCTAGCATTCCCATGAATGATTCCTTTCCCGGTGAACATCTTATGTCTATCTCTCGTACTTCAACCCCCTGGTATGCTCACATAGTCAACTATCTGGCTGTAAGTCAAATTTCGGGTAGGTGGACAAAATAAGAAAAGTATCATTTCTTCTCGAAAGTCAAGCATTACTTTTGGGAGGACCCGGAGCTATTTCATATGGGTCCTGATCACATAATCAGGAGATGTGTCCCCGAAGAGGAACAACAATCTGTGCTGAATTTCTATCATAATCTAGTTTGTGGGGGACACTTATCAGGTAAAAAGACTACGGCGAAGGTTTTACAAAGTGGATTTTATTGGCCCACGTTATTTAAAGATGCTTATGAATTTGTAAAAACCTGTTTGAGATGCCAAGTTGTGGGCAATGATTTGAAAAGAGATATGATGCCGCCAAATCTCATTCTGGTAGTCGAAATTTTTGATGTTTGGGGTATAAATTTCATGGGACCGTTTCCACCATCTTTTGGAAATGAATATATCTTGGCGGCGGTCGATTATGTCTTAAAATGGATTGAAGCTATAGCCATGAGGAACAATGATCAGAAGGTTGTGATGAAATTTGTGAAGAAGAATATTTTCTCTAGATTTGGATGTCTCAGGGCTATCATTAGTGATGGAGGTTCTCATTTTACACATTCTCAATTTCGAGCTTTACTCCGCAACTATGGTATCACTCATAAGCTCGCCACCCCCTATCATCCCCAAACTAGTGGTCAGGTAGAAGTATCCAATAGGGAGATAAAGAACATCTTACATAAGATAGTTTGGCCTAATAGAAAAGACTGGTCTGATAGATTAGATGATGCATTGTGGGTCTATAGGACTACATTCAAAACTCCCATTGGTATGTCACCTTATCATCTTATCTTTGGAAAAGCCTGCCACTTACCTATAGAGTTAGAACATAGAGCATATTGGGCCATTAAACAAGTTAACTTTGATCTCATTCAAGCTGGATCCCAAAGAGCTCTACAATTAAATGAACTGAAGGAATTGCGTAACGAAGCCTATGAAAATTCTAAAATTTATAAAGCCAAAACCAAAACTTTTCACGATAAACACATTCACAGAAAAACTTTTCATGCTAATCAAAAGGTTTGGCTTTTCAATTCAAGGTTGCGCTTGTTCCCAAGTAAATTGAAGTC
The DNA here is from genome assembly GCA_022559845.1 of Amorphophallus konjac. Classification (NCBI taxonomy): domain Eukaryota; kingdom Viridiplantae; phylum Streptophyta; class Magnoliopsida; order Alismatales; family Araceae; genus Amorphophallus; species Amorphophallus konjac. The sequence goes on from CM040120.1 coordinate 412,510,577, forward strand.
TAGATGGGATGGACCGTTTGTTGTTATTAAGGTATTTGACCATGGAGCTGTTAAAATCTTTAATCCCCAAAATGTTCATATTTTCACTGTTAACGGTCAAAGATTAAAACCTTACTTGGAAAATGAACATCTATTGTCAAAAGAATCAATTGCCATGTGTGATCTGGAATAAATTTTTGAGCTTACATGTGTCTGGCTGAAGATGAAAAACTTGGCACTTTTGGGAGGCAACATAATGTTTTGTTATTTGATGCTTTATTTTTAGTGCGTTTTTCAGTAGACAGGTCGAGTCCAAAAGATGAAGTTGTCACCGTTCATATCAATGATGGAGTTTCACTCCGCATATCAGGTTGTCTCTTTCCTACTCAGTAATATTTATTGTTACATTGTTCTGATATTTCTATTGCTTACACATGCCATTGAGGACAATGTCATTCAAGTTGGGGGGGAGAAAAATTTCACGATGCATATAGTACAACCTGACATGAGTTCTTGCATAATATCTTGCATATCATTCTATCTTGCAATTTGCATGAAAGTGAAAAGATGAAATCCCCGATTGAGTTTTCATGATTCGTGTTGTTATTGAAAGTAATTCTGGAGTTAAAAAGACTAGAGAGAAGGATGATGGAAAATCTACTCGACTTAGCCATGGAAAGCTGATTTAAGAATCTCTCTAAAGTCCTCTAGCACTAAAAAAAAGAAAAAAATCACTCTACACATTAATGAAACAAGCAGGACAAACCTTCTGTAATTTTGGTATGGTGTCTGATACTCTGCACTTCTTGAGAAACAGATCATTTTAGAAAAGCTATCTACCAAGTTCTATAAGTGTAAAAGCATAAGAAAGAAAGAAAAAAGAAGGAAAGACACCATGAAAAATGCCTTTAATCCTAGTAACCGGGCCTGCTTCTCCTAAGACAAGAGTTGAGGTTCGCGTTAAATAGTGAAGGGTTGTGCAGCATCATGTGTAGAAAAATTATATGAGAAAGGCAGATAAAAAGCTATTATACTTAATGCTCTGATATAGGAGGTGCATAGATTGAAGGATACTTATCTGGAATTGCAAACGAGAGATGCAATTATCTATGCTGTGAATTTAGTATTACACATGCACAAGTGCCATTGAACTTTGGGTCGCATTCTTAGTCATGTCCCTTAATTTCTAATCTAAGGCTAGTGTGCATTAATATTTCCGGATTCCTAATCTTTGGTTGATTCTATGAAGGAAGAGCTGGATATGGAGGTATGAACTTTGTAAACTCTTGTTGGTCCTAAATTTTAATTTTAATTATATTGTTAAGGGTCTATCAATAAGTAATTTGAGGGGTGTGATGAGTATCATATTTCATATCATAATTTGCATCACATATGTCATCTTTAAGCATTAAAATAATAAAGTTATGCAATTTGGATAACTAACTTCATTCTCACACATAAATTAAGTCTACATAAAATTATCCTATTTTAGGAGCCACAATGACTATGTAAGATTTGAACTTGCATAAGGGATAAGTTGCATAACCTATTTTGGTAGTTAAAATTGAATTTTCACCATTGCAGGAATTTGCATCCGAAAGCTGGACGCCATGTTTGAAGGCAATGAAGTATCGACCAGGTGATGGCCGCCATTTTAAAACAACGCCTCTGCGAAAAGGCGTTAATTCCAAGAAGCAGCGGCGGTCTCATAGCCGCTATTTTGAAGCTCGTTCTTAGAAGAAAAGAATTAATGGCCAGTGCATTATCGCCATTTAAATATAGCGCCTTCTCGGAAGGGCGCCAAATTCAGAATAAGCGACGTGATGTTGGGCGCCAATTGTAAGCAGTTTATGAAAAGAAGATTCAGTGCCTTCTCGAAAGGGCGCCAATTCCCTTTGTACGAAAAATAGAAAGAAAAGAATGAAAATAAGGGAAAAAGGAATAAGCGGCCAGAGTTTGGATGCTAATCTAAATAAACGGCCAAGGCCTAGACGCCAATTCTTTTTGTACTAAAAAGCAAGGGAAATACTAAATAAGGAAATAATGAATGTGCGGCTTGGACGTGGTCACTAATTTTAAATAGTGGCCGGATGGATGACGTCATTTCTATGAATTGATGATAGCTGTAGAGGATGCCATTTAAGTTCAAAGCCAAGACGGAAGTGGGCACTACTAAAACAAGGTTATCTCTCTATATTTGGCGCAAGGAGGACTCTTTTAAGGAAGGAAAGTTGGATTCGAACCAAACTTTGAAGGCCACATTGATTGGAATTCCCTGGGCATTATAAAAGAGCGCCCATGAGAATCGAATGGAGGATTTCAGCCTTTTTCATGTCTTTCTACTGCTCTTTTCAGTTTGCTTATTTCATAAAAGTTCTTCATTTTTCAAAGTTATAGATTTTCTTCTTCTAACTCTTCTGTTAATTCTACTTCATTTTAAAGTTATACTCTAGTTTTTAAAGTTCAATTTTATTTTACTATTCATCCACGTTTTTACTGTTATTCTCACATTTCCCCCCTCTTCTGCTCATTTTCTCCCTCTGCTCTCTTCACCAAAGTTCTTCCTATCTTCAAGGTTTACAACTTCTTGTTCTTCCATATCTTCTAATTCTTCTAATTTTAAAGTTATTCCAATTATTCTCTTGCTCTATTTTTATTACTTTTTGACTGTTTACTATTCTTCCACTCTCCCATAACCTCTCAATCTCCCTTCTCTCTCTGTTCGCTTTCCCAACAGCACACTCACACATGTTTTCACTTTGATTTTAATCTTCTTCCTCCTCTTCTATCTTCATCTTCCTCTTCTATATTCTTTTAAATTCTCTTTTGGCGGAAGTTCTCTTTCGGTGCTCTCAAGGCGGTGTTCATCTCCAAGGCGGGGTGATCTCTTCAAAGGCTTGACGAGACGATTGGGCGGCGTCACTCTTCCACTCTCCTTGCTCTTTTTTTCCCTTGTTCTTTAGTTTATGTTGGTTGTAATCTTTATTTTCATAAATCTTGTAAGTTCACTTTCTAGCAATAAAAGTTCAATTTCCATTGCACTCCTATCTCCTTTTCTATCTCTACCTCTTCCAAATTTCTCTTATTCAACACTCTAATATTCTTTAGGTAGATTCAATTTCATGCAACCTTAGTTTTATTTTCAAAAAATTCACTCAAAACTTGGCTTTTCAAAACACAAGAGTTTTCAACCTAATAAAAGATCTTCCTCCTCGTGGGATCAATCGTATTCATCACTCTACTTTAATTTAAAATCTTTTTTAGTGAGTGAGTGTCACGCCCCGTACTATATACCGTCGAGGTATTGTCCACTTTGGCCTACCGGCCTCACGGTTTTGTCCCTTTCTAATAGTGATCAGTTCCAGAATGGGGGACTTTCCGGGCAGGTCATCCATCCCAATACTACTCCCCATTAAGCACGCTTAACTTCGGAGTTCTTTTCAAGAACTGAGCCGATACTTCAAAAGAAGCCTCGATGATATACAGTACAACTTAGCTATATTTGAGGGTGTCACAATCTACCCCTCTTATATAGGCAACGTCCTCATCGCTGGGCACATATAGCACGCAATCGAATCCCCAGGTAGGTAGGACTCTAGAGGTGGCCCCTACAGGCTCAAGAGGTGGCTCCCACTATGTAGCACTTTGTCCCATTGCGGGTTCAAGAGGTGGCTCCCATAGCATAGCACTTTGCCCTGCATGGCACTTAGTTCCCACATTTCCGGCTGGGGTATAGCTCTGATACCATTCTGTCACGCCCCGTACTATATACCATCAAGGTATTATCCGCTTTGGCCTACCGGCCTCACGGTTTGTCCCTTTCTAATAGTGATCGGTTCCAGAATGGGGGACTTCCTGGGTAGGTCACCCATCCTAGTACTACTCCCCATTAAGCACGCTTAACTTCGGAGTTCTTTTCAAGAACTGAGCCGATACTTCAAAAAGCGTCTCGGTGATATAGAGTACAACTTAGCTATATTTGAGGGTGTCACAGTGAGTGTAGTATATTTTTGAAATTGTGGCACGGCATTTAAACGACGAGTGTTTGTGATCCAACACTGCGCTCATTGTGCTCAGAGTCACCGATAGATACAGAAGCAATTGCTCTCCCTTCTGTGGTTTGGAGAGCACGGGAGGGGACGCTAGGTACTTCTTCAGCTCTTCAAATGCTTGCTCGCATTCCTGGTCCCATTCGATATGCCCTTTCTCTTCGACGCTTTGTTGGCTTGCTTGATGAGCCGTAAGAAGGGCAGGCATCTGTCAGTAGCTCGGGACAGGAATCAAGTTAGGGCAGCGACGCGGCCTGTGAGGGACTGCACGTCCCTTACCTGGGTGGGTCGCTTCATCTCTAATACCACTCAGATTTGGTCGGTATCTGCTTCGATTCCTCTGTGAGTTACAAGGAAATCGAGGAACTTATTGACTTAACTCTGAACGTGCACTTGCTCGAATTGAGCTTCATGTTGTACCTTCTGAGCATCGCGAAGGTCTCCTCCAGGTCTTCGAGGTGCTCGACTGCTCGGAGGCTTTTGACGAGCATGTCGTCGGTGTATACCTCCATGTTGCGGCCAATCTGTGCATCGAACATATGGTTGGCCAGGAGCTGGTAGGTGGCCCCCGTGTTCTTTAAACCGAACGGCATGCGTGTGTAGCAGTACAAGCCGTGGTCGGTGACGAACGCCATTTTGTCCTGGTCGGTCCTATGCATGCTAATCTGGTGATATCCTGAGTAGGCGTCCAGAAAGCTTAGCATTTCGTGCCCGGTCATGGCGTCAACCAATTGGTCGATGCGTGGCATGGGAAAGCTGTCTTTAGGCGTAGCTTTGTGATGCGGGACGGACAGAGGGACCCGACGCCAATGGATACGATCCTCGGACTCTAAGTGTTGACGCGACCAGCGACACGCGAACATCAGAGATACCTTGGCCCGACACTAAGAGTTCTTAGGGGCTATACATCGCAAACAGAAATGCGAGCTCACTCATCATCCCAAAGCGAAGGAAAGTGTGGATCCGCGCGGTTGAGTAACCGGCTGAGTCAAGGGTGGTTGGCTCACTTCCGTGTTCGAATCGAGTCACGGGATGGGTTCACTCTCTTTCTCACAGCGGTGACATGAACTCACGGGCTAGATTTCTAATGCTCTCAAGCAGTGGCATACAATCATATACTAAATAAGCAAAATGCCAAGAAGTTAAGATCATTACCGCCACGCACCCGGCGTGGGGTAGACAACCCCGGCCAAAGTCGTACTCCCGGTTAATAATAATCAACAATTACAAAATTAACCCACTCCACGCAGGGAGGTAATAGGTCACATGTGGGGCCCGGGAGTATCAAGTTTGGGTTGACGGGCAGCGTTTTGGGCCGCTCCGTCGGTGCCGAAAAGCCTCGATTCGGTGCTGTCCGGACGGCGCGTTCTGCGGGTTGTGGGGCCCACGTGCTGCTCGGACCTCCAAATTGGGCGGGGTGGGTCCCACTGCAAAGTGGACTCCTAGAGGGACGCTCCCTCTGAGGGGAACGCCCTGGTTCACCTCGTGGAAGGCGAAGCGGCTCCGACCGTCAAGTGGAAGCTTGATGCCCACGGATCTGAACTTCTATTTCAGACCTGCACGATCTGGCAAAAGAACTTGCTGCGACCAGCTTCGATCTCAGAACGTCACGAAACTGATGCCGTTGGAAAGCTAACTCGAAATACTTTGACCCTATGTTGTTCTAGGATTTTTGTTGGCGCCGTAATTTTGATGGTGAAATTTTGAACAGGACTGTTCTCAGTCTTAGATCTGGCTGGGCAGAATTGGATCTGCCTGAGAGTGGGCGTTGACCGTGACTCAGAATTCGGATTTTGGTGTTGGGTTCTTCATGAAAGTTGGAGAGGGGAAAGTGAAGAAGTCGGGGATATTTTTTTTGTAATTTATGGTGGAGGTTTGGTTGGGGAAACGAATTTTCTAACACTTGGCGGTCAGATCTGGACTGCAGGGGGCAGCACAGATTTTGGGAAAAAAAAATAGAGATTTTTAGAAAATGTAGATATAAAAATCTCAAAAAAATTCGTGGAAGGGGGCTTAGGTGGACAAAATCTCCAATAAAAATTTCAACTCATTCAGACATGGGGAAGGTGGGTTCATGGACGAACTACTTGGTTGCTAGAACACTAGACAGAACACTGGCAGATCTGGAGGGTTGTGGGACACAAAATGGGAAAAATCGAAAACGAAGGGTGGAAAATTCAAAAAATTTACTGGGACGTGGGATGGACCTCAGGAACTCACCCTGAAAATTTCATAGCCAACAGATCACGAGGTTGAGAACAAAAATTCCGGAGGTGGCTTGTTGTCCTGAGTTGGACAGAACTCCGGCGACGGCGGTGACAGTGCAACGGCGGCTCGATGGCGGTGGCGGTGGCGGCGGCAGCGGCAGCGGCGATCTTCACGAACTGATACGGGAGGCGTCTCACCTCAGAATACAGCCTTCACAACTGCTGGGGAGGGGGAGAGGAGAGAGAGGGGGGCGGCCCTTGCTCTTGGCATAAATTGCATAATTTTTCTTGCAGTAATTGTATCAAAATGAGAAATACAAGCTATTTATATGAAATACAAAATGACACTAACTATCCCTAGATCTAGGGTTGGGGAGGGGTAAATGGGGGAGATCATATTTAATTCTTCCATGTGTTTTGACTCAAATAAAATAAAAATTACAAACCTATTATAATATAATATATGGGGGGCGCCCCCTTGACTTATATGGTTCCAACTTGGACTTTTTTAACACATTGTCTCCCCTTTGGTCCAAGCCTTCTAGAAGCCCACCTTGGACATTTGACCGGCCCCACATAGGCCCTAGGACTTAAGTGGACCAATGGGAGAGGGGATGGGGGGCCCACGGGACCCAGGTGGTCCCATTTTACAAATAAACCCAGTCTACTGACCTTATTACAATCCAAATAAAATCAAATAAGCACACATTGCACACTAATAAAATCCCAATAAATACTAAAAATATTAAGACTCAAGAGGGAGACACCAGACTGTCTCCGAGCCAAAGGGAAGCCGATGTAGCTCGAGTGGTGCTGCGCGTACGGTACTGACGGCTCTCCGTATCGTATCTCTCGCTAGCTCTGGTGTCCGCACCAATTCTCCCCGGGTGAGAGAAACTCGACCCTGTCGAGTAAGGGTCGGGATCGCTCTGGTAGCGCTCTAGCAAGTCCGGATCTATCCTCTGTAACTCTGCCCTGGTGATCCATGTATCCTCGGTGGCGGGTCACCCTCTCCATCGCACTAGGTAGCGCGGGTAGGATCCACTCCTGGTAATGGTCACCTGCTCATCCAGTATATGATCTATACACTCACGCTGCCGTGGAAATGAGGCTGATGGTGGGCACTCAGGTGTGGGGTCACTCTCAAGAGGGGGAGACGGCTCAAAAGGTTCACTGGGGATCACCGCTGGGTCCCTATAAGCAACTAGATCCGAAACATTGAAAGTAGAGCTTATCTCATATTCCTCGGGCAAGTCCACAACATACGTGTTGGATCCGACGCGTTTCAACACTCGAAATGGACCAGCTCCGTGAGCTTGCAATTTCTTGACGGTTCCAGAGGAAAACCGTTCAGGTCTAACCCTGATCATGACATAATCACCCTTTTGGAACTCACGGTGGTGTCTATGGGCATCGGCTAACTCCTTATACCGTGCATTGCTGGCCTCGATGTAACGACGGATGTCGTCATGCAGACTCCTAACATGCCTAGCAAATGACTCGGCAGACTCTGATACTCGTGCATGAATGGGCATGGGAACAAGATCCACTGGTTTCCTAGGCCTACGACATGTGACAATCTCGAATGAACTCATATCTGTAGACCTATTTACCGAATCATTATATGCAAACTCAGCCAGTGGTAACATGAGGTCCCAATCCCCTACACGGTCCTTGACAAGACACCTCAAAAGGTCTCCTAGACTCCTATTGACCACCTCGATCTGACCATCCGTCTGGGGATGATATGCAGTGGAGAACTTGAGGCGAGTACCTAACATATGTCACAGTGTCTTCCAAAAATAACTGGTGAACCTAACATCACGGTCAGACACTATGGTACAAGACAACCCAAACTTGCACACCACATGAGTAAGGAAAAGGCGGGCTACCCTTGAAGCATCCGAAGTCTTCGAGCAGGGATTAAAAAGGGCCATCTTTGAGAATCAATCTACTACCACATAAACTGAATCATGCTTCCTAGAGGTGTGTGGCAATCCCAAGACAAAATCCATGCTAACATCATGCCACGGGGCATCAGGCACGGGGAGAGGTGTGTAGAGGCCCGAGCTTTGCTTCTTCATTTTGGTCGTAACACATGTACGGCACTGGGCCATAATGTGAGCAACATCTCACTTCAAGCTCGGCCAATAGAATCTATGCTCGACAGCCTCGATAGTCTTATTATGACCAAAGTGGCCGGCTAGACCTCCTGCATGTAGTTCCCAGACTAAGAAGTCACGAACTGAAGTCCGGGAAACACAAAGCCTGCTTTCTCGAAAGAGGTAACCCTCCTGAAGCACATAATCAATATGATCTCTCAAGGGTCCGGCCTGGAGAGCGGCAAAGATCTGACCAAAGTCAAGACAATCAACATAAGCCTCTCTCATCTTCTCTAACCCTATAACCTCGGCACTCATGGTAGTTAGCAAACATGCTCGCCAACTCAAGGCATCAGCCACCTTGTTCTCCACTCCAGCTTTGTGTTTAAGTACAAATGTGAACTGCTGGAGATACTCAACCCATCTGCTGTGACACGCATTAAGCTTCTTTTGGGCATGGAGGAATCTCAAAGCCTCATGATCGGAGTACAAGATAAACTCCTGATGTAACAGATAGTGCCTCCAATGCCTAAGAGCCTGAACAACTGCATAGAATTTTTTATCATAAGTGGAGCATCACAGTTTCGCGTCATTCAGCTTCTCACTGAAATATGCAATTGGGTGGGTCTCCTGACTCAACACTCCTCCAATCCCTACACCCGACGCATCACAAGAGACCTCAAACACCTTCGAGAAATCTGGTAATCAAAGGACCGGTGTCTGGGTCATGCGTTCCTTAATGTCCTTGAAGGCAGTAGCAGCGGCCTTCATCCATACAAATATGCCCTTCCTGATACAGTCCGTGATCGGGGTAGTGACGGAACTAAATCCGCGGATGAAACGATGATAGAACGTCGCAAGGCCATGGAAGCTACAGACATCATGGATCGTGCGGGGTTCCGGCCACTCAACAATGGCCCAGACCTTCTCCGGATCAGCGGAGACCCCAGTACTAGACACAATAAAACCCAAGAAGGTAAGCTGAGAAGTCATAAAGGCACACTTCTGTGGGTTTGCAAACAACTGCTCTTGCCTCAAAAGTAGGCATACCTACTGTAGATGGTCCAAGTGGTCCCCTTTTGTGCGACTATAGATAAGAATATCATCAAAATACACTACCACAAAGACTCCAATGAATGGTTGAAGGACCTGAGTCATGAGTCGCATGAAGGTGCTAGGGGCATTGGTCAACCAAAAAGGCATAACCAACCACTCATATATACCATCATTGATCTTAAATGCGGTCTTCCACTCATCACCTGGCCTAATCCTCACCTGATGGTAGCCACTCTTAAGAACGATCTTCGAAAAGATAGTGGCACCTGCCATCATGTCAAGCATATCATCCAGGCGGGGAATAGGGAACATGTACTTCACGGTGATTTTATTGATGGCACGACTATCAATACACATTCTCCACGTGCCATCCTTCTTTGGGGCGAGTAATGCGGGCACAGCACACGGACTCATGCTGTCCCGAACAGATCCTCTCTACATGAGCTCATCGAACTGCCGCTTTAGCTTGGCGTGTTCCGTGGGACTCATGCGATAGTGGGGAAGATTGGGCAATGTGGATCCCGGAATCAGGTCGATAACATGTTGAATATCCCACATAGGTGGGAGTCCCTCGGGAAGCTCTTCGGAAAAGATATCAGCAAACTCCTGCAGAATGGGAATGACATCGGGTGGGAGTTCACCCTCGGACTTTGGCTCCACCTCTCGGACCGTTATAGCAAACACAGGGCTGCCCCTACTAGCCTCTCGCACCATTTCTCGGGAGCTAATCAACATCAACCTCCTAGACGAGGGCTCGCCTGTGCTCGATGTAACGGTCATGGCCCTAGCTGGGGATGGGGTACTGGGTCCAGGGGTGGAAGGCTCCGGAGTACTAGGACCAGTAGGACCCCTAACTGAAGGACTCTTGGGCTTAGAGGGGTGGAGGGTAATCCGTTGGCCACCATGGTCAAAGGTACAGGTGTTCGACCGGCCATGGAGTGTAGCATCCCGATCAAACAACCATGGCCTACCAAGGATAATACTGCCCACCTCCATGGGGAGGACATCACACCAGATCTTGTCACGGTAGGCATGGAACTGCAGTGGGACCAGACACCGCAGCCTGATCGGAATGGAGGTGGAATCCACCCATGATACTCGATAGGGGCAAGGATGGTCCACGGGAGTAAGACCAAGACGAGAGACAGTGCCCGTGGAGATTGCATTGACACAACTCCCACTATTGATAATCACCTTACAAACTTTCCCGCCCAGCCTACAGTATGTATGAAAGATAGTGGTCCAACTCCAGTCATCACTGGCCTGTGGCTGGGTGAGAATACACCTAACGACCCCTATCTGGGCATCATCTGGATGCGGAACCTCCTGACCATCATCCTCATTCTCAAAGAACTCGTCAGCTAATTCTTGCTCCGCCTCATAGCTGACTGACACAAGCTCGGAAGATGAGGTGTTCCCGACCTGCGTGTCCCCAATCACTAGAGATTGATGCATGGGACACTGGTTGGCAAAATGGCCAAACCCATTGCAGCGAAAACACTGCTGCCGTGATCCACTAGGCTCCCCGATCAAAGGTCCTTTACCCTTATCCTCCCGACGGACAGGAGGTGTAGGCAACAAAGGACGAGCAAGAGGTGCGGGTGCTGGTGGACGGGCAATGGGTGCCGGGGGTTGGGGTCGAGGAAAATCCCTCGGAGGTGGAGGGCGAGGCCTAGGAGCAAATGGCTCCTGACAGGGGGGCTTCTGAGGTCGAGCCATGGGGACCCTCTGATATGAACCTGTAGAGCTACGGGGCTCGACACTACGAAGAGGGAAGGGGCCCAACCATTGGGTAGGCTCGAACTCAGCCTCGAATTGCTCCAATTCGAGAGTAACCTGATACGCCTGTTCCAAAGTGGTCACATTGCCACAAAAAAGTTCATATTGATAGTTTGGTCGCAGACCTCTTTGAAAGCGCGAGATGGTCATGGTGCTCTCTTCCGTAACTCCACACCGTAAATAATACTCATCAAACTCGACAGTGTATTCAGTCATGGACCGGTTCCCTTGGGAGAGACTTTGCCATTTGTCTATGAGACGCTGGCGATATGTAGCAGGAAGGTACTTCTACCTCAACTTGATTTTCATAACATCCCAAGTACTGATCTGGGGTTGATGTCGCTGCATCAATAGGCTCTCCACATTTGTCCAATAGGTTTGCGCATGTCCTTGCAACTTCATCTTTGCATATCGAACTCTTCGGTAGTCCGTCATCTCAAACCACTCGAAGTACCGATCCATGCCGGCCTCCCAATCTAAATAGATCTTCGGGTCCAAGGACCCGTCAAAAAGGGGAGGGTCCGCACGCACGCTTCTAAGAACGCGGTCGTCATCATCGTAATCACGATTCCATCGTTGGGCTCGATGGTCACGACCATAACCCCGTGGTTCATTATCGGATGCATAATCAACCACCTCGGGCACTTGTTGCCTCCTATATTCTGCCCCTTGAGCCCTTGGAACAGTGGGTTGCTGAACCGGCTCTTGTTGACCATTTGTCGGCGCGGGTTGCGCCTCTACTGGGGCCCTTTCTAGGATAGCAATTCTCCCTACAAGACCCTGGATGGATTGGTCCGATGCTTCGGCATGATCCTCGATGGCTTTCATCCTCCCTTCTAGACGCGTTCCTACGCCATCTAGACGCGTACTAAGCCCATCCATACGCGTATCGAGATGATCCATGAGAGTTTGGAACATCTCGACCACCGAAGGCTCATCAGAACTACGGGCTCGGGGATCTGCCATAGGTGGTGGTGGTGAGTATTGGGTACCTCGACGGGTGGGCATGCAAAGACACACTGACTGGGGTACACGGACTAATGCAATAAGGATGAACCTAGACTTAGCCGATATCCGGTACGTGGCGGAGTTGCGGGATCCGAAGACCCTCTCTCGCAAGTGTGTTCCTTCCCGATAGGCGTAACCTAACGTTCCGATGACACCTTTTTAGATACCGGGTAAAGGTTGCTATGAGACACGACCCTAGACTCTAACTCGCTCTGATACCAAACTAATGCGGGATGGACAGAGGGACCCGATGCCAATGGATGTGAACCTCAGACTCTAAGTGTTGACGCGACGAGCGACACGCGAACATTAGAGATACCTTGGCCCGACACTAAGAGTTCCTATGGGCTATACGTCGTAAACAAAAATGCGAGCTCACTCATTATCCCAAAGCGAGGGAAAGCGTGGATCCGCGCAGTTGAGTAACCGACAGAGTCAAGGGTGGTCGGCTCACTTCCATGCTCGGATCGAGTCACGGGATGGGTTCACTCTCTTTCTCACAGCGGTGACATGAACTCACGGGCTAGATTTCTAACGCTCTCAAGCAGCGACATACAATCATATACTAAGTAAGCAAAATGCCAAGAAGTTAAGATCGTTACCTCCATGCACCCGGCGTGGGGTAGACAACCCCGGCCAAAGTCATACTCCCGGTTCATAATAATCAACAATTACAAAATTAACCCACTCCACGCAGGGAGGTAATAGGTCACATGTGGGGCCCAGGAGTATCAAGTTTGGGTTGACGGGCAGCATTTTGGGGCGCTCCGTCGGTGCCGAAAAGCCTCGATTCGGTGCTGTTTGGATGGCGCGTTCTACAGGTTGTGGGGCTCACGTGCTGCTTGGACCTCCGAAGTGGGCGGGGTGGGTCTCGCTGCCAAGAGGACTCCTGGGGGAACGCTCCCTCGGAGGGGAATGCCCTGGTTCACCTCGTGGAAGGTGAAGCGGCTCCGACCGTAAAGTGGAAGCTTGCTGCCCACGGATCTGAACTTCTGTTTCAGACCTGCGCGATCAGGCGAAAGAACTTACTGCAACCAGCTCCGATCTCAGAACGTCGCGAAACTGGTTCCGTTGGAAAGCCAACTTGAAAAACTTTGACCCTCTGTTGTTCTAGGATTATTGTTGGCGCTGTAATTTTGATGGTGGAATTTTGAACAGGACTATTCTCAATCTCAGATCTGGCCGGGCAAAATTGGATCTGCCTGAGAGTGGGCATTGACCGCGACTCAGACTTCGGATCTGGGTGTTGGGTTCTTCATGAAAGTTGGAGAGGGGAGTGGCCGTGAAAGTTTGATGGCGTTGTACCCAGTCATTCCGCGAACCACCGTAAAGTCTACTAAGAACGTTATGTCCCTGGGGGCGATCCCGAATGTGACTGGCAGTGATATACGTCCTTCCGGGAGGACTGTCACGCCCCGAGCCTTTATTACTGCGGAAGACTAGCTCGAGGAACATGAACAACTGGCATGGTAAGTCTCTTGTAAGCAAGAACGATCAGAGCGCAAGACAATCACAAACATAAATGCAATTGCACAATATTTACTCAAACTTCAACTTATTTCATTAATAATCAAATCAAATACTCAATTACAATCACCATTTCAACTTTCTTCATCATACTAGACTCAAGAAATAAAAAAATTACATAGACTCAATCTAAACATGTAGACTTTCTAAGTCTTCACTCATTCTTCATTCACTCTCGGACCCGCTATTTGAATATTCCGAATCCGATCCTGACTCACTTCCATCTCCTAAAAAGATTGGAAATAGGTAATGAGCACACTTACCCAGTAGGTATCTTCGCATCAACATGAAGGCACTATTAAAGTAATTAACATTTTTGCTCTAGAGGAATAAGGTAAAATCATACGAATGCGATAAATCACAAGTAATCAAAGTAATAAGATGATCATGTAAGATAGAATGAACAAGTATGAACTAACAAGAATGTAACAAGAATGGCCTTTCATGAAAAAGAATGTACTAGCAAGTCACATACTCATCACCCAAACATCTTTTGCTTATGAGCAAGTATTTGGTGAAATTCTGTGGAATATCATGTATCAAGCAATAAAGTCATGTACAAGTATTTTCATGATACCCGTGAATTTCACTTATTTATAGAGAAAGTACTCCCAGCGCAATGCGACGCCAGTAGCATCATACCTCATAGTTTACAGTATGTTTCCGATAATCAGTCGAGGGGACTAGCATAGATCCTTTGAACACAATCAGTGCTTGATCGCATCTTCAAGTATAAATCAAGCAATTTCCACATTTCAAGCAATAAAATATGGCCAAGAATGTGAATAAGTTCATGACAACAATAATCAATAAATGAACGCTTCAACTTTAGGACATGAGAGATCAAGAATGATTTAAGACGATGTCATGCTCATGGAAATAACTCGACAGCATACCGGTACATTTATTATCATTCATCATTTAAGTTAAGTATCTTTAGACAATATGACAAGTCCTAGACCATCAATACTTCATCTAGGAACTTTGAATATCAACTATTTGGTCAAACCTCGGGTTAAAGAAATTAGAACTGTGACGGTCTAATACTGGGTCGTTACTTGAACATAACGGTCGAGTGTTGGGCTGTTAGAAAGGCTGAATCCAGAAGAAAATAGATATGGTCTCAAACAGTGTGACGGTCATATATTGGACCGTTATATGTGCCTGACGGTCGAATATAGATCCGTTACATATCCAAAATCTGAAAACATCGATAGTGCTTTCTAACAATTGTGCTTTCATGGTACAACCGACTCGGCGTCCTAGTGAGAATCCCAGGCTTGCAGAGAATTACGGAGGCCTTGAAACAATATTTCCTACTCCATTGGAAGGAATATCCAATAGAGAGGTCCTCATTGTAGACACGCTAAAATTGACATTATTTTGAGTATATTTCATATTACCGTGCAATGCCCCATTTGACCCTCAAATTAGCTTATTTGAGTGGTTTTTCCCACTTTTTCATGGATTTCCCCTAATTTCCTCTATTTTCCCTTTTTTCCCTTTTTTTGGACATTTATCTCCCCTTTTATGATTTTTGAAATTAACGCCTCTGGAAAGGGCGCGTTTTTTTGAATCACGACCTGACCTGGGACGTTTCTTTAAAAAGTGACGACCGCTGGAAAGGGCGTCAATTCCTGGCATTATCTAATTTTTGAAAAAGAATAAATATTTGAAGAATATTAATTCACGCCCTACCGTGGGGCGTTTTTCAATTCACGCCTCCCCATGAGGCGTCTTTCACAATTTCTAAATAAAAGAAATGTTTATTTCTAAAATTAATCCAGGAAGAAACGCCCTGACCCAGGGCGTGTTTTAAATTAACGCCCCTTGACAGGTCGTCAATTCTTGAATTGACGCCCTGACCAAGGGCGTGTTTCATCTTCTGGCTACGCAGCCCTTTCCCCCAGAGAGTCCTTGCTTCGTTAGATACCTGCTTGGTTTGGGCTCTTGCCCATTCTTATCATTTCCCTCTTGGGACTCTTGACCATGTTTATCTCTTCCTCAACCTATTTAATAGAGCCATTGGCTCTGTTGTTTGGTTGGACTCGGGAGGCTTCTTTCCCCATTGTTTTTCTTTGTTGTTTTTCTCCGTTCTTCTTCCTTCTGTTTTGTTTGTTTGTCTGTTTTCTCTTTTCTTTTTTCTTTCTTCTCACGCAGGTGCTGCCGCTGTGTGGCTGAAGGAGGAGTTCATACGTTCCACAGCATCCATCCCTTAAAGATTCTCCCAAACGAACATTCAAGCCAAATCACAGGCTCCTCCTGCTTTTGTTTATTCTTCTTTTGTTTTTTATCATTGCGTCGTTCATATTTGCATGCATGCTTATCTCCTGTCAATTTCTCATCTCAATCACGTTGAGAGACTTCTCTATAGTGCGCTCTTGCACTCCTCCCCTTCTTCATTTATTCTCATATTTGCATCTTCATGCATCATATCCCACACCCTTTTTGCATAGGGGTTTAAGGGCAACCACCCTTAAGGTGTGTTCTTCACCATGTTATCATGCTCATATTTTTATTTAGGATTTGATGCTACACTCACCATGTTCTAATTCCATATTCTTTATTTGGTGTTTGTCTTTTTTGCAAGGGTAATAAAAGCAAGAACTCTCTTCATCGGCCGGTCGATTTGAAGAGAAAGGAAGCACTCACATCCCCGCATCTTTTGAGGTACTTTTTGCGATCATTCCTCCCATGTTCTTATTGATTATATTTTGAGACCTAATGTCTCTGGCGATCGCACAAATTCCCCTTAGCACCTCGTGCTATTTCACGCTTATTTATTTATATTTCATTAAGTTTTCCTTAAGTAGATTTTTATTAGGATCTACAAATTGACGATCACGGTGGGACCCTTTGTGTTCTTTGTTTATTACCATTTCCCCTTAGGCACCCGCGTGTGCCGTCTCCCCTATTGCACCCTCGGTGCGTCTCCTTTTGTGCCCCTCGGGCACCCTCCATTGGCTTTGCTTTCTTCCCTAAGTGATTTGCCATTTTGTTGTCTTTTCCTTAGAATCTCCACTTATTTAAAATTCTTGATGAGCATGCTTATCCTGTTGATTGCCTTATTTATGTTGTTGTGAGTGTGCCTGTTTAATATTTCTGGCCGTGCTTTCTTAAGGAATTAACGCCTCTGTCAGAGGCGCTTTTTCGATTTCACGCCCTAACTCAGGGCGTCTTATTCATATTTTACGCCCTCTAACAGGGCGCCTTCCAGCATATTTCCTGATATTTCTGGTTTTATTACGCTGCCTGAGAATTAACGCCCTGCGCCAGGGCGTTTCTTTGTTGATTAGCGCCCCTCAGTAAGGCGTTTCTTTTGATTTGACGCCCTCGGTCAAGGGCGTCCTTTCCCCTTATAGCGCCTCACCCTAAGGTGTGTTTTTACTGCCCCTGGCACCTCGCTTTGAGTCACGACAGTCACACTGTCGTGTCTTTTGTTAGTAGCGCCTCCTGCCAGGGCGTGTTTTTACTGTGGGTTTCCAGAACCCTTCCCGTGGGTGAGTTTTCATGATATTTCATATTGATTGATCATATTGTGTGGTTGGCCTGATTTCCCCTATTGCATTCATTCTTTGCATTGGTTTGGGAGCCCCCTCCTCTTCATTAGGATCCACACACCCTCTTGGAATCGGGACGACCCTCCATTGAGCATTCCGTCTCTTTGGACCGGAAATCCCTTTTCCAAGCCTCCATAAGTCCCCGCACCCGTGGATTCCCTCACGGACGCCGGACAGGTTGTACCCTTTTGAAGTCCCGAGTTAGTTGGCCTATACATGGTGAGAGAGGGTTCCTAGTTGGCATTGGAGTTCAAACCATATTGAAACTAGGTTCCCCCCCCCCTGTGTGAATCATTCAAAACTTTGATAAAATCCTTAATTCACCAAGGGTCAAACAAATCAAATCAAGGTAACCATCTCTTTTGTGTGCTTCTTTGCATATTATTTTGAACTTTGATTGCATGATGGCTTACTATAAACAAGATAACATGTTTAATTCAATTCATGAGGATGCACAACCTAGCACTTCTTATAATCCTCACTTTCAACATGTTCAAAATTCTCACCATACTTTCAAAGGACCACGTCCTCACTCTTATGGTGTTGCCCGACCCTTGGGCAATGTCCAATCCAATGGTCCTTCAACTCAATTTCGAGCCACTATTCCCATTAAGCCCTCTCATCCCAATGATGAGAAGGTCTCCCAGATTTTGCATGCATTAGATCATCTTACCCCTCAACAGATCCAAGCCCTTAAGGCCGCCGTTGAGGGTACATCTCATGCATCTCCCTCCAATCCTAATCGAGTGGCCCATCACCCACCTCCCTCTTCTATTCATCACCCACTTCCCTCTTCCACTCATGTTGCTAATCGGGTAGCCCATTACCCATCTCCTTCTATTCACACTCCTCTTCGGGTGGTCCGACACCCGCCTCCTTCTATTCCTCCTCCATCACGGCCCCGAGGCCCATTTACTCCTTGCAATCCGGCCCGTCCGGGTTCTTTTACGGGTCATCCCGTCAACTCCCCTCCACGGCCTTTTTATGCGGCCCCTCCTCCTTCAAGGCCCTGCCAGCCCTCGGTTGTTCAAGTCACACCCCTCCAACAATCTCTGCTTGATAAGATTACTTTGATGGAGGAACAAATAAAGAGGGTCACGGCTCCTCCTACTCCAGTCAATCCTCTCCATGCCGCTTTGGATGAGATTACAAAGATGGAGAGAGAATGGAAAGACAGGAGGGATGATTACGGCGTCGGCGGTTCAAGTGAGCAAGAGCCGGCATTCGAAGAATCCGAGACAGTATACGATGATGATGAAGCTCCACATGCACCCCTTCCGAGTTTCCTTAATTTCCCGCTCCCTCCACTATCATTTGATAAACCTCCTGCTCAGGATGAAACCATCCCTGATCCAACCCCTATTTATGAGACTAATTGGTGTTACGATGATGGGTCGATACTTCAATCACCCACACCGGCACATTGTAAGTCTCCTCCTATCCTTGACACCGCATACATTACACCTCCTCCAGTTACACCATTAACCTCCGCAACACTGGCCTCCCCCAAGCCTTCCACTATTAAACCTCCACCCGTTAAGCCATCTACCTCCACACCATTAGCCTCCATCGAACCCACCATTGAACCTTCCCCAATTAACCTCCCATTACCGCCACCTCGGCCTTCCATTATCCCTTTAAAACCCACTTTGCCTATTCCACCATTTAACCCTTTACCCTTACCCATGGCTAATCCTGAGTAGGATCCACCCCTTTTTGCACCCGAGCCAATCCCAACTGCTTCCGAGCAAAGGGAGAAACTCGACGTGTTTGAACCCCCGCTTACGCTCACCCATTTGCCTACGCTTTCCATCATGCCTCCACCATTCATGGAGCCTTCCGCCTCCACTTCACCTCCCCTTACTACTCGGAATGGGGGGCCTTCTACAAGCACAGGTGCCGAGGACGATCAAGAGCCGGGCAGCAAGGATTTGACCGCGCCATTCAAGATTCAAGAATTCATTTGCCGGATGCCAATCCGGGTTATTGTGTCAAGCACGGTCGAAGAAGCCAAGTCGCCGCCATGCCAAGCGTTGATGCCATCCAAGGGCCGGGCAGGGCACCCTTTGTTCCATCTTCCAAATCTTGATTCCATTCCTCCATACAAGGGGCGAATGCCCATTTTGTTCAACACTTCTTATACACCACAATTAATGGGCATGGCAATGCTTCCTGTATCAACTTTCCAACTCCCTTACATTATTGATCCTTGCCTTCCAAGGGGGTTGTCATTTATTATTGAAGCTTCTTCCATTGGGCCGTTTGATTATACACTTTCACTGCCGTGGAGGGGCAGTTATCTTAGTGCTAAGAGGTCGTCCCTTATTTGTTCCACCTTCTATGCATCCATTGCTATCACTTTTTCTTCATGGGCCATTCCCGGGGTTAGGAGGAGGATCTCGTCCTCTCACCCTTCACATTCTCCATCTTCTTTGCATCTCACGCATTTTGTTGCATTCGCGCATTCACTGCATTCATCGTATCCATCATTTTGCATACACCTCCTGATTCTCGGGTTTCCAAACCCGTATCTTCCCCGCCTTCCGGCACCTCCGGATATTCCGAATTTCCCATCTTATTCATCTTCATCCTCGGGATCTGTAGGTCCCCTTACATTACTCGGGCGTTGCCCCCTCCCCAATCTCTTCTCAGGGCATCGCGTCCCTTTTCAGCTCTTGTATCCGGAACCTCCGGATTTCTCTCACTTTCTCCCAGGGCATCGCGCCCCTTTCCACCTTATTCTTCCGGAACCTCCGGACTTTCCCCCAGGGCATCGCGCCCCTTTCCACCTTATTCCTCCGGAACCTCCGGATTCTATTTCCCTCTTCTTTGGGCATCGCGTCCCTTCCCTTCTCATTCCTCCGGAACCTCCGGATCCTTCATGCCTTTCCTTCGGGCACGATGCCCCTTTCCATTTTCTTCCTCCGGAACCCCCGGACCCTCCATCCTTCCTCCGATTCGTCCTTCTGTTCCTCCGGGACATCACATTATTCATCTTCTTCTTCCTTTTCCATCACCTTTTTTCCTATTTCTTCCCAGGGCACCATGTCCCTCGATATTTTATCCCTCCAGATACGCCTCTTTCCATCTACCAATTTCTTCTTCTGATTCCTCCTAATTCTGAGTCCGACCCAACTTCTTCCACATCCACTGTCTTGGACATCTGCCCATTCTCCCATTGCTTTCGAGGCTTTAGTCCTCATTCCTCCTTCTAATTCTCCTCTCCTTCTGTAGACTGTTCCATGTGATCAGGGTCTCCGCGCCTTAGTGAGGGAGTTCTAGCCCTCGCCTCTTTTCCTTTTTTTCCTTATTCGTCTGAGTCTGGTCTTGGCACCACTCCTTCTTGTTAAGCCACTTTCAAACCCTTTGCTTCCAATCCTTTTGACTGCCAAAGAGGACTATCCCACAATGATCAACCCCGCCTCTCGCGGCAATTATTCCAAGAAAGGTTGCAAGGTAACATATTGGCGTAAGTATGCATGTTAATGATATCATTTTCTTATTGCTTCACGCATAATTTTCAAAATCAAGTGCTTCCTAACGAGATTAAGAGTGGTGTTTTAGATCTTTATCTTAAGCTTTTGTTTAATTGAAATCATTCTCAAAAGAGTCCTTTAGGCTTGTTTTTTGCAGCGCCTCTGGTTAATAAAAACCCGCGCTGGGAATTCAATATTCTCTCCCCGCTTGTTAAGAACAACCATTAGCTGGGCACCGCACACACTTCACGGCGTCCTTAGCCGGCTCCTTTGGTTAGACACCGTTGCTACTTTGGCCATGCCATGAGTATTCCTGAAAGTCTTTTCTCTTCTTTACTCAGCCACGTGCAGGGGCAAGAGGTTGACGGATGAGATGACCAACCTTGGTAATCCCCAATACGAGAGGAGTCTCAAATAGGGGCAGTCTTGACTCAAAATCAATATGAGTTTTCATATGAATTTCATGATATACATCTCGCCAAAAGGGCTATTATGAAAATCAAGTCAGAATTTTGATAAATGAAAAATTATGAATTATGGCATGTCAAGAGTGGCAAAGTCCCCGCAGGGAAAACCCTGGTCATATGCATGTCAAGGGTCTAAAAATTAAAGGCACAAAGTCCCGGCACAACAGACTACCTCTTTGAAGGGAACACCTTGGAAGGAATTCAAGTCCCGATATCTCCCATCCTGCACAAAGCTTGTCACAATTGTTCTTCTCTTCTCCCTCCAAGACCAAACATTTCTCGGGTATGGCCTTGGTAAGGGCACCGTTGATCAAAGACGGTCGGTTATAGGATGCCACTTTCAATGCACGTCCAGCTTTGGGCAGTTTTAGCGAAAAGGGAAGGAACAAGGACCCCTAGCCAGTGGTTCAAGACACCCTTTGATGCTGCATTAACCATGTCTAAGCCAAAATCCAAAAAAAAATTGAATATTTCTCGATCAAAATCCCAACAAAAATTCAAAATATTTTCCAAAAATCTCCATAAAAATTTGCATATTCCAAAACTCATAAAAATTTGCATATGCCAAAACTTATAAAAATTTGCATATTTCCAAAATCCAAAAATTTGCATTGTATTTTCTGATGGTGTTTTGCAGGAACAGCTTTGCAGAGACCAAAAGCACGGGATGGGTCCTCTCTCTACTTATTGCTATCAATCTATTGATTCTTCCCGATATTCTCATGACATGCCACCCAGGGGCATCATCTCCCTATATCATTCTGATTATCATATCTCATGATTATTCATCTCCAAATCTTTCAATCAACTCCTGCTCGTTTCATCTGATTACTCCGCCGATGGGCATTATCAGATCCTGATTATTTAACTCCAAAACTTGATTAGCCAGATTGTCATCCTCATGACAAACAACAAATAATGATGCTTTGCTATGCCATGATTTGACTTATGTTGTTCATGATATATGCTATGATTGGTTGCTTTGATTCATGCTATGTATACTATGATTAAATGCCTTATTCATTACTTGTTATATCTTGGCTAATGAATTTTTGAGCGCAGGATAAGAAGCTCTTGGTCCCACCGGCAGGGCATCATCACTCAAAGTCCCACGGTGCTTGCAGCTCAGTTCTCAGTTCCCATGCTTATTGATATCACCATCTCCTTATATGCATTCTACTATATGTTACATATGTTACTAGATTATATCAAGGACCTTGTGGCTTTGGCAAATCTAGGATTTGAGTTCCCCTTCATCAAAAATAATGATGATTCCAGAGAAGTCGTAGTCACACGGATAGGCCGTTGAGCCGTCCAAGACTGGGGACGATGGTTCCCTTTTTACGAGTTGGTGCGTGGATAAACAGGCTTCGGCTTAGTATCAGCTCGCAGAATTGGTTTCTTAACCCAGTCTGGGCAGTTTAACAATATTATCCTTGATTATATTATATTTTCATTTGTTATTTTCCCTTTAGCCCAGCATGCACTCATGTAGGACTTTGAATTAATATTGAAAAATTATTCTGATAAGCTGATGTTGAGAGTTGAATTGATCTTAATCTTTCTCGATATGAGATTTTCATTGTCGAATTGGATCTTCAGTTCGTTTTGTTGCTGTTTTGGGTCTTTTCTCGAGAGCTCCTTGTTTGGATTTTTATCATCTTATTTCAATCCTTTCCTTTGATCCACCTTGGCTGCAGCACGTCCACTGGCTGGTAACCGCTCCCCGATGGTGAAACCTACAGGTTTGTGACCTGGGATACTTCCACCGCGCTGGAAGTTGATCATTTATTTTATCTCCTTCGTGCACCGCGTGCACATCTCCCCTTTTATCCAAACATTGTTGATTTCATTGAATTTCCCGAGATTTACTTCATCTCGTGCTTTTGATTTGATTCTCATCAAGTGATGTTGATTGCGTGTCTCATCACACCCTGGCATCTACTTTTCAGTTTGCTACGCTCCCTTGCAAAGCAGACGCCAAGGCGGGGCAGCTGTAGACACGCTAAAATTGACATTATTTTGAGTATATTTCATATTGCCGTGCAATGCCCCATTTGACCCTCAAATTAGCTTATTTGAGTGATTTTTCCCACTTTTTCATGGATTTCCCCTAATTTTCTCTATTTTCCCTTTTTTTCCCTTTTTTTGGGCATTTATCTCCCCTTTTATGATTTTTGAAATTAACGCCTCTGAAAAGGGCGCATTTTTTTGAATCACGACCTGACCTGGGGCGTTTCTTTAAAAAGTGACGACCGTTGGAAAGGGCGTCAATTCCTGGCATTATCCAATTTTTGAAAAAGAATAAATATTTGAAGAATATTAATTCACGCCCTACCGTGGGGCGTTTTTCAATTCACGCCTCCCCATGAGGCGTCTTTCACAATTTCTAAATAAAAGATATATTTATTTCTAAAATTAATCCAGGAAGAAACGCCCTGACCCTGGGCGTGTTTTAAATTAACGCCCCTTGACAGGTCGTCAATTCTTGAATTGACGCCCTGACCAAGGGCGTGTTTCATCTTCTGGCTACGTAGCCCTTTCCCCCAGAGAGTCCTTGCTTCGTTAGATACCTGCTTGGTTTGGGCTCTTGCCCATTCTTATCATTTCCCTCTTGGGACTCTTGACCATGTTTATCTCTTCCTCAACCTATTTAATAGAGTCATTGGCTCTGTTGTTTGGTTGGACTCGGGAGGCTTCTTTCCCCATTGTTTTTCTTTGTTGTTTTTCTCCGTTCTTCTTCCTTCTGTTTTGTTTGTTTGTCTGTTTTCTCTTTTCTTTTTTCTTTCTTCTCACGCAGGTGCTGCCGCTGTGTGGCTGAAGGAGGAGTTCATACGTTCCACAGCATCCATCCCTTAAAGATTCTCCCAAATGAACATTCAAGCCAAATCACAGGCTCCTCCTGCTTTTGTTTATTCTTCTTTTGTTTTTTATCATTGCGTCGTTCATATTTGCATGCATGCTTATCTCCTGTCAATTTCTCATCTCAATCACGTTGAGAGACTTCTCTATAGTGCGCTCTTGCACTCCTCCCCTTCTTCATTTATTCTCATATTTGCATCTTCATGCATCATATCCCACACCCTTTTTGCATAGGGGTTTAAGGGCAACCACCCTTAAGGTGTGTTCTTCACCATGTTATCATACTCATATTTTTATTTAGCATTTGATGCTACACTCACCATGTTCTAATTCCATATTCTTTATTTGGTGTTTGTCTTTTTTGCAAGGGTAATAAAAGCAAGAACTCTCTTCATCGGCCGGCCGATTTGAAAAGAAAGGAAGCACTCACATCCCCGCATCTTTTGAGGTACTTTTTGCTATCATTCCTCCCATATTCTTATTGATTATATTTTTGAGACCTAATGTCTCTGGCGATCGCACAAATTCCCCTTAGCACCTCGTGCTATTTCACGCTTATTTATTTATATTTCATTAAGTTTTCCTTAAGTGGATTTTTATTAGGATCTACACTCATGTTCAAGAATATGTTCCTATAGTGCAAAGTGTGAACTAATGGCCATATACCGGAATATATGCCATGTACTTAGAGAAATTGACTCTATAGATAGAAAAGAATGTGTAACGATGTGAAACCATGATAAAAACTCCGTCATTACATCATTTAAAATCATAGTGTAAATACAAAACTATAGAGTTTAGCTAATGAAATTAACATATACTTGAAATAACTAGAGATGCTTTTAAACATGCAATTTCTATCATAAGTCAATTCCTAATCTCAAGGTCATGAAAATAGGTTAAAACTTAGCTAACTAGGCTTATTTATAAGTAAATCTGACTGGTTTCCATTCTGTCTCGGGTTGACAGAACACAGTGGTCTGACGGTCTAACATGGGGGCGTTACCTTTCTGTGACGGTTTATCGTGGGGCCGTTACAATGTTGTAACGCTCCAGTTATGGTGCGTCAGAGACAACAGAGAATTTTTAAACACAACAGAGGGTGTGAGGGCTTATCGTAAGGTCGTTACAATCATGTGACGGCCCTATTTTAATCCATCAGAGCTTCTGCTGACAATAAAGATAAGGAACTATGTCCATGCAAGAAGAATCAAAATAACTAACTATTCTAGCCATGATAACGAAGTAAAGACCATCTAGATGTATAGGTAGTAATGAAATAACAAGAGATAACTTTTATCTTTAATAATGGTTGAAGGCATGCATGAATGTATAGACTAATCCTAAAACATGAAATTCATGAAGTATAATGCATGAAATCTAAATAAAGTAGAGGGCTTTTATCCCTAACCATGTGTTTTTGCCGTTCATGAGATAACC
The DNA here is from genome assembly GCA_022559845.1 of Amorphophallus konjac. Classification (NCBI taxonomy): domain Eukaryota; kingdom Viridiplantae; phylum Streptophyta; class Magnoliopsida; order Alismatales; family Araceae; genus Amorphophallus; species Amorphophallus konjac. The sequence goes on from CM040120.1 coordinate 412,536,089, forward strand.
TACCTCTTAATTGGCTTTAAACTTCTAATTTGAATCTTCAAGACACGCCCTAGTTCTTCCCTTCCTGAGATTTTTCAGCAACTTCACGCCGCTCTAACTCCTCAGTCTCTTGACCTAAGGACGTGAAATTTGGAGGTTAGGAAGATGAAACTAAGAGGAACAAAAAGTTTTAAAGCATCTAACTCTAATTACCTCGTTTAAACTTTCTAATTTCCTAATCTTCAGCACCTTGTCGCACAGTTTCCTGGGTTGGCGTGATGAAACTAGCAACTTTGGAAGATCCTAACTCCTTGGATACTCGTCCTCCTAACATGAAATTTTGAGAGTTGTCAGACCTTAGTATTAGAACCAAAAAGTTCCAAAGGACTTACCCGAGATTCTATCTCCTTACCTTCATTCTTCACGAGCCAAAAGTAAAGGTCGCTCAGTTCAGAATTAGGTCCTTTTTATAGAGTTTTGGCTAGGGTTCAAGGATTTGAACGATTCTAGAGTCCTTAATCGGCAAAAACCTAATCTCTAAGAGTCCTTAATAATGTTATAAATTCTCTCAAGTTGGTCTCTTACAGATAGGATCCCAAAGATCCAATCTTTTTGCAAGTTCTTCCTCTTACGGAATTAGCTGAGTGTAACGGACCAGGACTGGTGCGTTACGTGACTGTAGCGGTCATCCGATAGACCGTTACATCAACTGTGCGCAGAATTCAATAAAATTCAAACTCGTTTTTGTTAATTATCCACATAATTATCTATATAAGGGGTATTAATCCGTATAATTCGTGAATATGCTAAATAACCTTCTAGAATATGGGTCAAACTTAATGGGCTTGGTCCATAAACTTATTGGGTTTTAATTTATCAAAGCTAGATTAGTTTTTTTAACATGATTGGGCCTTATAATCCCAATATTAATTCATTTGTTAATCCAATTTACCCTTTATAAGTTCTAGAAAATTCTATAAATAATCCAGAAATTATTTATATAAATTTTGGGGCACCACACCCTCCCCCACTTAGAAGAATTTAGTCCCCAAATTCAATACATGGATTTATGGAGAGTGTACTTACAGTTGAATAATTATGAGAATCTTCTATGCATAGATTCTTCCGTCTCCCATGTTACTTCGTGTGGCCATTGCTTTGTCCATTGGACTTGGACCATAGGAATAGTTTTATTCCTTAGTTGATGTACTTCTCGTTCCCGAATCCTGACTGATTTCTAGTCATATGTCAGGTCATTTTGGATCTCCAGATTATCATAAGTAATGACATGATGAGGATCATATACATATTTCTTTAACATAGAGACGTGAAATATGTCGTGAATTCCTGCTAATTGTGGAGGTAAAGCCAGTCTAGAAGCCACTTCACCGACCCTTTCGAGAATTTTAAATGGGCTAATAAATCTTGGAGTTAGTTTTCCTTTAATGCTAAATCTTCGAATACCACGGCCTGGAGAAACTTTCAGATATACATGATCTCCCACCTGAAACTCCAAGTCGCGCCTTCGATTGTCAGCATAAGATTCCTGCCTATCTTGCGCCATCTTCATTCTTTCTTGAATGAGCTTGATCTTCTCTGTAGAATCCCTAATAAGGTCAGGGCCCAGGAATTACTTTTCCCCTATTTCGTTCCAACATATTGGTGATCTACAACTTTTTCCATATAAAGTTTCAAAGGGCGCCATCTATATGTTGGCCTGATAACTGTTGTTGTATGCAAATTCTACCAGAGGCAAGTGATCATGCCAACTTCCTCCAAAATTAATAGCACAAGCCCTGAGCATATCTTCTACTACCTGATTTGTTCTTTCAGTCTGACCATCAGTTTGTGGGTGAAATGCTGTACTAAAATTCAATCTAGTCCCTAGTGAATGTTGTAGGCCCTTCCAGAATTGTGATGTGAATCGATGATCTCTATCAGATACAATAGTGACAGGGACACCATATAATTTGACAATTTCTTTCATGTATAATGCTGCTAGAATATCCACAGACCATCGAATTTTTATTAGTATGAAGTGTGCGTATTTAGTCAATCGGTCTATGATCACCCATATACCATCGTATCCTACTCTGGTCTTAGGTAAACCCATGATGAAATCCATCCCTATACTCTCTCATTTCCATTCGGGAATATTCAAGGGATGTAATTTACCTGCGGGTCTAAAATATTCTGCTTTTACTTGTTGGCAGGTGAGACAACGGGACATGAAATCAGCTATTTCTCTCTTCATTTTGGGCCACCAGAAGTTTCTTTTGAGATCTTGATACATCTTCGTACCTCCTGCATGAATGGTGTACTTGGAATTATGTGCTTCTTCTAGGATCAGTTTCTTCGTATCCTCATGATCTGGTACACACACTCGACCTTTAAATAATAAACTTCCATCATTGGAAACAGAGAAATCCGGCCTTCGTTCAATATTGGCTTTAATTTCTAGTAACACGGGATCATCATTTTGTAACTTGACCCGATCTTCTATCAATGTAGGGTGAGCTCGGATATTAGCCATGAAACAATCATCTTCCTTTATGTCAATATCTAAGTTCATCTGAGCAAATTGAGGAATAAGATTAGTCATACTAATCATAAGACTTGATAGCATACCCATTGATTTTCTGCTACAGCATTAGCCTTGCTATGATGATATTGAATAGCAAAATCAAAATCCTTAAGATATTCTAACCATCTCCTCTGCCTCATATTAAGCTCTTTTTGAGAGAATAAGTATTTCAAGCTTTTGTGGTCCGAGTAGACCCTGAACTTTTCTCTATAGAGATAAAGACGCCAAATTTTTTAAGGCAAAAATAATGACTGCCAATTCTAAATCATGCACGGGATAATTTTTCTCGTGACATTTCAATTATCTTAAAGAATAACATATTACTTTTCCATCTTGCATGAGAACGCATCCTAAGCCAATGCCAGATACATCCGTATATACTTCGAATCTACCACCTTCCACCGGCAGTGCTAAAATAGGGGCTGTAGTAAGGTGATTCTTAAGAATTTGAAAACTCTTTTCACATTCCTCTGACCAGACAAAAGGATTTTCTTTTCTTGTGAGTCTAGTTAAAGGAACTGTAATTTTTGAGAAGTTTTTAATGAACCTCCTATAATAACCAGCTAGACCCAGAAAGCTTCTTACTTCTGATATAGTCGTTGGCCGGCTCCAGTTTCTGACAGCTTCGACTTTCGAAGGATCCACAGTAATACCTTCCTTTGAAATAATGTGGCCTAGGAATGAAACTTCCTTGAGCCAGAATTCACATTTGTTAAGCTTGGCATAAAGTTTATGTTCTCTAAGTGTTTTTAAGGCTATCCTCAAATGTTCTTCATGTTCCTCTTTTGTCTTAGAATATATCAAGATATCATCAATGAAGATGACGATGAACTGGTCCAGATATGGTTGAAAAATATTGTTCATAAGTTGCATAAATGCTGTTGGGGCATTTGTTAACCCAAACGGCATTACCACCAATTCATAGTGGCCATAACGACTTCGAAAAGCCGATTTATAAATGTCTTCTTCCTTAATTCTAAGCTGATGATAACCTGATCTGAGGTCTATTTTAGAAAAATACTCTGCTCCTGAAAGATGATCAAAGAGCTCATCAATACGCGGCAACGGATACTTATTTTTGATTGTAAGTTGATTTAGTCGTCGGTAGTCTATGCATAGCCTGAGAGAGCCATCCTTCTTCTTGACAAATAGTACCGACGCACCCCAAGGGGATGTGCTACGTCTAATGAAGCCCTTATCTAGTAGTTCCTGCAACTGCCTCTTTAGTTCCTTAAGTTCTGTGGGGGACATCATGTAAGGGGCTATAGAAACAAGTGCTGCTCCTGGAATGAGTTCAATAGTGAAGTTCACTTCTCTCTCGGGTGGTAAACTGGGTAATTCGGATGGGAATACATCTTGGAACTTATTTACAATAGGAATGTTTGCTAGGACGATTTCCTTGGATTCGGTAATAATGACAGAAGCAAGAAAAGCTTCACATCCTTGCGAGATGAGTTTGTAAGCGTGAAGAGAAGATATGATAGTGGGATGTTTCCTATACTTGATGCCAAGGAAAGAGAATCTTGAAAGACCTGATTTTCAGAAGGATATAATCCTATTTCTACAATTGATATAAGCATCATGATCTACAAGCCAATCTACCCCTAAAATGGCATCATAACCTTTCATGCCAAGACATACTAAATTTGCGGGGAGCTTGTGGCCTTCTACCATTACTTCACTATCAGGGTAATATCTAGTAAGTTTTACTCCAGAACCTAGGGGTGTGGTTATAGCAAGATCTGAAGGTAGAGGAACTGATGCAATTGGTAACGTTTTGGCAAACATAGTGGAGATAAAATAATGAGAGGCACCAGTGTGAAATAGCACAAATGCAGGACGGGAACAAATTTGAAGAGTACCTTCCATAAGTCCACCATCCCTAGGCGCTTCATCCTCTTCTAGAACGGCATTGAGGCGAGCATGCCTCCTGCATCCACCACCAGATGGCTGGTCCTTCATAAGGGGGCAATCCGGCATGCGATGCTCCCTGCTTCCACATCGTAAACAAGCACCAAGGTGCTTCCAACACTCTTCAGCCGAATGGCCGAACTTTTCATAAAAAGTGCAAGTTGTGGCGACTTGCTCCTCCTCCTTAATCTTCTTGTTCTTCTAGAAACTTTCACCGTTCCCGCTCCTGAACCGCTTCTTACTATCACGGCTTTTGTAAGGTTCTGTGATGTTAAATTTTTCTTTCTTATAACGCCGATCTGATCGTCGGCTGGACTCTTCTCCTTTCCCTTTCAATTTCTTGACCTTTTCTAAGGTCCTTTCACATAAGTATGCCCGTTGAACCATCTCTGCATAAGTACGGATGTTTTGGGTCCCGAGCTGCTGAATGAAACCGAGTCGTAACCCGTCCAGAAACTGATTAACCTTCAATAGATCAGTACTGATTAAATGCGGTGCATAAGGTGCTAGTCTGGAGAATTGAAGTTCATATTCCGCAACTGTCATCATTCCTTGTCGAAGAGAGGTGAACTCCATAGCCTTTCTTCTTTTCACGTGCTCAGAAAAGTACTTAGCACGGAACAAAGTGAGAAAACCATCCCATGTATGAGGTGCATCGGTCGGAGGTGCCGGAACTGACTTCCACCATGTACGGGCATCCTTGTTGAGTTGGAAAGTTGCAAGACGCACCTTCTCTTGATCGGTGCATTGGATGACGTCAAATATACGGTTCATCTCATCAATCCAGTTCTCTGCTTCGTCCGGATTAGAAGAACCATAGAAACGCAGAGGGTTTAAACTCTGGAAATTACGATGTAAGTCACCAGCCCTTGCCCCTGCGTCTGCTTGGGCCATAGTTTGCAATGCCTGAGTAAGGCCGGCAACTGTTAGTTGCATGCCATTCCAATCTACGTGATGAGCCATTTGTAAAAAAAGGTACCTGAGAGAAATATAATAACTTGTTATTTCTTGGGGAATTTGGAAGAAAATAAATCTTAAAGCTAATTAACTATCTTATCCCGGGCTCTACCCAATTCTCGAATGGGTATGGGAATTTCTTCCTTAGTTCATAGGTAGGGGTCCTTAAACCTTGGACTTATCCTATGACATGATTCTTCTCCTTAAGTCTTGAGACTCAGGCTCTGATACCAACTTAACTGTCACGTCCCGAGCCTTTATTACAGTGGAAGACTAGCTCGAGGAACGTGAACAGCCGGCATGGTAAGCCTCTTGCAAGCAAGAACGATCAGAGCGCAAGACAATCACACACATAAATGTAATTGCACAATATTTACTCAAACTTCAACTTATTTCATTGATAATCAAATCAAATACTTAATTACAATCATCATTTCAACTTTCTTCATCATACTAGACTCAAGAAATAAGAAAATTACATAGACTCAATCTAAACATGTAGACTTCCTAAGTCTTCACTCATTCTTCATTCACTCTCGGACCCGCTATTTGAATATTTCGAATCCGATCCTGACTCACTTCCATCTCCTGAAAAGATTGGAAATAGTTAATGAGCACACTTGCCCAGTAGGTATCTTCGCATCAACATGAAGGCACTATTAAAGTAATTAACATTTTTGCTTTAGAGGAATAAGGTAAAATCATGCGAATGCGATAAATCACAAGTAACCAAAGTAACAAGATGATCATGTAAGATAGAATGAACAAGTATGAACTAGCAAGAATGTAACAAGAATGTACTAGCAAGTCACATACTCATCACCCAAACATCTTTTGCTTATGAGCAAGTATTTGGTGAAATTCTGTGGAATATCATGTATCAAGCAATAAAGTCATGTACAAGTATTTTCATGATACCCGTGAATTTCACTTTTTTATAGAGAAAGTACTCCCAGCGCAATGCGACGCCAGTAGCATCATACCTCATAGTTTACAGTATGTTTCCGATAATCAGTCGAGGGGACTAGCATAGATCCCTTGAACACAATCAGTGCTCGATCGCATCTTCAAGTATAAATCAAGCAATTTCCACGTTTCAAGCAATAAAATATGGCCAAGAATGTGAATAAGTTCATGACAACAATAATCAATAAATGAACGCTTCAACTTTAGGACATGAGAGATCAAGAATGATTTAAGATGATGTCATGCTCATGGAAATAACTCGACAGCATACCGGTACATTTATTATCATTCATCATTTAAGTTAAGTATCTCTAGACAATATGACAAGTCCTAGACCATCAATACTTCATCTAGGAACTTAGAATATCAACCATTTGGTCAAACCTCGGGTTAAAGAAATTAGAACTGTGACGGTCTAATACTAGGCCGTTACATGAACATAACGGTCGAGTGTTGGGCTGTTAGAAAGGCTGAATCCAGAAGAAAATATATATGGTCTCAAATAGTGTGACGGTCATATATTGGACCATTATATGTGCCTGACGGTCGAATATAGATCCGTTACATATCCAAAATCCGAAAACATCGATAGTGCTTTCTAACAATTGTGCTTTCATGGTACAACCGACTCGGCGTCCTAGTGAGAATCCCAGGCTTGCAGAGAATTACGGAGGCCTTGAAACAATATTTCCTACTCCATTGGAAGGAATATCCAATAGAGAGGTCCTCATGTTCAAGAATATGTTCCTATAGTGTAAAGTGTGAACTAATGGCCATATATCGAAATATATGCCATGTACTTAGAGAAATTGACTCTATAGATAGAAAAGAATGTGTAACGATGTGAAACCATGATAAAAACTCCGTCATTACATCATTTAAAATCATAGTGTAAATACAAAACTATAGAGTTTAGCTAATGAAATTAACATATACTTGAAATAACTAGAGATACTTTTAAACATGTAATTTTTATCATAAGTCAATTTATAATCTCAAGATCATGAAAATAGGTTAAAACTTAGCTAACTAGGCTTATTTATAAGTAAATCTGACTGGTTTCCATTCTGTCTCGGGTTGACAGAACACAGTGGTCTGACGTTCTAACATGGGGGCGTTACCTTTCTGTGATGGTTTATTGTGGGGCCGTTACAATGTTGTAATGCTCCAGTTATGGTGTGTCAGAGACAACAGAGAATTTCTAAACACAACAGAGGGTGTGACGGCTTATCGTAAGGCCGTTACAATCATGTGACGGTCCTATTTTAATCCGTTAGAGCTTCTGCTGACAATAAAGATAAGGAACTATGTCCATGCAAGAAGAATCAAAATAACTAACTATTCTAGCCATGATAACGAAGTAAAGGCCATCTAGAGGCATAGGTAGTAATGAAATAATAAGAGATAACTTTTATCTTTAATTAGGGTTGAAGGCATGCATGAATGTATAGACTAATCCTAAAACATGGCATTCATGAAGTATAATGCATGAAATCTAAATAAAGTAGAGGGCTTTCATCCCTAACCATGTGTTTTTACCGTTCATGAGATGACCTACCTCTTAACTGGCTTTAAACTTCTAATTTGAGTCTTCAAGACAAGCCCTAGTTCTTCCCTTCCTGAGATTTTTCAGCAACTTCACGTCGATCTAACTCCTCAGTCTCTTGACCTAAGGACGTGAAATTTAGAGGTTAGGAAGATGAAACTAAGAGGAACAAAAAGTCCTAAAGCATCTAACTCTAATTACCTCGTTTAGACTTTCTAATTTCCTAATCTTCAGCACCCTGTCGCACAGTTTCCTGGGTTGGCGTGATGAAACCAGCAACTTTAGAAGATCCTAACTCCTTGGATACTCGTCCTCCTAACATGAAATTTTGAGAGTTGTCAGACCTTAGTATTAGAACCAAAAAGTTCCAAAGGACTTACCCAAGATTCTATCTCCTTACCTTCATTCTTCACGAGCCAAAAGTAAAGGTCGCTCAGTTCAGAATTGGGTCCTATTTATAGAGTTTTGGCTAGGGTTCAAGGATTTGAACGATTCCTGTAGCAACCCTGATAAAAATAAGATTTTTTTTAATAAATCAAATTAAAAATAAAAGATAAGTAAATAGATGACAAAGAGCCTAAAGAAACTCCCTTACATAAGGCGTTAATTTAAAAGGGACGCCTAGACAATAGGGCGACAAATTTCAAACGACGGAAAAAAAATAAAATTGAGGAAAGGAAATGAAACGCCCTCTACATGGGCGCGTTTACATAAGTAACGACGCTCGACAAGGTGTCAATTTAAATTCGACGCCCTCGCTTAAGACGTTAATTCAGTTCGAGTTTCGTTCGACCCAGGAGTCTATCTAGGGCAAGTTATGGATAACTACGTCGAAGGTGGAGTATGATAAGGACTCTATCATGGAAGTATTACTCCAATACAAGTCTAACCCTAATAGGATCCCCTAAAATTCTATAAATATCCTCCCGATCGACCTAGACCGCTATTTTGGCGATCTGTTTCATCGTGCTGCTGCTGTCAACCGTGAAGAACAGGTGTTCTTCTTCCTCTGCCTTCAGTTGAGTATTTTGGAGAAAACTAATGCTTCTTCATCTTATTCTCCTGTAGGTTGCCTGCATCGAGAAGGAACTCTCGTATAGTTGAAGAACGTGGAGTTCTTCATCATCATCTTCTTCTTCTTCTGCCGGTGATCAGAAGACTCTGTTGCAAAACAGAGTATCGTTTCTCTTCACGTATCTTCACCCAGATAATCATCAGGTAGGTTTTCTCAAGAAACGTAGCCCAAATTAATTTAAGATCCTTAATAAAATCATATGTTGTCCATGCATATAGTTTCATCATGGTTTTAAATGTTTTCTGTAAAATTTTGAAAGAAGCGACCCTGACAAGGGCGCTAATTCTTGTTTTGACGCCCTGCCTAGTAGTCGCCAATTTCATATAAATTGATAATTACCCATGTTTAAAATTCGATATCTATGAAACCATGAACCTAATCTAATGCATGTACATCCTGATTGAATCCTGCTAATTTTCTGGTCCTGACTATATAAATTGTTCCTGAAATTTTATTAACTGAAATTTGAAAATTGCTGGATTAACGACCTGAACAAGGTCGTCTCTTATTGAACTGACGCCCCAGACCAGGGCGCTAATTGAAAAGTAACGCCCCTGTCCAGGGCGCGTTTTTGTTAAAATTCCAGAATATTGAGTTTCTGCAGAATGGAAATATTGAAGGAACGACTAATGTATAAGTCGTCAAATTGTAAATAAACGCCCCTGTAAAAGGCGTTAATTTGATAAGTAATGACTTAGATTAAGTCGCTATTTCCTGTGATACTATTTTACACTGTTACTGTTAACCGAAGGTTCCATATGTATATCGATAAATATATATAAATATGTCTATATATATATCGGCACTATATTCCAGTCCGTGAATATAGTCCCACGTTTCATGATGATTTATCGTTTACCCACTAATTCTCATTGACATACAAGCTCTCCATTGGACATTCCGTTCCTTTGGACTAGCGAGTTAGTCATAGAGACCTCCGTAAGTCTCCTCGCAGCCTTGGATTCCCTCAAGGCCGACTGAGCTGGTTGTACCATAAAAACCCATTACACTATTTTGCCATGTCACTCTAAAGAAACATGGTATACCGGCCCTCATGTTATGCAAAGTGTGTATCATGAGAATTCTCTTAATGGGATGAGGTTATCATGCCATTTGATGCTGTTCTTGTAAACCCCAATTCTATATCAACATTGTCATGATGTTCTTGTAAACCCCAACTCTATATCAACATTGTTATGATGTTCTTGTAAACCCCAATTCTAAATTCAACATGATGTTCTTGTGGACCTCAATTCTATATTAAGAATGAGGACGTCTTGCCATTGATGTGCTGTTCATGTGGACCTCAATTCTATATAAAGAGTGTCCATACTTGTTTGTCATGGTACCCAAGTTAGGGAACCAATTCCACCTAGTTTTATCGATAATCGTGATTGTACCGTTATTATCGTCATTCTATGTCAAGTGTCATATTTTTGGACTCTATTCTATCCAAGTTATCCTACGTATCTACAAGCTTTATTCTTGAAATTCCATATTGGCTATACACAAAAGTGGATGTTAAAATACATGATTAATGCCTGCGCATATAGGGCCCGATCTGGTCCTGGGAGGAGCACCCGAAAGTACTTGTGCCCATGGGAGTTGATTGATCACGGTATTGGCATTATACCGAAGTGCATGACTAGCTTGATTGAACATTCCACAAATCTTGTACTTGTACTTGACTTGATATTACATGACTTGCGTGGCCCGAGAAAGGGTAATTGTATACTTGCTTGACTTGAAACAAAATAGCCAAATTCCAACATGACATGATGAATACACTTGCTTGAATATCTTGATATCTTTTTGATATAAGTTCTTGAAAGCTCATGACTAGTTCTTCTTGCTATCGTTTTGTTATACACTCTCTCTATCTTGTCGTTTTATGCGAGCATGCATAGCTATAGTGCATTCATGAAAGATGTAATCACTTAAACCCCTTGCTAGATCTTGAGATATAATTTCCTACTGAGCGTTCGCTCACTTAGTGTTTCCCTACTTTTCAGGTAAGTCCGACGATGAGGGAACTCGAACGGATGGGGAAAATCAAGAGTGAAAGAGATAGAGCTTCTTCCGTGTTATCTAGTCTTTTTCATATTTTCTTGAGTCAACCTTGTATTTTTCCTTTATTTTCGTTAGTACTTCAAAGGTTTGTAATAGACATATTCTTATGAAGGAATAAAGGATTGGGTTATCTTTACTTTTGCGCATCTCTGATTTTTGGTGTCGAATGCACTAATACTCTGATTGACATGATTGATATAAACTCGTCGCGCATCTCCGGGTACCTTCCGCGCTCGGGGCGTGACAGTTTTTGTGGTATCAGAGCCTAGGGTATTCAATTCCTAGGAAAACCCAAGTCCAAGGATAGGTTAAACCATTAACCAGTGAGATTGGGTAGAACCAAGGGTTGAGTTAACATAGAAATGCTAGCTTCTAAATGAGATCACGTATTGATCTAGTTATTGTAATTGTAGGACGATGGCTGCCGAACGTGCTCAGTGGCGCAACATGCAGCGTACACTTCAAGGCATGACTCAGGTGCTGCAACAAGTAGCACAGGGAGGTGCACAACGAGCCGGAAGTCTCCACCAAGTCTTCAAGAACATGAACCCTCCCAAATTCATGGGTTCTACTGATCCGGATGACGCAGAGCACTGGATCAGGGAGACGGAGCGTATATTCCGTGTTATGCAGTGCACGGATCAAGATAAAGTCTTATTAGCTACTTTCCAACTAGAAAGGGATGCCCGATGCTGGTGGGAGTCAGTCGAAGCTACTATAAATCAAGACCAAATTACTTGGGAAGAATTTGTTGAACATTTCAACAATAAATATTTTTCAGACCGAGTCCAAGAAAAGAAAGCTACCGAATTTGCCGCACTCAAGCAACGGTCATTATCGGTGGCGGAGTACGAGGCACAATTCTCTAGATTGTCTCGGTATGCTAAGCACTTAGTTAGCACCGAGAAGATGAAAGCTAGGAGGTTCCTTAATGGGCTCAGGCCCCAATATATTACCCAGCTGGCGCCAATGGATATTCAGGTCTACTCAGAGATAGTACGCCGAGCTCAATTGTTAGAAGATGCCACGGAGCTATCAGATAGAATCCGTGGGAAGGATAAGAAGGAACAAGTTACAAGTTCGGGTTCCTTTAAACCCAACTTCAAGAAGAGGCCTAGCACTGGAGGTACTTCTTCTCAAGACCAAAAATTTAAGAAGACCAAGCCCTTCTCTATCACTACTACACCTTCGAATATAATATGCAAGCATTGTGACAAGGCTGGTCATAAAGCCGAAGAGTGCTGGAGGAAACTTGGAGCATGTCTCCGTTGCGGGAGCCGTGAGCATCGGATTCCCGATTGCCCATTACTTAATGATCAAACCGGTGACGGAAAGCGCCCAGTAACCAAGAATGCTCGTCTTCACGCAATTAAGGAGACCGAACAAGAAGAAGAAGGCGGACTAGTAGAAGGTACACTGAAAGTTTGTTCCAAGTATGCACATGTCTTATTTGATACGGGTGCATCACATTCTTTTATTTCCAAGAAGTTTGCTAACCCCCTACCTATGGAACCGGAATGGATGAAAATAATTTTATCTACTCCTCTCGGAAACGAAACCGATATTACTCACCATTATCAAAACTGTGAAGTCTTGGTAAAAGGAAGAAATCTTCCTATCGATCTCATATGTTTAGATCTAAAGGAGTATGATGTCATACTGGGAGCGGATTGGTTATCCAAATATCAGGCAACAGTCGATTGCCGCAATAGCAAGGTTACTTTCAAGGACTTTCCAGAACTAGTCTATTCTAGCCCTAAGAGTCGGAGCGAGTCACCTCTTATTTCGGCTCTCCGAGCTAGCAAGCTAATAAGGAAAGGATGTGTATCTTTCCTTGCATTTGTCACGATTAAGGAGGCTCAGGAAACTAAGATAGAAGATATCCCAGTTGTGCAAGAATTTCGGATGTGTTTCCGGAGGATTTGCCTGGATTACCCCCGCAAAGAGAAGTGGCCTTCACCATCGATTTAGTTCCTGGTGCGGGTCCAGTTTCTAAGGCACCGTATAGAATGTCCCCTGCCGAACTCAAGGAGTTAAAGGAGCAATTGATGGAACTCATTAAGAAAGGATTCATAAGACCAAGTACTTCCCCATGGGGAGCGCCTGTATTATTTGTAAAGAAGAAAGATGGATCCATGAGGTTATGCATCGACTATCGACAGTTGAATCATCTCACTATCAAGAACAAGTATCCACTGCCGAGAATCGATGAGTTGTTTGATCAAATTTCAGGATCCAAGTACTTTTCCAAAATTGATCTTAGGTCGGGATATCATCAGTTAAGAATCAAGGATGAGGACATTCATAAGACTGCATTCAGAAGCAGGTACGGCCATTATGAATTTGTTGTTATGCCTTTCGGACTAACGAATGCCCCTGCTGCCTTTATGCAGTTAATGAATAGTATATTCAGGCCTTATTTGGATCAATTCGTGGTGGTCTTTATCGATGATATATTGATTTATTCCGAGACCAAGGAAGAGCATGAGGAGCATTTAAGGATTGCATTACAAATATTAAGGGCAAACCAATTATACGCAAAACTCAGCAAGTGTGAATTCTGGCTTGAGGAAGTAACTTTTCTCGGACATGTTATATCAAAGGATGGCTTATCAGTAGATCCATCAAAAGTTGAAGCTGTAAGAAATTGGGAAAGACCGACCAATGCTAGCGAGATCCGAAGTTTCTTAGGTCTTGCCGGCTATTACAGGCGATTCATCAAAGATTTCTCTAAGATCGCCGTACCACTTACGAGGTTAACTCGCAAGGAGATCCGTTACGAATGGAGTGAGGAATGTGAAAGAAGCTTCCAAACTCTCAAGGATCATCTTACTACAGCTCCTGTCTTAGCTTTACCAATGGAAGGAGAGAAATTCGAGGTATACACTGATGCTTCTGGCATTGGCCTCGGATGTGTTCTAATGCAACAAGGAAAGGTTATAGCTTACTCTTCTCGTCAATTAAAGAAACATGAAGAGAACTACCCCGTCCATGACTTAGAATTAGCCGCGGTAGTATTTGCACTAAAGATCTGGAGACATTACCTATATGGAGTGTAGTTTACTGTATACTCCGATCACAAGAGTCTCAAGTATCTTTTCTCTCAAAAGGAACTAAATATGAGGCAAAGACGTTGGCTAGAATATCTCAAGGACTTCGACTTCAATATACAATATCATCCCGGAAAGGGTAATCATGTAGCAGATGCCCTTAGTCGAAAGCCGAGAGCACTGTTAGCCAATTGTATGATTCAAGAATGGAAGTTGCTGGAGCAATTCTCTGAACTCAATATAAGCATGGACACAGACTTTCAATATGTCACATTGTCTCATATAAGCATTCAGCCAGACCTATTAACTGAAATACAAGCACTTCAGGATAATGACCCAATATTAGTGGAAATCAAGGGCAAACTAGAAGGACAATCTGATTTCCAAATAACTTGTGAAGGAAGATTAATGTTCAGGAATAGAACTTGCATACCGGATTGTCCCGAGTTAAAGAAGAAGATATTAGATGAAGCTCATAGATCAAGGTACACGATTCATCCTGGATCTACCAAAATGTACCAAGGTGTGAAGAGAATTTTTGGTGGCCCAACATGAAAAGGGAAATAGCGGACTACGTGTCGCGCTGTCTCACATGCCAACAGGTCAAGGCGGAACACCAAAAGCCTGCTGGAAAATTACATCCTCTAGATATTCCCAAATGGAAGTGGGAGAATATTAGCATGGATTTCATCATGGGTTTATCTAAATCAAAAGGAGGACAGGATGGAATATGGGTTATTATTGACCGATTGACTAAATCGGCGCATTTCTTGCCAATAAAGAGCCGATGGTCAGTTGATGTTTTGGCTGCATTATACATCAAGGAAATAGTCAGATTACATGGTATTCCTGTTTCAATCGTGTCTGACAGAGATCCCCGTTTTACTTCTCATTTTTGGAAGGGACTACAACATTCGTTGGGAACAAGGCTTAACTTTAGTACAGCTTTTCATCCTCAAACGGATGGTCAGACCGAGAGAACTAATCAGGTGGTTGAGGATATGCTCAGAGCTTGCATCATTGATTTCGATGGAAGCTGGCATGATCACTTGCCGTTGGTGGAATTTGCATACAATAATAGCTACCAGGCAAGTATACAATTGGCACCTTTCGAAGCTTTATACGGAAGGAGTTGCCGATCACCCTTATGCTGGGACGAAGTTGGAGAGAAATAACTGCTAGGTCCAGACATGGTAAGGGTTACCACTGAAAGAATACAAATGATTAGAGAAAGACTGCAAGTTGCTCAGTCTAGGCAAAAGGCTTATGCCGATACAAGAAGGAGAGATCTTGAATTCCAAATTGGAGATCATGTATTTCTCAAGATATCGCCTGGACGTGGCATACGGAGATTTGGTGTTAAAGGCAAGCTTACACCAAGATTCATCGGACCCTTCGAGATACTGGAACGAGTTGGCGAGGTTGCTTATCGCATCGCATTGCCTCCTCAACTGTCTGATGTACATAATGTATTCCACATTTGAAGAAGTATGTACACGATCCATCACATATTATTGATCATGGAGACTTAGTGATCCAGAAGGATCTCACATATGAGCAGAAGCCTATGAAGATACTAGATCGTGAAGTACGTACCCTAAGGAATAAGGCTATTCCCATGATTAAGGTACAATGGAATAAGAACTCTGAACATGAAGCTACATGGGAGACCGAGGAATCCATGAGGAAGCGATTTCCAGAATTATTTTAAGGTATATATTCTACACTCTCCACTTATATATACTATTGAATTTGGGGACCAAATTCTTTTAAGTGGGGGAGGATGTAGCAACCCTGATAAAAATAAGATTTTTTTTAATAAATCAAATTAAAAATAAAAGATAAGTAAATAGATGACAAAGAGCCTAAAGAAACGCCCTTACATAAGGCGTTAATTTAAAAGGGACGCCTAGACAATAGGGCGTCAAATTTCAAACGACGGAAAAAAATAAAATTGAGGAAAGGAAATGAAACGCCCTCTACATGGGCGCGTTTACATAAGTAACGACGCTCGACAAGGCGTCAATTTAAATTCGACGCCCTCGCTTAAGACGTTAATTCAGTTCGAGTTTCGTTCGACCCAGGAGTCTATCCAGGGCAAGTTATGGATAACTACGTCGAAGGTGGAGTATGGTAAGGACTCTATCATGGAAGTATTACTTCCAATACAACTCTAACCCTAATAGGATCCCCTAAAATTCTATAAATATCCTCCCGATCGACCTAGACCGCTATTTTGGCGATCTGTTTCATCGTGCTGCTGCTGTCAACCGTGAAGAACAGGTGTTCTTCTTCCTCTGCCTTCAGTTGAGTATTTTGGAGAAAACTAATGCTTCTTCATCTTATTCTCCTGTAGGTTGCCTGCATCGAGAAGGAACTCTCGTATAGTTGAAGAACGTGGAGTTCTTCATCATCATCTTCTTCTTCTTCTGCCGGTGATCAGAAGACTCTGTTGCAAAACAGAGTATCGTTTCTCTTCACGTATCTTCACCCAGATAATCATCAGGTAGGTTTTCTCAAGAAACGTAGCCCAAATTAATTTAAGATCCTTAATAAAATCATATGTTGTCCATGCATATAGTTTCATCATGGTTTTAAATGTTTTCTGTAAAATTTTGAAAGAAGCGACCCTGACAAGGGCGCTAATTCTTGTTTTGACGCCCTGCCTAGTAGTCGCCAATTTCATATAAATTGATAATTACCCATGTTTAAAATTCGATATCTATGAAACCATGAACCTAATCTAATGCATGTACATCCTGATTGAATCCTGCTAATTTTTCTGGTCCTGACTATATAAATTGTTCCTGAAATTTTATTAACTGAAATTTGGAAAATTGCTGGATTAACGACCTGAACAAGGTCGTCTCTTATTGAACTGACGCCCCAGACCAGGGCGCTAATTGAAAAGTAACGCCCCTGTCCAGGGCGCGTTTTTGTTAAAATTCCATAATATTGAGTTTCTGCAGAATGGAAATATTGAAGGAACGACTAATGTATAAGTCGTCAAATTGTAAATAAACGCCCCTGTAAAAGGCGTTAATTTGATAAGTAATGACTTAGATTAAGTCGCTATTTCCTGTGATACTATTTTACACTGTTACTGTTAACCGAAGGTTACATATGTATATCGATAAATATATATAAATATGTCTATATATATATCGGCACTATATTCCAGTCCGTGAATATAGTCCCACGTTTCATGATGATTTATCGTTTACCCACTAATTCTCATTGACATACAAGCTCTCCATTGGACATTCCGTTCCTTTGGACTAGCGAGTTGGTCATAGAGACCTCCGTAAGTCTCCTCGCAGCCTTGGATTCCCTCAAGGCCGACTGAGCTGGTTGTACCATAAAAACCCATTACACTATTTTGCCATGTCACTCTAAAGAAACATGGTATACCGGCCCTCATGTTATGCAAAGTGTGTATCATGAGAATTCTCTTAATGGGATGAGGTTATCATGCCATTTGATGTTGTTCTTGTAAACCCCAATTCTATATCAACATTGTCATGATGTTCTTGTAAACCCCAACTCTATATCAACATTGTTATGATGTTCTTGTAAACCCCAATTCTAAATTCAACATGATGTTCTTGTGGACCTCAATTCTATATTAAGAATGAGGACGTCTTGCCATTGATGTGCTGTTCATGTGGACCTCAATTCTATATAAAGAATGTCCATACTTGTTTGTCATGGTACCCAAGTTAGGGAACCAATTCCACCTAGTTTTATCGATAATCGTGATTGTACCGTTATTATCGTCATTCTATGTCAAGTGTCATATTTTTGGACTCTATTCTATCCAAGTTATCCTACGTATCTACAAGCTTTATTCTTGAAATTCCATATTGGCTATACACAAAAGTGGATGTTAAAATACATGATTAATGCCTGCGCATATAGGGCCCGATCTGGTCCTGGGAGGAGCACCCGAAAGTACTTGTGCCCATGGGAGTTGATTGATCACGGTATTGGCATTATACCGAAGTGCATGACTAGCTTGATTGAACATTCCACAAATCTTGTACTTGTACTTGACTTGATATTACATGACTTGCGTGGCCCGAGAAAGGGTAATTGTATACTTGCTTGACTTGAAACAAAATAGCCAAATTCCAACATGACATGATGAATACACTTGCTTGAATATCTTGATATCTTTTTGATATAAGTTCTTGAAAGCTCATGACTAGTTCTTCTTGCTATCGTTTTGTTATACACTCTCTCTATCTTGTCGTTTTATGCGAGCATGCATAGCTATAGTGCATTCATGAAAGATGTAATCACTTAAACCCCTTGCTAGATCTTGAGATATAATTTCCTACTGAGCGTTCGCTCACTTAGTGTTTCCCTACTTTTCAGGTAAGTCCGACGATGAGGGAACTCGAACGGATGGGGAAAATCAAGAGTGAAAGAGATAGAGCTTCTTCCGTGTTATCTAGTCTTTTTCATATTTTCTTGAGTCAACCTTGTATTTTTCCCTTTATTTTCGTTAGTACTTCAAAGGTTTGTAATAGACATATTCTTATGAAGGAATAAAGGATTGGGTTATCTTTACTTTTGCGCATCTCTGATTTTTGGTGTCGAATGCACTAATACTCTGATTGACATGATTGATATAAACTCGTCGCGCATCTCCGGGTACCTTCCGCGCTCGGGGCGTGACAATTCTAGAGTCCTTAATTGGTAAAAACCTAATCTCTAAGAGTCCTTAATAATGTTATAAATTCTCTCAAGTTGGTCTCTTGCAGATAGGATCCCAAAGATCCAATCTTTTTACAAGTTCTTCCTCTTACGGAATTAGCTGAGTGTAACGGACCAGGACTGGTGCGTTACGTGACTGTAGCGGTCGTCCGATAGACCGTTACATCAACTGTGCGCAGAATTCAATAAAATTCAAACTCGTTTTTGTTAATTATCCACATAATTATCTATATAAGGGGTATTTATCCATATAATTCGTGAATATGCTAAATAACCTTCTAGAATATGGGTCAAACTTAATGGGCTTGGTCCATAAACTTATTGGGTTTTAATTTATCAAAGCTAGATTAGTTTTTTTAACATAATTGGCCTTATAATCCCAATATTAATTCATTTGTTAATCCAATTTACCCTTTATAAATTCTAGAAAATTCTATAAATAATTCAGAAATTATTTATATAAATTTTGGGGCACTACAAGGACGGTCGAGCCAGAGAAGTCGTACAAGGATGTGTGCAATGGTGTTATTCGTGACAAATTTACACCCATAAGTTCTAGGCAATCATACGAAATAACACCGAGGCCGCTTCCATTATCCACTAGAATACGTCGGATGGTACATTGATTAATAGTGGCCGAGACCGCCAAAGCGTCAGAGTGAGGAGTGGTTACACCTTCCAGATCCTCGTCTGAGAAGATGATGGGCTCCTTGAGGTGTTCCAGGGCGACAGTTTCTTGACGGCTACTGTCGCCTTGCTCTGTGGTACTGGCTGTTGACCCGTACCGTCGGTGCCTCCTCGAGCTGTCGCCTCCTGCGGCCGGCCCTCCGGAGATCATCATGATCTCCTTCCCATTGGGTCGGTTGTCGATTGGAGGGGTCTGCTCGTGCTATCGTTTCTCCTCAGCCTTGGTGATGAACTTATCGAGGAATCCTCTCCGGATGAGGTCCTCAATGGCATCCTTGAGCTGGATGCAGTCGGCGGTGTCGTGGCCGTGGTTGCGGTGGAAGCGGCAGTACCTCTTCTTGCTCCTCGTCCTTGGGTCGAACTTCATCTTCGGGGGCCACTTAAGGTAGGGATCATCATGGATCTCCATGAGGATTTGGTCGAGTGGAGCCGTGAGGGGCGTGTAGTGGCGGTAGTTGCCCCTTTCTTTATTCTCCAAGCGGTCGCGGCGTTCTCGGTCCCGTCGCTCTCGCTTGCTCCGTCCTTCCCGAGGGGAGTCGGTGGATCTCTTGCGGTCGGGCCGATCGGACCCGGCCGCGCGGCCAAGGGCTGTAGTGTTCTCCTCGCACCTGGCGTGCTTCTGTGCCAGGGCGATGAGGTCCATCAAGGTTGCCGGAGCTTCGACCCCGAGCGATCGTCGGAGGATCGGATCCCGGGTTCCTCGAGTCTAAGTGGTGGTGGCGATGCTGATGTCGAGGCGAGGAATCCGGAGCGCCTCTGCTCGAAAATGGGACACGTAGTCCCAGAGGGTCTCCTCTCGCTCCTGCCTAATGGCGAGCAGGCTCACCACTATTTTGGCCATCTTTCGACAGTCGATAAAGTTCTCCTTGAGCAGCTTCTTCAGCTGTTGAAAGGAGGTGATAGTCCCGGCCGGCATGGACTTGAACCACGTCCAGGCGTTCTCCCGGAGAGTCGTAATGAACGCCAGGCATTTGACGGCATCAGAGGCCCGGTAGAACATCAAGTTGGATTCGAAACTATGCATGTGGTCAGCCGGGTCGGTGGTGCCGTCGTAGGGGGTGAAGGATGGCAACTAAAGCTTTGGCGGGATGGGGCCCCTCATGATCTCATTAGAGAAGGGAGCATGGAAGTCCTGGCCGTCGTCGATAAGCCTGCGATTCTTGGCGGCGAGTAGGACGCCGTCCAAGTAGTAGACTTTATCCTCAATGTCATCGATCCGCTGTAGCCGTTGGGTCATCTCTGGGTTGGAGTGCAGCGGGATGCGCTCCGTCTATGCGTGCGAGCTGCGTAGTCGTCGATCCCGCGCAGCGGAGGCGTGGGAGGCTTCCCGCACTCGGCGGGAATCCGCGGTGGTCGGAGCCCCTCCGTTCTGCTGTTGTTCCATCGGGACGCATTGGGGGTCGGTGGTTCTGTTCAGGAGGTCCTGATACAAACCGGTCAAGGCTTGGATCTGCTGGCGCATCTCGGTGAGATCGTCAGCAATAACTTCCTAATGCGGTTGAGTGGAAGATGAGGCCTCCTGTGACTGACGATGGGAACTGGGGCCCTGGTGAGACCCTTGGCCCCGGTTGCTAATGTTGCAGTGGCTCCTACGAGATGCCATTGGCTTTTTGATCAGACTTCCCACAGATGGCGCCAAAAAGTGTAGAGGTAAAAAATTGGTCTCGAGCTCTCGTAGCATACTTTTCTATTTATTTACTGGGGAGGACCGTCTGGCACTCGTGGAAGCCTGCAAGCACCAGAAAGAGAGACGTCAGAAGGAGTCCTGGACGTTACCCCAGGGGATAACCCTCCGATGGTTAAGTCAACGTCGGGAGATGGAGAAGCGAAGAGATGAGAGAGAGAGAGAGAGTTGGGGACTGGAGACGCAAGCTCGGAGAAGCGACTGCTTTTGAGGGATGTCATCGCCGTGACCAGCGAGTGCTCAGAGAGTGCTCACTGGGTGGTAAGGGTGCATGGAGGGCAATCGGGGCTCGGTGGAGTCTCTCTCGTGACAGCAGGTGAATTTCTCCTTTCTCTCGTCTGAAGCTCTGCGTGTATGTCTTGGTGGAGTTCATTGTCTTCTGCTTCATCTGTCGAAGTCCCTTTTATAGGGGATTGTCTTGATGGCGAAGCCCTTTCCCTCAACAGGGAAGGGTGTAGGTCGTGGAGTAACGCTTTCTGCGATCGTGGGGAGTTTCCCGTTGAGGGCCCGTTCTTCCGGAGTCCAACGGTTTTCTAGCGAGTCTTATGGCACCGGTGGGGCATGCTCGCCCTTAGTGGAGTTGAGGCCGATGTCGTGGGAGGCAACGTTCGGTTGTCGAAGGGTCATCCGGCGACTGTTGCGCCTGGGTCGAAGCCCTTCCTGCGCTGGTGAATCCGAGGCTCAATCGCCGTGGGCAGTTTGTTACGGGCCACGGCTTGTCGAGGGCCCTTGGCTGCGTTGTAGACCGTGGGCCCGAATGGGCTTGGCGAAATTGGGCCTTACATGGGCTGAGCCGTTTTTACCCTCCTCAAGTGTTATGTTGGACCCAAAGTCCCAATAATAATATTTTCTAGACAAATTAATAATGGCCGAAGAATTCCAATAATATGCTCATGTAATCAAGGAAATCAAGAGTTGAAAACAAGACTTTTCCAAAGACTTTTAATAATTTAAGGCAATAAGTCATTAGAGAATGACATTGGAAAGGAAGTCAAAATAGATAGACATGTCAATGTGGATCATAACCCCTTGAAGAAGGTTCGAAGATATCAAGAAACACTAGCCATGAGAGGCTAGAATCGGTATTTACACATCACAATCATGAAACAAAAAATCCAGAATATTGGGTTGAACGCGGTCTGACCCAGCACCATGACCAAGGTCAACGGTAGGGGTCAAACCAAAACACGGTGGGGGTGGAAACTGCCTTCAAATATGAACATGGTCGGACCGAAGGCCGCAATCCAAACAGTGGTTGAGAGAACGCAGTCTCTGATCGGGCGCGCTCTCAAACAGAACCTGAATGCGGTTTGAAGACAGGCTGCATTCAGTACAGACTCAACAGATCGCAGACATAACGCCGTTCTATCCTCGAAAAGGCCAGTTGAACCCCATCCTACATAGTAGGACGAGGATTTTAGTGGTTTGTAGGATTTTTGTGGTACAATCAGCTTGGCATCTTTGTGAGAATCCAAAGCTCACGGAGACTTACGGAGGTCTCGATGAAGAAAGTTCCAGTCTGACAGAAGAAATATCTGATGGAGGGTTAACTTCACCAAGAATTGTGTTCTTATCATACTATCAGAAACCAAATAATATGCGGCGGTGAAAATCACTTTCAACACACTTATTATACATGATATACCATAATCATGATATCACTTAATCAATATATCTAGTATGCAATATCGTTAAAACATGTTATGATAAGTCAATTTCAAGTTAACATGAAGATCTACTTCTTTAATCATGCTTTAGAATAATAGAGATGAGATAAGAACATGGAATCAAAAGGACAAATGATTATGAATCATGAACTTAGAAAATTAAGGTCTATACAAGTTCCCTATTTACTTTAGTTGGTTCACATGACATGCAGACGTGAAAATGTGCATATACACTCACTAGCACTTACTTATCATGCTGGAAAGGGCACTAGAGTTTCTGGAAACCTGTGTCAGAATGCGGTCGTGAGAGGGGCCGCGATCAGAATGCGGTCAATATGAAGGCCGGTTTCAGATAAAATAATCTTTTTATAAGAAATTTTCACATGGAGAAACTACGTTTAAAATAAATTAATATTTGAGATCGCAGTCTACAAGAGAACCGCGATCATGAAAAATAAATAATTTTTACATTTAAAATACTATAAATAGATAATCACGTTTTAAATAAAAACTTCAGATCGCGGTTTATCATAGTGTTAGGGCCGCGATTACAAACAGAGAGCCGTTCCGGCGGGAAAACCCTAAAACAACGATATCTAGTCCATGATCATTGAAATACATGTAATATAGTCCCTAAAAATTAGGGAAAACGAAGCAGGAAGAGAATAGACATGCAGATAAATATGTTTGGACCATTAATTTGATGTTTAGCCTGAGAGATCACCAACCTTGAATTGATTAAGGAGGAAGAGGAAGAAGAATGAAGTGTTGGGTTTGGTGCAAGTATTCAGAGGGGGGGTGAATGAATATGTCCTTTAAAAAACGCCCAATTAATGTCTTATGCTCACTAAAAATGCTAGTTCGCAAACTAAACAAGCTTGAAAACTAATGAGTAGTGCCGAACTAAATAAACACACAGTGAGATCACTAGAGTGCTAATAAAATATAGCACAACTAGAATTTCGCTCTCTTGACAGATTAAAACACTCAGAACAAAATCTGATCAAATCATTTACTCGACCTGTAAGCAAACACTTGGAGCGCCCCTATGCAAACATCTAGCGGAAGCACAAATAGCCAAATCAAACCACAGCGCACAAGGGGTTTTTAGGTGGTTCGGTCCAGCAGACCTACATCCACCCCACACTCAACCCGAGTGTGGCTTCCACTAGCTCACGCTAGAAACCGCAGACTCAGTCTGCAACAAGTGCTGCCACACAGCTTGACTAGGGGAACAACCTCCCCTCTTCCTCCCAACAGGAGGGACACCCCAAGTGACTCCCAGCCACTTGGAAACTAGAGACACACGGTCTCTCTTCCTCCAGACCAGGAGGGAACCTACCAGTGACTACCAGTCACCAGTAAACCAGAGGTCGAAGACCTCTCTTCCTCCAACCGGAGGGACCCCGACCTCAGACCAGAGGAACGGAAGTACAAAGCTAACCAAATGAAAAAGGAAAAATAAGAAAAGGAAAATACACAGCGATCAGAAAGCTGTAAAGAAAGATAACACAGATGTGGCTCGCATGGAGCTGACTGGCCTGGATTTGATCCACGGTCCAGTAGATAGATCTTCAGGTAAGCTTCTCTTCCTCTTCTTCTCTCTCTCACTTTCTTTTTCTCTTAACCCTCACGAGCTCTCTAACTCTCTCTTTCTCTTCTTCTCCTTCTGCTCTTCTTCTCTTTCTTTTCTTCTTCTCTCGCAGGCTCTCTCTGTCTCTTCTCTTCTCTCTTCTTCAATCTACTGCAGCTCTTTTCTTCTTCTGCTCTCTCACTCTCTCGATCTCTGCTTCTCTATTCTCTTCTGCTCTCCTCTCACTTTCTTCTCTTTTTCTTCCTCTTTTCTTTTTCTGGATCGAAGGACTTTTTGCTCTCCAGGCTTCTTCTTCGATCCCCTTCATCTGAGGATGAAGGGTTCTATTTATAGCAGCAACAGCAGGTGGATAGGGCACAGAACGCGTGTGCCTCCCACGCTCGATCCAGAATCTTCCAGCCACGTGCCCTTTTCGTATTTGTTCCTTCAGTATCGGATCATGTGCAGCCAGACACCAATGAATGTTCTTCCTCGGACCTGCAAAGAGATAAAAACCATTAACCTTGAGTGCCATAAGAACTAGAACTGCATGAGGTATGTGGACACGACAAGAGGTGCACTAAACAGAGAACGACACGAGATACAGTGGTGACAAAATAAACACTACTAAGAGAACGACACGAAGTAGAAAGAAAACAACACGAAGTAAAACGAGAACGACACGAAGTGTCACTGTAACAACAAACACTACAAAGTTACGAATACAAAAAGCAACACGAAATCACGAATACAAAAACAACACGAAGACACGAAGACAAAAACAACACGGAGACACGAAGACAAAAACAACACAGAGACACGAAGTGAGGTCAAGGCGAGAAAGACGCGAGGTCTAATGAGAGAGACCAACACGAAGACAGTGAAAATAGCACGAAGTAAAGAACAACGACACGACGTGTCACTGTAACAAAATAAACACTTTAAAGAGAGCGACACGAAGTCATATGAGAACAGCACGAGGTGAGAAAGAACGACACGAGGTACACACGATGACTACAGCACGAAATAAAGAAAACGACACGAAGTACATAAACACAACACGAAGACATAGACACAAAAGATAACACGAAGACAAAAACAGAGACCGACACGAAGTGTGAAGAAAACAATACGGACACACAACATACTACCTCATAGCAGTTTACCTGGTAGCCATAAAAATTAACACGAAGTGTTGTAGACTTAGACGACACGAAGTCTTTTCGGGATTGTGAGGAGAAACAACACGAAGACCAGATACACAAGGTTCTGTGAAGACACAATTGTGAAAACACCACGAGGTGAACAGACTATGCACGGACATTGTTCAAAGCAAGAAATGCACGAACTTTGTGGCAACCAAAAATGTGCACGGGGTTAAGTATGCACGAATCAGTATAAGCCAGAACCTGCACGAGCTTCCATAGCTCTCTTACCTGAAGACTTGCCAAGCCTACTTGTGCGCGAACCTGTGATTGATGAAACGTGCACGAACTATGAAGCATGCAAGCATGCACGGACGGGAGCACGCTTAACAAAACTTACATTGACCCATTCATATCAATGCATAGACTGTACGAATTCAAGACTTTGACAGAACACAATATGCATGGACTCAAGAATATTTCCAGCCTAGAAAGCAGTAAGTGCTGACTCAGTTATAAGGCAATCAGTCAAGCGGATTTCAGTAGCCAATCAAACAACAATCCGTCATGCACAATCCATCAGTCAAATTCAATCCAAGCAGTCATAGGTTATCATTGTAATTCACAATGGCCGCTATCATCAAAACCACACAGGGGCACAACAATCTCCCCCTTTTTGATGATGGCAACACTATCACTATGAATTACAATGAATTACACTGACTTATGTCAGATTTTTTCTCCCCCTTTGACTTCAACAAAAAGGTAAGCAGTGAAGTATGTGAGACATGAAGTCAAGCGCTTATGAAGGAAAGCCCTTTTCTTCTCCTTAGACATTGACCAACCGTGGAACACATGATTTAGAAAGCAAGTGTGTGCTTGATATTAATCACCACAGCAAACCTGACAGGGGCACCCCAAAACAATGTGAAAGTAAGCAACTAGATGGTGGAAAGCTCAATAGTTCTTTTGTCATTTTGTTCATCCATTTAACTTAAGAGTGAAAATGGACTGATTAGCCATGTAGAACTTGAAATGCAATCCATGATTGACTAACTCCCCCTTAAGCAGGCACCCCTTACAAAGACCAGTGATATGAATGGAAATCATCAGGTAGGTCTGAAAGACTAGATATCAATTTTGAGAGAAAGCTAGCATTCAAAGGAATGCGGAAGATTTTCAATGGAATATCAATTACATAAATCTGATTTAAACAAGAAATTCAGACTCTTCCATCATAGAGACCTATGAATGAACCGTTATTGACAACCCATATCAGAACATTATGTATGCAAGGTTTGTGTATGAACCTTTTGACTCACATCTGAAATTAGTTTTAATAAAGATGAACCATTCCTTCATATTGATAGTCTTGTTTAACCTTCTTCTTTCTTACTCACTTAATCTCAAGGACTTCCTTAAGAGATGCAGTCAATAGTATTGAGATTAAACATTCAAGAAACTATTTGTCTCTGTCAAGGTTTCCAAATAAGATCCTTTTTCCAATAATTTCAGATGATAACTTTTAACAACAGTTTCAGGAGCAATTAAGTTTAGTACATCCTTGTAACTAGAGGATACACGTTGTTTAGACGCCAGTATCCCTAAGTACTTGGAAGGAGTAACTGTCATGCTTCATAAGAACAGGGATAGCATTATACACTTCATGACACACTGGAACTCAATTCTTTGATGAGAGTAGTGTATTTCTCAGTGTTCATGCCATTGCTCTGCCAGATTTTTCAACAAGTCATTTTTCATTTTTTTTAAGCAGAGTTAACAGTGGCACCTCATGACTCAGTCTTTTGGACATGGTTTCTCAGTGACCAAGGTCATTGCTCTGACAGGATTTACCCTTAGACATAATCCATATTCTCAGATGTTTAAAAATAAATACTAATTTCATACATATCAATGAAGGAATATCATGATTTCAGAATTTTTCAGATTTCAGAAGGTTTGAGAGATACAACATGAAGGTGTTGGTTAAAGTTTATTAAGTCCAACTCAGATATTTTTCAAGAAATGTTCATAAACAAACATCAGATGTACATAAGATTTCAACCGGCTGAAAGTCTCAGACATTCATAGTTATATATGACAGAAGTTTCCTATTAAGTTTGTTTTCAGATTTATGAGCAGGATGTGCACAGAGAAAATTTTTCTGAATCTCAAGGAGGGCAAATATATATTTCAGAAATAGCCAATTCAGGGAATTGATTGAATGAGTAAAAGATTGGCTGAAGACATTTGTCGCAGGAAGATGATATACAATGCATTCCACAAACCCAAGGAATTGATCAAGATTGAATTTTAAACTGCAGAGTGAATTTCAGTTGACAGAAATGAGCTTTGATGGCAGAAATGTGTGTCAAGAGTCAGATGCAACTTCAAGAGAATGAGTGATGTTCCCCCTTAAAATATGCATGAGAATTGTTCTTTTTGATATGTTTCAATATGAGTGATTTGCAGTAGAATCATGCATGTTTATGCATCTCTCCCCCTGACTAAATATGGAATGTGCATAGAGAATTCAATACATGGTTTCATGACGAATGCTCATGATAATCCAGCCTGACCTATTTGCATGATTTAATTGACAGCTCAGATGTTTAATTTTAACAATTTCAGATTTTCAAGAGCAGCCCTAACATCAGGTTGATTAGGACTGAACAGATCAATTCAGTACTAACAGTTCCAAGATCTTCAGACAGTTTGTTCAGCTCCCCCTTAACCAGTTCCATGTACACTTGGCAAATTAATCCATGGTGATCATGCATGACAGTGTAGCACCCATACAATTTCAGCAATTGAACTTTTATGAGTGAGCAGGAGAATGCAATTGATATTCATTATGGCAGTGTGTGCATGAGCAGCTCAAAAGACAGGTTTAACAGTGCAAGTGACAGAATCTGATACAAGATCCTAATTGATCAGATTTAAACATGATATCCAATCATAATAGCAGTGCAAATTATAGAGCAGACTTTAATTATAATTTTCAGAACTGACCTTCAAAGTAGTAACCCGGGGTCTTCTCACTTGAGTGCCTTGGTTTATTTACCCCTTCTTGTTTATTTCTTTCCAAGGCACACCTGCATTAACTGGGTTATTTTGATCCAGCAGGAACCCAAGCGGCCTCGGGTCCTGTATTACCCCCAACATGTGTTCTAAACAAACTTTGTGCATGAAGGTCATCAGATGTCATTAATTTGCAGTTGGACATGGAATGTCCATACTGACCACAATAATAGCAAGAGACAACAGAGTTTTTGTTCCTTTGAGCATGCATGTTAATATGATCATGAAATCTATTCACATGAAGGTTTTTGTTATCCATATGAACATGTTGTCTTTTATTTCCAGCCAACCATCCTTGATTAGCTTTATGACCTGGCTTTCCATAGTTAAGACATGGAAGTGTTTTTCTTTTAAAGCCATAGTCATTTCTAGCAGCAACATGGGGAGCAGGGAATTTTACAGATTTGGAATGAAAATCCTTTCCCTTTACATGCCAACAGTTTTCTACTGTATGGCCATGCCTCAAGCAGTGAGAGCAGACAATTGAATTTCTTATTTTAGCATTCAAATCAACATGATAAGACTGTGATGTTTTCTTACTTCTAGCACACCAGCATTGTGCAACAGTATGACCTACTTTACCACATTCAAGGCAATTAGTTCTTTTATTCAGATGAGCATGATTGTTAGCATGAGAATTTTTGGCTTTTATGTCATCTTGTCTCATTAAATCACATTTATGCATGACATGACCAATTCTATGACAGTAAAAGCATTTAACACTTTTCCTTTTATCAGAAAAATTCTTGACCTGAGAATTTTCAGCAAGCAATCCTTTAAAGATATGTGCATGTGAATATGAATGAAGGCTATGATTGTCATGCACAGTTTCAGCAGAGATATTCATGGATGAAGTTGAGCATGAACACACAGAATTCTGATTTGATTTTTTATCATTCAGGGTGACATTCATTTTCTCTTTCCCTTTCACAGTTTTTGATAGAGAGGCTATTTCAGATTGTATGGAGGATATTTTCAATTCAGATTTTGTTAACTCTTCCTCACATATGACAATCTGTTTTTGTAGGGCATCATTCAAATTTTTTAATGACTCATTCGTTTCTCTTAAGGATCTGATTGTATTCTTTTGAAAATTATCATCAAATTTGATTTCCTTAACCAGATCCTCTAAGATTGTACATTGATTGCATGAGTCTTCCTTCTAAATGCCTTTTTCTTTTTCAATGGTTAACCATTGCTGTCCCATCACTGTGTTCAAGACCATCAGTTTTTTATTTTCATCTTTTAATCTTCCATTTTCTTTTCGACATTCAGCACTGTCACGTTTCAGATTATCCATCATGGATTTAAGCACAGTTACATCTTGCATGCTCTTAAGGAGATCAATATCTTTCTCATTCAGATTATCTTTTAATTCAATAATCTTGTTTAGACAGTTTTGATTCTCAATTTTTAAAGCAACATTTTGTTCTTTAACATTGTTAACGTCTATCATGCAGACATCATAAGAATCTGATAGCTCATCATAAGATAAATCTTCAGGTTCGGAGCTTACTTGAGATGATGAGTCATCCCTTTGATCTTCACTGTGATTGCTTCGGTTGGCCATCAAACACTGATCATTTTGCTCTTCATGAACGGCAGCCACTTTGTTAAAAATTTCCTCTCCAGATGTGCACTCGAAGACAAATGGAAATAGGTCAGTATCGACTGCCGCTGTCAAAATATTAAGAGCCATGAGATTCTCACGGTTCTTCAGTCTGTCCTCCTTGGACCATTTAGTCTGATCGTGAGACAATTTATGTGGGCCTCTAGACACAAGATTCCATAGATTTGGATCAATGGAATCTAAGTAGACAACAAGGCCGCCTAGCAAATCACAGAAATTAGAACCATCAAATATCACGGATGGAGCCATTTGATCAAGCGATCGGTAAGCGTTCGATTAAAAATCCAAGCAACAGTCGAGCAGAAGAACACCTCACAAGATGGCAGGATCCCCTTCAGATCGTTGGATCTGTTGAGCTAGGGAACCTCTCTGATACCAATTGTTGGGTTTGGTGCAAGTATTCAGAGGGGGGGTGAATGAATATGTCCTTTAAAAAATGCCCAATTAATGTCTTATGCTCACTAAAAATGCTAGTTCGCAAACTAAACAAGCTTGAAAACTAATGAGCAGTGCCGAACTAAATAAACACACAGTGAGATCACTAGAGTGCTAATAAAATATAGCACAACTAGAATTTCGCTCTCTTGACAGATTAAAACACTCAGGACAAAATCTGATCAAATCATTTACTCGACCTGTAAGCAAACACTTGGAGCGCCCCTATACAAACATCTAGCGGAAGCACAAATAGCCAAATCAAACCACAGCGCACAAGGGGTTTTTAGGTGGTTCGGTCCAGCAGACCTACATCCACCCCACACTCAACCCGAGTGTGGCTTCCACTAGCTCACGCTAGAAACCGCAGACTCAGTCTGCAACAAGTGCTGCCACACAGCTTGACTAGGGGAACAACCTCCCCTCTTCCTCCCAACAGGAGGGACACCCCAAGTGACTCCCAGCCACTTGGAAACTAGAGACACACGGTCTCTCTTCCTCCAGACCAGGAGGGAACCTACCAGTGACTACCAGTCACCAGTAAACCAGAGGTCGAAGACCTCTCTTCCTCCAACCGGAGGGACCCCGACCTCAGACCAGAGGAACGGAAGTACAAAGCTAACCAAATGAAAAAGGAAAAATAAGAAAAGGAAAATACACAGCGATCAGAAAGCTGTAAAGAAAGATAACACAGATGTGGCTCGCATGGAGCTGACTGGCCTGGATTTGATCCACGGTCCAGTAGACAGATCTTCAGGTAAGCTTCTCTTCCTCTTCTTCTCTCTCTCACTTTCTTTTTCTCTTAACCCTCACGAGCTCTCTAACTCTCTCTTTCTCTTCTTCTCCTTCTGCTCTTCTTCTCTTTCTTTTCTTCTTCTCTCGCAGGCTCTCTCTGTCTCTTCTCTTCTCTCTTCTTCAATCTACTGCAGCTCTTTTCTTCTTCTGCTCTCTCACTCTCTCGATCTCTGCTTCTCTATTCTCTTCTGCTCTCCTCTCACTTTCTTCTCTTTTTCTTCCTCTTTTCTTTTTCTGGATCGAAGGACTTTTTGCTCTCCAGGCTTCTTCTTCGATCCCCTTCATCTGAGGACGAAGGGTTCTATTTATAGCAGCAACAGCAGGTGGATAGGGCACAGAACGCGGGTGCCTCCCACGCTCGATCCAGAATCTTCCTGCCACGTGCCCTTTTCGTATTTGTTCCTTCAGTATTGGATCATGTGCAGCCAGACACCAATGAATGTTCTTCCTCGGACCTGCAAAGAGATAAAAACCATTAACCTTGAGTGCCATAAGAACTAGAACTGCATGAGGTATGTGGACACGACAAGAGGTGCACTAAACAGAGAACGACACGAGATACAGTGGTGACAAAACAAACACTACTAAGAGAACGACACGAAGTAGAAAGAAAACAACACGAAGTAAAACAAGAACGACACGAAGTGTCACTGTAACAACAAACACTACAAAGTTACGAATACAAAAAGCAACACGAAATCACGAATACAAAAACAACACGAAGACACGAAGACAAAAACAACACGAAGACAAAAACAACACGGAGACACGAAGTGAGGTCAAGGCGAGAAAGACGCGAGGTCTAATGAGAGATACCAACACGAAGACAGTGAAAACAGCACGAAGTAAAGAACAACGACACGACGTGTCACTGTAACAAAATAAACACTTTAAAGAGAGCGACACGAAGTCATATGAGAACAGCACGAGGTGAGAAAGAACGACACGAGGTACACACGATGACTACAGCACGAAATAAAGAAAACGACACGAAGTACATAAACACAACACGAAGACATAGACACAAAAGATAACACGAAGACAAAAACAGAGACCGACACGAAGTGTGAAGAAAACAATACGGACACACAACATACTACCTCATAGCAGTTTACCTGGTAGCCATAAAAATTAACACGAAGTGTTGTAGACTTAGACGACACGAAGTCTTTTCGGGATTGTGAGGAGAAACAACACGAAGACCAGATACACAAGGTTCTGTGAAGACACAATTGTGAAAACACCACGAGGTGAACAGACTATGCACGGACATTGTTCAAAGCAAGAAATGCACGAACTTTGTGGCAACCAAAAATGTGCACGGGGTTAAGTATGCACGAATCAGTATAAGCCAGAACCTGCACGAGCTTCCATAGCTCTCTTACCTGAAGACTTGCCAAGCCTACTTGTGCGCGAACCTGTGATTGATGAAACGTGCACGAACTATGAAGCATGCAAGCATGCACGGACGGGAGCACGCTTAACAAAACTTACATTGACCCATTCATATCAATGCATAGACTGTACGAATTCAAGACTTTGACAGAACACAATATGCATGGACTCAAGAATATTTCCAGCCTAGAAAGCAGTAAGTGCTGACTCAGTTATAAGGCAATCAGTCAAGCGGATTTCAGTAGCCAATCAAACAACAATCCGTCATGCACAATCCATCAGTCAAATTCAATCCAAGCAGTCATAGGTTATCATTGTAATTCACAATGGCCGCTATCATCAAAACCACACAGGGGCACAACAATCTCCCCCTTTTTGATGATGGCAACACTATCACTATGAATTACAATGAATTACACTGACTTATGTCAGATTTTTTCTCCCCCTTTGACTTCAACAAAAAGGTAAGCAGTGAAGTATGTGAGACATGAAGTCAAGCGCTTATGAAGGAAAGCCCTTTTCTTCCCCTTAGACATTGACCAACCGTGGAACACATGATTTAGAAAGCAAGTGTGTGCTTGATATTAATCACCTCAGCAAACCTGACAGGGGCACCCCAAAACAATGTGAAAGTAAGCAACTAGATGGTGGAAAGCTCAATAGTTCTTTTGTCATTTTGTTCATCCATTTAACTTAAGAGTGAAAATGGACTGATTAGCCATGTAGAACTTGAAATGCAATCCATGATTGACTAACTCCCCCTTAAGCAGGCACCCCTTACAAAGACCAGTGATATGAATGGAAATCATCAGGTAGGTCTGAAAGACTAGATATCAATTTTGAGAGAAAGCTAGCATTCAAAGGAATGTGGAAGATTTTCAATGGAATATCAATTACATAAATCTGATTTAAACAAGAAATTCAGACTCTTCCATCATAGAGACCTATGAATGAACCGTTATTGACAACCCATATCAGAACATTATGTATGCAAGGTTTGTGTATGAACCTTTTGACTCACATCTGAAATTAGTTTTAATAAAGATGAACCATTCCTTCATATTGATAGTCTTGTTTAACCTTCTTCTTTCTTACTCACTTAATCTCAAGGACTTCCTTAAGAGATGCAGTCAATAGTATTGAGATTGAACATTCAAGAAACTATTTGTCTCTGTCAAGGTTTCCAAATAAGATCCTTTTTCCAATAATTTCA
This sequence comes from Amorphophallus konjac, assembly GCA_022559845.1. Classification (NCBI taxonomy): domain Eukaryota; kingdom Viridiplantae; phylum Streptophyta; class Magnoliopsida; order Alismatales; family Araceae; genus Amorphophallus; species Amorphophallus konjac. The sequence goes on from CM040120.1 coordinate 412,570,251, forward strand.
GATGATAACTTTTAACAACAGTTTCAGGAGCAATTAAGTTTAGTACATCCTTGTAACTAGAGGATACACGTTGTTTAGACGCCAGTATCCCTAAGTACTTGGAAGGAGTAACTGTCATGCTTCATAAGAACAGGGATAGCATTATACACTTCATGACACACTGGAACTCAATTCTTTGATGAGAGTAGTGTATTTCTCAGTGTTCATGCCATTGCTCTGCCAGATTTTTCAACAAGTCATTTTTCATTTTTTTTTAAGCAGAGTTAACAGTGGCACCTCATGACTCAGTCTTTTGGACATGGTTTCTCAGTGACCAAGGTCATTGCTCTGACAGGATTTACCCTTAGATATAATCCATATTCTCATATGTTTAAAAATAAATACTAATTTCATACATATCAATGAAGGAATATCATGATTTCAGAATTTTTCAGATTTCAGAAGGTTTGAGAGATACAACATGAAGGTGTTGGTTAAAGTTTACTAAGTCCAACTCAGATATTTTTCAAGAAATGTTCATAAACAAACATCAGATGTACATAAGATTTCAACCGGCTGAAAGTCTCAGACATTCATAGTTATATATGACAGAAGTTTCCTATTAAGTTTGTTTTCAGATTTATGAGCAGGATGTGCACAGAGAAAATTTTTCTGAATCTCAAGGAGGGCAAATATATATTTCAGAAATAGCCAATTCAGGGAATTGATTGAATGAGTAAAAGATTGGCTGAAGACATTTGTCGCAGGAAGATGATATACAATGCATTCCACAAACCCAAGGAATTGATCAAGATTGAATTTTAAACTGCATAGTGAATTTCAGTTGACAGAAATGAGCTTTGATGGCAGAAATGTGTGTCAAGAGTCAGATGCAACTTCAAGAGAATGAGTGATGCTCCCCCTTAAAATATGCATGAGAATTGTTCTTTTTGATATGTTTCAATATGAGTGATTTGCAGTAGAATCATGCATGTTTATGCATCTCTCCCCCTGACTAAATATGGAATGTGCATAGAGAATTCAATACATGGTTTCATGACGAATGCTCATGATAATCCAGCCTGACCTATTTGCATGATTTAATTGACAGCTCAGATGTTTAATTTTAACAATTTCAGATTTTCAAGAGCAGACCTAACATCAGGTTGATTAGGACTGAACAGATCAATTCAGTACTAACAGTTCCAAGATCTTCAGACAGTTTGTTCAGCTCCCCCTTAACCAGTTCCATGTACACTTGGCAAATTAATCCATGGTGATCATGCATGACAGTGTAGCACCCATACAATTTCAGCAATTGAACTTTTATGAGTGAGCAGGAGAATGCAATTGATATTCATTATGGCAGTGTGTGCATGAGCAGCTCAAAAGACAGGTTTAACAGTGCAAGTGACAGAATCTGATACAAGCTCCTAATTGATCAGATTTAAACATGATATCCAATCATAATAGCAGTGCAAATTATAGAGCAGACTTTAATTATAATTTTCAGAACTGACCTTCAAAGTAGTAACCCGGGGTCTTCTCACTTGAGTGCCTTGGTTTATTTACCCCTTCTTGTTTATTTCTTTCCAAGGCACACCTGCATTAACTGGGTTATTTTGATCCAGCAGGAACCCAAGCTGCCTCGGGTCCTGTATTACCCCCAACATGTGTTCTAAACAAACTTTGTGCATGAAGGTCATCAGATGTCATTAATTTGCAGTTGGACATGGAATGTCCATACTGACCACAATAATAGCAAGAGACAACAGAGTTTTTGTTCCTTTGAGCATGCATGTTAATATGATCATGAAATCTATTCACATGAAGGTTTTTGTTATCCATATGAACATGTTGTCTTTTATTTTCAGCCAACCATCCTTGATTAGCTTTATGACCTGGCTTTCCATAGTTAAGACATGGAAGTGTTTTTCTTTTAAAGCCATAGTCATTTCTAGCAGCAACATGGGGAGCAGGGAATTTTATAGATTTGGAATGAAAATCCTTTCCCTTTACATGCCAACAGTTTTCTACTGTATGGCCATGCCTCAAGCAGTGAGAGCAGACAATTGAATTTCTTATTTTAGCATTCAAATCAACATGATAAGACTGTGATGTTTTCTTACTTCTAGCACACCAGCATTGTGCAGCAGTATGACCTACTTTATCACATTCAAGGCAATTAGTTCTTTTATTCAGATGAGCATGATTGTTAGCATGAGAATTTTTGGCTTTTATGTCATCTTGTCTCATTAAATCACATTTATGCATGACATGACCAATTCTATGACAGTAAAAGCATTTAACACTTTTCCTTTTATCAGAAAAATTCTTGACCTGAGAATTTTCAGCAAGCAATCCTTTAAAGATATGTGCATGTGAATATGGATGAAGGCTATGATTGTCATGCACAGTTTCAGCAGAGATATTCATGGATGAAGTTGAGCATGAACACACAGAATTCTGATTTGATTTTTTATCATTCAGGGTGACATTCATTTTCTCTTTCCCTTTCACAGTTTTTGATAGAGAGGCTATTTCAGATTGTATGGAGGATATTTTCAATTCAGATTTTGTTAACTCTTCCTCACATATGACAATCTGTTTTTATAGGGCATCATTCAAATTTTTTAATGACTCATTCGTTTCTCTTAAGGATCTGATTGTATTCTTTTGAAAATTATCATCAAATTTGATTTCCTTAACCAGATCCTCTAAGATTGTACATTGATTGCATGAGTCTTCCTTCTGAATGCCTTTTTCTTTTTCAATGGTTAACCATTGCTGTCCCATCACTGTGTTCAAGACCATCAGTTTTTTATTTTTATCTTTTAATCTTCCATTTTCTTTTCGACATTCAGCACTGTCACGTTTCAGATTATCCATCATGGATTTAAGCACAGTTACATCTTGCATGCTCTTAAGGAGATCAATATCTTTCTCATTCAGATTGTCTTTTAATTCAATAATCTTGTTTAGACAGTTTTGATTCTCAATTTTTAAAGCAACATTTTGTTCTTTAACATTGTTAACGTCTATCATGCAGACATCATAAGAATCTGATAGCTCATCATAAGATAAATCTTCAGGTTCGGAGCTTACTTGAGATGATGAGTCATCCCTTTGATCTTCACTGTGATTGCTTCGGTTGGCCATCAAACACTGATCATTTTGCTCTTCATGAACGGCAGCCACTTTGTTAAAAATTTCCTCTCCAGATGTGCACTCGAAGACAAATGGAAATAGGTCAGTATCGACTGCCGCTGTCAAAATATTAAGAGCCATGAGATTCTCACGGTTCTTCAGTCTGTCCTCCTTGGACCATTTAGTCTGATCGTGAGACAATTTATGTGGGCCTCTAGACACAAGATTCCATAGATTTGGATCAATGGAATCTAAGTAGACAACAAGGCCGCCTAGCCAATCACAGAAATTAGAACCATCAAATATCACGGATGGAGCCATTTGATCAAGCGATCGGTAAGCGTTCGATTAAAAATCCAAGCAACAGTCAAGCAGAAGAACACCTCACAAGATGGCAGGATCCCCTTCAGATCGTTGGATCTGTTGAGCTAGGGAACCTCTCTGATACCAATTGTTGGGTTTGGTGCAAGTATTCAGAGGGGGGGTGAATGAATATGTCCTTTAAAAAACGCCCAATTAATGTCTTATGCTCACTAAAAATGCTAGTTCGCAAACTAAACAAGCTTGAAAACTAATGAGCAGTGCCGAACTAAATAAACACACAGTGAGATCACTAGAGTGCTAATAAAATATAGCACAACTAGAATTTCGCTCTCTTGACAGATTAAAACACTCAGAACAAAATCTGATCAAATCATTTACTCGACCTGTAAGCAAACACTTGGAGCGCCCCTATGCAAACATCTAGCGGAAGCACAAATAGCCAAATCAAACCACAGCGCACAAGGGGTTTTTAGGTGGTTCGGTCCAGCAGACCTACATCCACCCCACACTCAACCCGAGTGTGGCTTCCACTAGCTCACGCTAGAAACCGCAGACTCAGTCTGCAACAAGTGCTGCCACACAGCTTGACTAGGGGAACAACCTCCCCTCTTCCTCCCAACAGGAGGGACACCCCAAGTGACTCCCAGCCACTTGGAAACTAGAGACACACGGTCTCTCTTCCTCCAGACCAGGAGGGAACCTACCAGTGACTACCAGTGACTAGTAAACCAGAGGTCGAAGACCTCTCTTCCTCCAACCGGAGGGACCCCGACCTCAGACCAGAGGAACGGAAGTACAAAGCTAACCAAATGAAAAAGGAAAAATAAGAAAAGGAAAATACACAGCGATCAGAAAGCTGTAAAGAAAGATAACACAGATGTGGCTCGCATGGAGCTGACTGGCCTGGATTTGATCCACGGTCCAGTAGACAGATCTTCAGGTAAGCTTCTCTTCCTCTTCTTCTCTCTCTCACTTTCTTTTTCTCTTAACCCTCACGAGCTCTCTAACTCTCTCTTTCTCTTCTTCTCCTTCTGCTCTTCTTCTCTTTCTTTTCTTCTTCTCTCGCAGGCTCTCTCTGTCTCTTCTCTTCTCTCTTCTTCAATCTACTGCAGCTCTTTTCTTCTTCTGCTCTCTCACTCTCTCGATCTCTGCTTCTCTATTCTCTTCTGCTCTCCTCTCACTTTCTTCTCTTTTTCTTCCTCTTTTCTTTTTCTGGATCGAAGGACTTTTTGCTCTCCAGGCTTCTTCTTCGATCCCCTTCATCTGAGGACGAAGGGTTCTATTTATAGCAGCAACAGTAGGTGGATAGGGCACAGAACGCGTGTGCCTCCCACACTCGATCCAGAATCTTCCTGCCACGTGCCCTTTTCGTATTTGTTCCTTCAGTATCGGATCATGTGCAGCCAGACACCAATGAATGTTCTTCCTCGGACCTGCAAAGAGATAAAAACCATTAACCTTGAGTGCCATAAGAACTAGAACTGCATGAGGTATGTGGACACGACAAGAGGTGCACTAAACAGAGAACGACACGAGATACAGTGGTGACAAAACAAACACTACTAAGAGAACGACACGAAGTAGAAAGAAAACAACACGAAGTAAAACGAGAACGACACGAAGTGTCACTGTAACAACAAACACTACAAAGTTACGAATACAAAAAGCAACACGAAATCACGAATACAAAAACAACACGAAGACACGAAGACAAAAACAACACGGAGACACGAAGACAAAAACAACACGGAGACACGAAGTGAGGTCAAGGCGAGAAAGACGCGAGGTCTAATGAGAGAGACCAACACGAAGACAGTGAAAACAGCACGAAGTAAAGAACAACGACACGACGTGTCACTGTAACAAAATAAACACTTTAAAGAGAGCGACACGAAGTCATATGAGAACAGCACGAGGTGAGAAAGAACGACACGAGGTACACACGATGACTACAGCACGAAATAAAGAAAACGACACGAAGTACATAAACACAACACGAAGACATAGACACAAAAGATAACACGAAGATAAAAACAGAGACCGACACGAAGTGTGAAGAAAACAATACGGACACACAACATACTACCTCATAGCAGTTTACCTGGTAGCCATAAAAATTAACACGAAGTGTTGTAGACTTAGACGACACGAAGTCTTTTCGGGATTGTGAGGAGAAACAACACGAAGACCAGATACACAAGGTTATGTGAAGACACAATTGTGAAAACACCACGAGGTGAACAGACTATGCACGGACATTGTTCAAAGCAAGAAATGCACGAACTTTGTGGCAACCAAAAATGTGCACGGGGTTAAGTATGCACAAATCAGTATAAGCCAGAACCTGCACGAGCTTCCATAGCTCTCTTACCTGAAGACTTGCCAAGCCTACTTGTGCGCGAACCTGTGATTGATGAAACGTGCACGAACTATGAAGCATGCAAGCATGCACGGACGGGAGCACGCTTAACAAAACTTACATTGACCCATTCATATCAATGCATAGACTGTACGAATTCAAGACTTTGACAGAACACAATATGCATGGACTCAAGAATATTTCCAGCCTAGAAAGCAGTAAGTGCTGACTCAGTTATAAGGCAATCAGTCAAGCGGATTTCAGTAGCCAATCAAACAACAATCCGTCATGCACAATCCATCAGTCAAATTCAATCCAAGCAGTCATAGGTTATCATTGTAATTCACAATGGCCGCTATCATCAAAACCACACAGGGGCACAACATGAAGAAGCCCACAAATGCCCCGAAAAACTCTCAATTCCTCCTCCTAGTTCGATCCTCCCACGCCTAGAAGCCTTCTCCTATAAGCTAAGGTCAACTAGAGAGACTATGGGGTCCTATTTATAGGATTTCATACACAAACCTAGAGAGAGAAGAACTCCGAAAAATCTGATTTTTATCCATATCTAGGGCCGCCCCTATCCTATCTAGCTCGAATTAGGGTTAGGGTTAGGTTAGATTTCGAGCTCCCTTAGTGGATTAGGATTTCGTTGAGGTTATTAGCCTAGGGTTGGATTAAAATCAAATTAGCCCGTTTAAGAACTAGGGTTTTAGAAATTCTAAATTTTAAGAATTAATTCAGCCCATAAACCCATTAAGCCTTAATTACATATTAAAATCATTTACAATTTCATTTATTTCTCTTTCATTACAATTTCTTTTATCTAATTCCATTATAATTATTTAAGTTTTCCTCTTTTCTAATTTTTATACTCATGTAATTAATCCTATAAAATCGGGTTGCTATATTCCTTGAAATAGAAAAATTTAAAATATTTTCCCCTAAAGTTGACTAACATGGTTAGATTATGAGAGGACTTAGAGTGGAAATGGGAGGTGCCTTCTCGTTACTCCACGTGTAGATTGAAATTTTATAAAAAATTTAAAAGGATTCACGTGGAGATCAAAAATCTCATTTGGATGCAAACCATGTCATCCGAATTTTTAATCTTCTCCATCTCATCTGATAAGCTTATTTTTGTAATTTTTAAGAACTATGTTAATCATTTGATTATTATTATTTTATTAAATAATTACTTAAACATGCTTCAAGAAAAAATATTTTCAAACTTATACCTCTCTTTTATCACTAAAACATATAGTTTTGATATGTAATACACAATTTTAATACGAAACATATACTTTGTAAACTTATATTTAGAGTACAGATTTGTAAAGTTTAATACATATTTCTAGACTTAAACATGTATAATTCGATAGAATATACAATTTTGATTTATAACACCCACTTTATCATTAAAAAGTATACATTTGGATATTCTCTTATGCGAATCTTATCTTCATAATTATTTAGTAAAATAATATTAATTGATTCTTTGTATGAAACAAATTATAAATGATTGAAATTACATTCAGAGAAATATAATTTAACTTCAGGTTCTAGAAGGCAAAGGAACATAATGAACTTTATGAGCCACCAGTCAAAATGTATGATAATAAATAATATTCAACTAGATTTATTGTAAAAATATGAAATATAGCTGGAATACATATCATTAGAGTAAAATCTATATTTAATTTAATAAGATACATATCATTTGAGTAAAATCAATATTTAATAAGATACATAGGTGAAAGTAAGATATTTTTTATTAGGCTTAATTACCCTTATATCTCTCGAATCTTTATAATTAACTTCTATATGCTTATCTTTATCTAATCTATATGTATACCCTAATGTCCCTGAAATCTACTAAGCAGGGTTGTTATACATTTAAAAGTTAGATTTTGATATATAGTGTACATGTATTATTTTTAAAGGTACACGATAGAATATAGGGATATCCGGCAGGGTTTGCCAAATCGCCTGTACCGTCTGTCCCGATCTTTCACTGAGACGGTACAGGACAGGACGGTACCGTAACGTACCGAGATAAAAAATATATTATATTTATATATATTACATAATAATATAACTTAAAAACACTTCCATCTTGGTTGGTTATGTGTGTGGTCTTTTAGACGGATGTCTCTAATTTGAATCTCACCTCATTTATCGTTTAAAATATTTTTTTAAAAAATAACTTTCTAAAAAATCGACAAAAGATGCATTAAAAGTGTGTTTCGAACCGGAGACCTCACGTTTAAACGTGGGGTCCTCAACCAACCAACCTATAAAATTTATCTGTTATAAAAAAAATTAAAATAATATATAAAACATCCCGATTGCGTCTCACAGACCGATCGTCTCGATCTGTGACTGGGACGGGCCGGATCGTGTGGGTCAAGTCATCCCGGCTCGGTCCTGCAAACCATGTCCGGGTGTCTTCTTAAAGATTTCTAGGGTATATAGGTAAATTAGATAAATGTAGGGTCGAGAGAAATTTCCCTTTTATCATGATTTATTTATTTAGATAGGTATATAAATATCTTTACTGTCTGTGTGTCTACTTGGTACTTATTATGCATTTAATAATCAGCCTATTAAATTCAATTTTACTTATGTTAAAAAAATCATATTAACTAATGCGATAGATTATTTAAAAATAGTCTTCTTACGTAGGACCGGACTAAACTAAATGAACCTGCATTTTTTTTGTTTTCACAAAGTTAATAACCTTGTAAAGTAAAAATAAATCTAGAGCAAAATTCAAGTAAATTTCATAAATTTAACACTCACTCACTCCTGATTTTTTTTGGTGGATTTGAACCCTAACGGTCGGCTAATATTTCTCCCTTCAGATGAAACAATCGTCATAAAAAAAATGTCAGAATTGAGATGTCATAGCTGAGCATATTTGTGAATTAACGTGGGCATCTTAATCCATATATCAGCGTGAGATTGATGTTGGATTTAATATTTTAAAATTATCAAAGTTTGATTTCTCGTGTGATTTGGTCTCACATTCGAAGATGAAAAAAGTTTTCATCTTCTCTTTTAGTTGGGACTCTTTACTATCTTGTGTACTCCTTTGAGGAGACTATAGTAGTTAGGTCATTTGAGTTTGTAGACTCCTTGAACCTTATTCTATATCACACACGCGCGTGTATTACCTTGTCTTGACGATACCGTGTCGTGCGTGCGTGTGTATAATATTCGATCTTTATTTTTATTTTATTTTTTGACCGTTTGACCGACGTATCTCTTGAGTTTCCTTCGCGTCTCCTCGGATTCTCTCCCGCATCTTTTTTGGAACGAGAGTGTATGTTCGTGTGCTTGACTGTTTTTAGACTAACGTTAGGAGTCTATTGAGGGAGGTAGTTCTTCCTAGGGTTGGGACAAGCAGCGAATTGATCTTCCTCTCATTTTTCTCCTCCCTATCATCTTTCTCTGTAAGATCTCGAAGTGGTCAACGTGATGTTTGTCCCGACATCGTAATTTAGAGTGCACCTTTGTGTCGCCATGGTTTGGGTCATCGTATCTTGATAAAAATTTCATCGTGGATCCTATTACACCGTGTAGGGACGAAACGACTTTAAAAAAAACGACATCACGTTTCGACCCGAATTTGATCTTTCTAAATTTTAATTTCATAATATTTCTGTTGATCCGTCTGATAAAGAAATTCTTCGATTATATGTTAATAAAGAAATTATTTTTCAACAATTAAATCCGCCCAGATGATTAAGTACGGTGCCAATCACAAATTTTTGGCAGTAAAGAACAACCCAGACACCGTGGGTGAAAATCGACATGACGACGACGAGTTGAGCAATCACCCCAAGATAGCCATTCGCTGTGGCATGGCGGCTTGGCTGTCTCGTTGTTGGCCCTTCACGTACATGATCGAGTGTTGGAGAAATAAAACACAAAATTGATTAACGTGATGTATGTTGAAGGGAGAGAAGGTAAGACCATAAAGGCAAGATAATAAATGCTGCAGTAGAGTAGCTGTGGCAGTGTGACTTGGGGATAGAAGGAGGAAATAAAAGTGAGAAATAAGAAGGAAAAAGGGGATTGGGCTTTGGCTTCACGCCAGAAGACTCGGAGGGCTTCACGCCGGTGACTCCTCATGTCTGCGGTTATTTTTTTTTTCAGATCTGCGTGTTAACCAGTGTTTATTGTCTCGATTGACCGGTCCGTATCAATCACGGTCGGAGATGAGTCAAGTCAATCTCATCTCGCTATATCTCACTGTCTTAAAATAAAAAAACTCTATATATATAATATATATAAAATAATATAATAAAATAAAAAAATATATTATATATATAATATAATATTAAAATAATGAAACGTTCTGATCACGATTTACGACTCGGGAGTCTCGCCGCCCATCTAGATCGAGTCGGATCATACGAGTCGAGACGAGTCACACCGGGACGACAAATCCTAATGTTAACTTTAAACTAGGGTTACACATAATTTATATATAAATGATAAAATACAAATATATCTATAAAGTTTTCTTAATAACAATCATGTCTTCAAACATAACAAATAAAATATTAAATAACTAATAAATAAAATAAGTATTAAATATAAAAAAATAATCTAAATAATGATGCGTTGACTTGCGTTATCTACGACTCTTTCGTAGTTACCATTCCGCATCGGGGTCTTCGTCACCTTCCTTCGTCGGAGTTTAAATTTGAGGTAAGATAAGTTAATGGCAAATAAGTAATTTGCTCTCATTTCAACCCAATGAAATGTTCACAGCCTCACAACAACAAGAGGCTCCCACATCCCACTTAACATAAATGCAACTTAGCGCCTCCCAGGTCCCAACATCTGATTGCGTCAGATTATTGAGAGGATGTGCATGACATGGCACGCACGCTGTTTCCATAACTTACAAGACGTGCGATGAGCATGGTTACAAAACTCCATTTGTAAGGACATAGAGAGAGAGAAAGAGCGGGGGAGAGAGAGAGAGAGAGAGAGAGAGAGAGAGCCCAATGGGAGGGATTTGAGAGAAGGGAAGAGATAAATGGGAGAGTCTAGTGTTGAAGAAAAATAATCAAATAATAGTAATGAGCTGTTATATATGAATATAACATCTAAGAAAATTTATTTAGACAGATGGAGTGGAATCCAAGTAAATGCATATAAGAAATTGTTAAAAAAATCAAAGGGCGTAGGCTTTTAACAACTGAAATAAAAAATCTAACCCTTTAAAAATATATATATATAAATCTATGACGCCTTTAGAAAATAGAATTCACCTAATAAATAGACTAGAAGGCACCCACGTCACCCGCGTTCACAGCTCGTAGTCAAAGTAGCCTTTCAAGGTGGATTGGTTTTTGCCATAATTCGCGACAGAAATCGTGCTCATCGGAGCACGTGTGGGACGCGCCACACAAGAAAAGTAAACAAATCGCCGGTTGTTACCCGGGGCGAACCATTTGGACTCCGCGTCACATGTGATTCTCGTCCTAACCAACCAACGCGGCGTGATCGTGGCGATCAGGCCCGGCTGTGACGAGATTTCGCAACGTGGCAAGTAAGTATTGGTTGTTGTATTTTATCCTGACCAAGCGAATTTTCAGAAGTATACCGACCACTCGAGCGGGAAGCCCTTTCCCGAGGGAGTCATTGGAAGTGTGGATCACGCATCAAAGCGGGGATTCTGGAAAGGTTCCAAAGGAAAAAAAATAGAGATTTCCTTCGAGGCTTCGACACGCCCTCCTTGACAGTTGACACTTGAGAGAGACAATTACGTTGCGACCCCTACAATAACCTTGCTTGCATATATACTTTTATTAGATATTAAGTTATACACAAACAAATAAGCAAGCAAATAAATATATTCAAAATACTAATAGAGTGTTAGATTGTAATTTTTTCTCTCTTTTTTTTTCTTATTAGAGAAGAGAAGACACTTAAACACGTTTGGTAAGATCTATCCTATTTTTTAGGGAAGAATCTTACCCTGTGTAAATCTTCCTAAAAAAAATAAGTCTAGAATAATTTTTTTAAAAAAATCGCCCACGATGTCTTGGGAGTCCCCTCCCTCCCATGCGCGACCCCCCTCCCCTGCTACTCCCCTCCTCGGCGGCCACGGCTCCCCTCCCCTCCCTCGCGGCAGGGCCCCCTCCCCCATGCGGCCCCCCTCCCCCGCGGCAAGCCCCCCTCCCCCGTTGCTCCCCTCCCCGGCAGCCCCGACTCCCCTCCCCTCCCCCACGGCCGGCCCCCCTCTCCCGCTGCTCCCCTCCCCGGAGGCCCCGGCCCCCCTCCCCAGCAGTCGGGCCCCCACCCCTCCCTCGCGTGCGGCTCCACCGGGTGCGGCCCCCGGCGGCGACGGCCAGGGCTCGGTCCGCGGCCTCACAGACGGCGTGCCTCCTCGTCGGCGTGTCGATGGGGGCGGAGGGCGGCGCGGCAGAGCGCGTCGAGCACCTTGGAGGAGTAGCTCTGTTGCTCGCCGGGTGCGTTCCACCGGTGTGGCACAGGGCGCACGCCCGCGCGGCACCGCTTCCCCCTCCGCTCCTCCGCCTCTGTGAATTTGCACGGGACCTGTTGCTCTCTTTCTCTTTGGAGGATTTTCACCTCCTCATCCATGGCGACTGTCGCAGCGAGATCAACCGCTTACACCCCCAGAAGAAACCTATGCTTCCATGGTAATATCCTTCACGGGACTTGGAGGACGAGGATTGCCAAACAATTTAATATTTTTGTGACATTTTTGTCAAACAGTTGAGATTGATTTTTTTTAATTTTAAAAATTAAGTTAAAAATCAGTGTATCATATTTTTTAAGAAAAAAATAGTTTCTAAAAAAAAAAGTTCTCAGACACCCTATAAACTCCTGTTCATGTTAGACAAGAGGCATCTCACAAGTGGAGAGATAAGAACTAAAGAATACCACGTAGAGTATAGGGCTTTTGCAGCCGTTATTTTCAATTTTTCTTTAAGGGCCTTGGTTGATATATAGTTAAATGTGTACATAATATGGCAGTTGGTGTAAGAAGAATATATATACATGTGTATGTGATTGAAAGATAAAGAATTTTTACAAGAGATTTTGCTCATTTTATCAAATGACTCTATCTGTCAATACTAAATTTAATATCAATAGATATCTGGTTACACTTGCGCATTATCAATCTTATTATTTATATGTTAATAAATGGAAATTTGACATATCTAAATTTGCATTAAAAATTATCATAATTAAGTGTCCGAGGGGTCTCGAGTAAGGTTTGCCGACCCGATCTCAACCTGGGTCGGGTCGGTCCCGTCTCGGTCCGACCCGGTCCGTCCCGTTCTAAAAAATCACTTTATATATATATATAATATATAAAATAATATAATAAAATAAAAAACGACACATTATATATAAAATATAATATACTATAATATTAAAATAATGAGTCGATCCGGTGGCGACTCATGGCCCGGCCGACCCGGTCCTGACCTGGGTCGGCAAACCATGCTTTCTATGCCCTTAGATGGGTGAGAGTCAGAGCGAGAGGTGAGAACATGAAAAAGAATATATTTGCGCATAATATTTCTCTTAATATTTTAAATGTTAAAATATCTTGATTTACGATTGATATTCTAAGTAAACGGGGGCAAGGATTAATTTCGGTTTTAGTTAAGAGTCTATGTGCAAAAGAACCCAAATAAAAAAAAAAAGAGCAGCTCGTCTTCTCTAGTTCCGTGGCTGCAGCTGCAGGTTCCCCCACCTCAAGTACCGCTCTTCTCGTCTCTCAGGCTGCTATCCTGCCCGGGAAAGCGGAGACGGGGGAAGGAGGCGACTGACCGCAGCTGCCCGATCTCGAACGCTGCCGCTTCCCCTTTCCTCTCCCGGGGACTCTGTCGTCTTCTTCCTCTCGTGCTGTTGGCGGGCCAGTAAGAACAGGCGGGGAGCCCCGGTAGCCATGGGCCTTTCTCTGCTGGAGGTCTGTTCCCTCTTTTCGCGTTCACCTTTTCTCTTTGTTTCCATGCGGAGTAGTGTGTGTGTGGTAACGGTTGAGGCGAGAGACATCTGATGCTTGATATGGCGCTCACCGCGTCGATCGTTGCTACGTCGTCGTCTAATCTCACCTTCGGGCTCATTTTTTCTTCATTTCTTTCTTTCTGATTCTTCGTCTGTGGATTTATGTGTGCTGGATGGTGGACAGGGTTTCTCCAAGTCGCTTGCAATGACCGTGCTCTCGGAGATCGGGGACAAGACGTTCTTTGCTGCCGCGGTGAGTGCTGCTATTATCCGGAAGTAGTAGTCCCCGGCGTTGTTTGTTGCTTTTTGCATCTTTACTTCATCTTGCAATTTCCGTTAGCTGCTGGAGGATCTTCTTTCTTTTTGTTTTCTTAGCTGCTGGAGGATCTTCTTTCTTTTTGTTTTTCTTTGTGTGTGTGTGTGTGTGTGTGTATAAACGTGAGCTGGATGCTCTTATCAGCCTGAAAATTATTTTGCAAGATTAAAGTCGAAAACAATTTGGAGCCAACAATATGTGTGCCTTGATTGTGGCGTTCTAGATGATGTTGTTGCTTTGGCAGTTTAATTTGGGGTTGGTGTCCTGTTAATTGGATGCAGAAAGTACAGCTTATATTGTGGAATAATGTTTAGCTGATTGACTTCTATCTACCATATTTCCTTCCGTTAGATCTTCACCATCACCTCTCTTGTCAGGGAGCCAAGATAGCATGTTACTCCTTTACTCGCGGGATGTGTCTCTGCGTGTGTGTGTTCCCTCTTTGTCTCTTTATTTTTTATTTTATTTTTTTTGCGTCGGGGGGTGGGGGCATGCATTTCCTTCTGCCTTTAGGTCTCAAACTAGGGATGTTTGACATCGTCGCCTTGTGGGGGGCTAATTATGAATGATCTTAAGGACTTGAAGGGTGGATTCCAAAATGCATGTGATTTGATTTGAAAATCCCACAGAAGAGGTCATGCTGTTTCAAATCAATCTTATGTCATTTCTTTCTGCTTTTGTCAGTGAGGATCCTTCTCCCTCCTCCACTGCAAGTCTTCTTCCCCTTCCTGCACATCTACATTATTGTGTCACATATCTCTCTTCCCTCCCCTGCCCTCCTTCGTTCTCCTCTTTGTTTGTGTCAAGCCACATCGGAGCAGGTGACAGGCAAGTTGTCTGCATCTGCACACTGGATAGTTCTCTCTCTCCCCCATTCACAACGACACACCACAGACAGGTTATCCCCATTGTCTGACTGCATGATGGCTGTCTCTCTTCTGTCCCTCCTCTGTTTGTGGGGGCATATACATACTGTGTTCTTGCTGTTATATTAAGTAAAACCGAGCTTGTAACTGAGTTGTTGGGGATTTGAACCAACCTGATGAGAACACGGGGGCAGGACTGGACTTCATTGTCACCTGGTCCACCTCGGTCAGCTACTGCAGCGCCATTAGGCATGATGATTGGAGGAGACATGGCGGAGCATTTGGCATAGTTTGTCTCTTATGGCCTTCAATGTTCTTTATTCTTATTGCTGAAAGATATACAATTTAGGAGTCCTGTGGTGCGCATCTATGACTGTCTAATGTCATCTTTGATGCTGACTGCTATACAATATTCTTCTTTCTGATAAGAAAATCTTGATCATTGCGGATGTTTCTGGCATCCTTTTTGATTTGTACAATATTGAACTTTTGCTTTTGGTTTGTCTGATGTTCTTTTGTAATTAGATAGTATCCTTGAGATCTAGTTGTTCAAAGCTCTATATAAGGAGCAGAAAGTTGTAGGCTGTAATTACGATAATTATTCGATGTTCATTCGCCTCGATCCCCAATAAAAATGTACCATGTGGTTTTGCCATCAGAGTGTAGAGTGTCATTGTGGATGGATCTTATATGTTGACCAGTCAATGGATCTAAGACGTGCCAGGAAATTTTCTCTTATTAGATAGGTTGGAAGTTCAAATCTCAATGAGTGTGGCTGTGATTTATTTATGTGAGGAAGATGGGAGATTTAAACTTTGCTCGTGTACTGAAGCATGTGAACCAATTTTCTGATGTTAGTAGATTTCTCCTTTTTCTGTACTGAAACATGTGAATTGATTTTCTCTTTTTTTCATTGAGGCATTTAAATTGATCTTTGTGAATATTCTCATAAGGGCATATTTTTATATTATTTGTCATTGATATTCTGCCTATTTATATTTATTTGGTATTATGTATATATTGAACTAAAAACTAGTTTTAAATCCGTTGTGACTATCACTAGATTGTAGATCCTAAAAATACAATAGAGTATTTCAAGATCAAATCCAAGTGAATTTTCAAAGGCAACAGATGCATTTTAAATTCACTGAGATTCTACCTTATCACATGCGATTGTAGAATTTATCTATGCTTTCAAAATCACCTATAAACTACTATGCTTTCAAAATCACCTATAAACTTGCCCTGATTAATTTATCTTCAGAAAGACTGGGCATGGTGAGTGTTTGTCAGAAAAGAGAGAAGAAAAACATGCGTGGCAACTATCAAAATTTTCTTATCTTCCCTTTTCAGAGGTTGTGTTTGCTTGTGTAAACTGTATTGACCTGGATTTTCTTCTATAGGACATTTTGGGTACACAGTTGCAATTTCCTTTATGGGGAAGGGAGGCTCCTATTATTGTAGCAGTTTCCACAAGATGGTAAACAATGAGATGGAGAATCGAATTCGAGGTTGTTAAGATTTGTTAGAGTAGAGGAATGTGTTCCCCACTTCCAATTATAGCTTATGATTGAAATAGATTTCCATGATTGATTCTAATATGGATATTCCATCCTAATCTTTGATGCAAGTGCATTTTTCCGAGTTAGATGTTTTTTTTCAGAATTATAATTGAACAATGCATGCTGTTGAAAGGTAAACCTTTAAGGAGAAACATATACAAATCTCATGTGTAACTGTCACCCAAAATATACATGGCTTTGGGCTTATCAATGAGGGGGTGAAATAACTGCTTATATCATCTTCAGTCGTATGTTGGGTTAGCTCTCTCTCAGATTCCATCAGCACTGTTACAAAACATCAAAGAGGACCCAATGGCACTAGCCCAACAGTTTCAAGATGGACATAGTTGGACCTGCAAGTGATAGCATTATGGTGCTTTTCACAAAGGTGGTTGTTGAGGATTCAGGACTATCAACCGATTAGCTTATTTGACTGTGAATACAAAACTGACACCAAGTTAACTGTGACTGTGGATCAGTTGGTGGTGGAAGGGGACAAAATGAATTTATCCAAAGTAGATGATTAGGAGAGCTTTCTTACAGTCTATGGTTGCATTCAAGTGTTGTAAAGAAATTTGGGTTGTGGTTTAGAGGTTTTTTGAGGAGGTATGAATGGTGAAAGTAGCCGGCACTTTTCATATTTTGAAGCGGATGAATTTTGAGTAGCAATCAATTGTCTAGATCTGCAAGTATGTCACAATAGCTTATTCTTAGGATAGTCGAGGCCAAGTGGCTAGACATTTTCATAGTGGAAGGTCCCTTACTTCCCATTTTTCCTCTCCTCTATGTTTGGTGTCGCAATTGATGCATGTGGGATAGAGCCAGGAAACTGTGTTGTCAACTGATTTATGCACATGATGTATTTAGGGTTTCTCTAAGTAGCCACCCTGTGGATCAAAATCGTCATAACCAAAATGTGAATGGCCTTTATTCATATTCCTTCTACAAAATTCAAGGTACAAAATAGGCATGACCAGCTGGTGCTCTTTTATGTCTTTAACACTGACTATTATAACATGTATTTGAATTTCACTTTTCTTAAGAATTCCATGACATTTTGAAGAAAGTATTCAAAGAAAAAAAGTGTTATGATGCTTTTCTTTATGCTTCTCAGAAAAATGATTTTCTCTTTTGCAATTTTCATTTGTTTGAAACTTGAGAGAGCTTGATAGTAAATCAGAAAATTTTCCATCTACTTCAAGATCTTATGTGTTCAAGATTTCTATGGTACCAAAGCTGCATTTCTAGTTAATCCATCAGAGACACTTGTTTCATCATTTTTGCTAGACCAATTGCTTTTGTCTGCAGTTTGCAATCATAACTTGTTGCATTTCTGATTTTTGTTTCATTTTTCTTTCTAGATCTTGGCAATGCGTCATCCAAGGAGGCTTGTTTTGTCAGGTTGCCTGTTGTCATTGATTGTGAGTCTTTTATCTGTCTTTGATTCCCATATTAATCCATTTCCTCCCAAGACTCTCTTTTTTTACCTTATGACATGTTTTCTTCCTGCTCAATGTAGGTGATGACTGCTCTGTCTGTTTTCCTTGGCTGGGCTGCACCAAATCTGGTAAACCTATTGCTTGTAAAAAGTGAAACTTTGTCACTGACCATAGGGTTGTTTACGTCAGTTTCTGAATAATAGCCATTTTATTGCTTATTCTATGTGCCTCATTGACATCGATGCTGTTTTCAAAATCTAGTAGCGTAGTACTTGCATCCTTAGGTGGCTTATCCTGACAAGTCAACCTTGTTCTCAGGACAACATTAGAAATAAACATCCTTTTTATAAAATTCTGATGACTGTTTATGTTTTGCATACTTAGATGCATGATGAAATCTTTTATGCAGGAAGAAAATATTAATCTCCTGGTCCCTCTAAGTGCGTGTTGTATGTATGTATGTATGTATGTATGTATGTATGTATGTATGTACACACACACACACACACACACACACACACACACACATACCATGCTGCACACACACACATACCATGCTGAAGGTGGGATCTTTTGCCCATCTGTTTAGGCTTCAAATTGGCCTTGCAAATTCCATTTCAGATCTTGGCACACACACACACACACACACACACACACACACATACCATGCTGAAGGTGGGATCTTTTGCCCATCTGTTTAGGCTTCAAATTGGCCTTGCAAATTCCATTTCAGATCTTGGTTATGCCTATGTCATTTGCCTCTTAGAGAGATAAGGGTGTCCGTAGTTGGTGGTCAGATGGAGCACAGTTTTATCTAGTTGACCTGGCCGGGCTCATGATTCCAAGAATTGCGTAACTCAAAATTGAGTAATTGGTATCAGGATCAACAGGTGGCATGCAATTCAGTTTTACTGGAAACTAAAATACTGGAATCGTATGTCTTTGTCAAAAGCTGTTGGAATCTCATCATGTGTCAATTCTTAACAGTTTGGATTGAGCCCATCTGTCCTTTGGGTGGCTTTTATTCCATTTGAGTGGATTTGGACTAGAACAAACTGGGACTCTGGCCCAAGCAAGAGGGGCCTGTTCCTTGGTCAAACCATGGTTTCATGCTTGTCCAACTGGTCCAACACATTCCACCTGGGTCATTCTGGTCAAACTGTCTGGACTAGCTGGACTATGGGTCCCTAATTTCCAAAAATAGGGAATATTATAAATCCACGAACTTTCAGATCACACCCACCACCACTCTCACTTCCACTTTACTTTCTGTGGACTAGGATTACTATCATAGGGAAATCATGTTATAATGCATCTGTCAAGGATGTCTTTCCCACCATTCTGAGTTGTCATTTATCTTTTCTTTAAACATAGACATGCGTACATGTTTCTGTATATGAACATTTTCATAACTACACTATGAATGCTCTAAGTTTCAGCATATTCATGTGTTGAAGTGGATGACATTAGTTCTGTTTGTGAAAAAAATGCAGATTTCTCACAAATGGACACATCATATTACAACCTTGTTGTTCTTCGTATTTGGATTTTGGTCACTATGGGAAGGATTTACTGAAGAAGGGTATGAAAACATGCTTTATTGTATTATTTATTGGATTCTTGGTTCTGGATGCCAAGAATTTTTTCTTGTTTTGTGTATGCATCCATTGTAATGCCTTCTTGCTCTTGTGCTCTGGTTTACACAATTAGGGAAGCTGAAGAATTGGCTGAGGTTGAGGCTAAATTGGTTGGTATATCCCCCTTTAATAATTATTATTTTTATCTTGACATTACACTTTATTGATTGTCTTTTTCTGTTGGATTAGGATGCTGACTGGAAGGTTGATTCTATCAGCACGAACCCAGGATCCAAGGTCAGATAAGTGTAAAATTATTACAAAGTGTATCCTTCGTCATCTGTCCTGACTCTTGCACCAGTCAATGGTTCTTATTTTTTCATCGTAGTGTCATTGAATATGGGCATTTTTATGTTGTTATCCTATCTGCTTTTGCCTTTGTCCTTGCTTTACATTAAGTGGGTGAAGGCAATCACGATTCTGTATTCTATTTATGCCGTTTTCCTGTTAGTTACTTCTGATGACAGTGCAACACTACCTTAAGCCTAAATTTTGAATTTTCATTTTCTTTGTCTGTGGTTTTCGTACACTTATAGTAGTAACACAGAATGAACTATCCAGATGTTTCTTTAAGTATACAGGTTAATAGTTATACACATAAGTCACAACTGATTCCTAACTGATTCTGAAAAGAGAAAAGACAAAAAATAAATTAAAATGTGTGAGCTGAAGCTCAGATTCAGTGGCAAACAGCCATGCACCGTGTCACCCAGATTCTTCCTCTCTTTCTTCCTTCTCTCCCTTTCCCTCTTTCCTTTTTTTTTTGTTGGGGGATGGGGTGTGGGGATGGTGCATTTTTAAACATATATTTTCTTAAATCTAAACAATCTAGAACTATGCAATTGTAAGATCCCTAGTAGTTGTAGTGGCACCCAAAGGGTTGGGTATTTTATTGGGGTCAGCTAGACTGATTACAATCCTTTTTTCCCCCAAAAGTAATTGTGGATTGTACCACCAATTTTATTAGAAAACATAGAGGAATTGCGATCATATTGTTACCAGAGATTTCTCAACCAGATCACAAACTACAACAAAAACAAAAGTAAATAACCTACTTGAGCCTCAAAGCATGGAAAACAACTCCCTCAAACTTGTACATAACGAATAGAAATATGACCCAATTGACACTGCAGCAAGCCCGCAGAAAAAGCCTCAGACACCCATGCAATGGAAGCCAAGTGGTGAAGGCATCTTCTACTAAGATCCTCCATAGGTTGAAGATCAGACTGAGAAGCCTTTAGAAGGCTTTGTAATTCAAAATGCCCTCAGCCTTTTTTAGGTTTGGCTTCTAATTTTAGGACTGACTACACTCTTGCTATCCTTGAAATTATGTCAACTTTGAGGTGCAAATAAAAAGATAAAACATTTAATACTTTGATCTTGTTGAGCAAAAATTTTCTAGTAGAGGAGAGTATCTACTCAGGATAGGGCCTTCTGATGTATATCTTTGATCTATTTCTATTTAATGTGCATGTGCATATCTACAATGTAGATATCGGGATGCAATACAATATAGTATGTTGCTAGGGATAGACAAATTTGATATGGCAGAGGAAATATGATGAGGACATCAGAAGTTCATATGGGGTGCCAATAGAAGCTGAATTTAGTAATGTTTACTTTGCCATAGGATACTGTTTGGATTCTGGAAAAATTTGCTTTGAAGTCTAGGGCATGGCTGTGGACAGCTTAGTGGGAGTTCTTGGTCAAATGTTTCACTACAGCATGTGAGAATGAGAGCTGCAAGCTATGGTTGGACAAAGTTTTTGCAACCAAGATTAGAATCTTCCTCTGGATGATTGCTTTGGAAAGGCTCCCACCTGTGGTCAGGTCAACATTGTGCTGCCAAAAACTAAAAGACAGGTGGCCCTTATGTATGGTTTGTTATTACTGTGTTACTTTATGGAAGCTCCACCTTCAAGCCAACATCCTGTAGCAAAATTTCCACCCATGTTAACTGGGGTAGCCCATGAGCCATAGCTCTGTACTGGGCCTCTGCACTTGACCTTTCCCTTACAGTTGCATTTTGCTTCACTAGGTCATCAAATTTCCACCATCAAAGGTATGATAATCATGTAGACATTCTGTCATGACATGAAACCCAATTTACATCAGAGCACCCTTCAACCCTCAGGTGATCACCCTTGGAGAATAGTAAGCCTACTAGGCTTGATCTATCTCAGTAACATATTGACAACAAAGTGTGGTGTTCTTTGAGGGTTGGTGGGCTTCCAATTATGTGCATGTGTACACCACTAATAAGGTTTTCATACTAGTGTTAGTATTTAGCTGTAGAGCATTTGTCCCGTAGTTAGCATTCTCTTTGGCATTTTCATTTCTATTGGCAATTTTATAAGTTCAACATTTTCCTTGACCTTCTTTTGCGTCTGTGCACAAGGATGGATGTGCTCATGATTCACAGGATTGGCTGATCTCAATCTGATCGGCCGATTCAAATTGGGATGGGGAGCAATTGTTCTGATTTTAAGGGGAAATTGGTTTCTTTTGTTTTTTGTATAAGTAAATAAATAAATATGATCAGGCTAGCATCGTCTAGAATCAGCCAATTCAACTTGCTTTTGGCTGTTTCCAACCTGAAATGCACATTTGGCCTTAATTCTAGTAAGATTTCAGGTTTTGTACAAGTAGGTGCAACAAATCCTAACCAGGTTATCTTTTCATGCGGTCAAACATTAATTGCACCATGGGAAAGCCCCAAATCTGGCCTCAATTTGGGCCTACAGGTGGGGCCCTTCTCAAAATTAGGTCCAATCAAATCTTATTGAGTTTACAATTAGACATCTTTGCGTGTAACCAACTATATTCACATGCAATTGCACATCAATTGCAATCACTTGTTGCAAAATCCCCAAGTTTTCACCTTGCTCGGACTTAAAATCTGGTTATTTTGGTTCAATTGAATCTATCTGAATTAGAATTGGCCATCCTTGCATACAATTAATTTGTGCAATTGGACATAAAATGCAATCAAGATATTATAACATGTTGCTTTTGTATGATTAAGCTGCTTTTGTAGTATTTTTTGAAATGCAATATGATTCTTGATCTCGATTGAGTTATTATGGAGATGGTAAATGATGTTAAACTACATGGACCTTCGTTGTTTTTTATCATCTTTTGGTTTTATGTATTTTTCTGTTTTTCTCTTTTCAGATTCTTAAATAATTTATAATGTTGGAAAAAAACAGCCAATACCTTGGATCACCCAATTCAGCCAGTTTAACCCAATCCATGTTGGACTGGACCTGGCCGATCTCGAGTCCTGATCTGATTCTGCAATCCATGGATGTGCTAAATTTCCATAACATGCAGAGAAGTAGGGTTTTTCTACTAGTATGGAGTGGTGAACATTTAAAGGTGCTTCTGTAAGACTGTTTTTTCCTTATGCTTTTAAATGCGGTTGTGATTATTTTCATCATTCGTTTCTGTTATGAAGAGAATGTACTGATATAGTTAACTGTTTCAAGTTGTGATTTATCTCTTGGGAACTGAAACTTGGATCATATTGAGTCAACAATGTATAATGATGTGGGATTTTGCCTACATAGCTAATGAAGTGTTTTATTTACTTTAACCGTCAAAAGTGTTTGTTTACCTAAATCATGAATATTATATATATATAATTTGTATGTATTTAATCTCAGCAATTTCATTCTTTTGCGGATCAGAGATACCATTAAGTGAATGCAAGTTCTCCACTGTTTTCATTATTGTGCATCCTTTTTTTTTTCTGCAATAGGATGCTGATGATTTAAAGAAACAACAAAGGCCATTTCTCACACAATTCTTCTCACCCATCTTTCTGAAGGTAGTAGTCGTGCACTAATTTGATTAAGATTTTCAAATAACATAGCCTAGCTTCTTTATGCTACAATTATTTTATTATTTTCTAATTGCACATGTGGATTTCGGAAGGCTTTTTCAATTACATTCTTTGGTGAATGGGGGGACAAAAGTCAGGTAATCTGGAAATCAAATTAGATATATGTATTTGTGCAACATTTTCTGATATTTTTCATGTATTTACTACCGTCTTCTGCAATTTTGGCCGACTTTCCAGATAGCTACAATTGGTTTGGCTGCAGAGGAGAACCCATTTGGTGTTGTTCTTGGCGGGATCATGTAAGATTTCATATTCTAGTTTATGATGGAATTACGCGGGTAATATGTTGTTCATAGGTGCCTTTTCATACATGTTTATCGCTTCTCCTTTTCTCTCTTCTTTTGGAGCATAGAGGGCAAGCACTATGTACTACTGCAGCCGTTCTTGGAGGAAAGAGTCTGGCATCTCAGATATCAGAGAAAATGGTAACTAAAGATCCCTTTGGTTTGCTTTCTTTCCCTATGGACTTTTATTATTATTATTATTATTATTATTATTCCTAAAAGCCTGCTCTTCAATGATCGGTTCATAGATGGTATATGGGTTCATGTTTATTGAATGGAGATTTTTATTGATCTTGATGTAGGTTGCACTCTCCAGTGGGGTACTTTTCCTAGTATTTGGCATCCAATCGTTGCTATCACCAGTAGCATCATGATGTCGATCATGTCCTTTTCTAACCATTCACCTGGAGGACAGATTTTTCCGCCCATTAATTATTTGTGATCTCTGTAGTGGTGCCATGGTAATTATTAGTGGCTACAGTTGTGATAATGGTTTGCCAATATTCCTCTTCGAGCATGAGAAACATGTTCCTTTTCCCTTTGGGAATTTGTCAACTTTACAATTGAAAGATTTGCACCGTAACAGAATACAGAAGCATTATAAGCAATGTTCCTGTTCCCGGCATTGGGTGTTGTCCCCGTTATTACACATCAGTGATAGGTGTTGTACCATCTGCTCTTCTATGGAGGAAATGGAAATGGTAGGCGTGTGAGTCTTACAACTTCTCCGCTATGTTCTGTTGTCAGAAACTTTCCACAAGTTGCGGAAGTTTTGGGGGACTCATGAAACATGGTCTGATCAAGAAGATCAAGCGTCTTTGTATGAGATGGGCTTTGGCTTTTTTTTTTTCAAGTCTTTAGAGAGAGAAAAAAACTCGTCCAGAGGAGTTTCCCGAGCTTTTGAAAATATTAGTTTTTTCTTCCCATCTCTTTCTGTACAAAATGAGAAACTAAACTAGTTTTTAAAAAGTTTGATGTGATTAGGGATCATTTGTTTTGAATTTTAGAGGTGAGATTTTTGAGATCAAAAGTCATCCTCGTGAATCTTACCAAACCCTGTCATACATTCTCATTTATCTGCATGTGGGCTTTTTTTTTGGAGAGTGAACTTTAAGGATGTATTCTGTGTTAGATCTCATCATAACTTTGTCCTTAATAGCGTGTCTGAGAGCAGTTTGTTTTAAAGTTATTTGTATCTAAAAATTATGCTCGGTCAATTTTTGACTCAATTTTTAAAATTGATTGAAACTGATAATTACCTCTTTGTCAAAACCGCAAAAGTGACGTAATTTTTAAAATTTATGTAGAATTATCTGACAAATATTTTTCAAAATTATCCATTAAAGTGACAGTACTTGTCTGCGAGTTAATTAGTAGAAGATGTGAATGGCTCTGGGAGTTAGTGTTGGGCCCTTACCACCCCCCACCCCAACATCCGAGGAGAGTTGGGGGTGGATGGTGGAAAAGGGGGAAAGATCACGGGGTTGGAGAAGATTATATTGTTGGTGTGAAGAAAATCGATGATCTGGGCTGATTGATTTGCTTAATTAATTCGTCCAGAAATGGCCAGAGGGATGCGATCCGGTTGTAGTCACAAGGAACGACAAGTTGGGAGAGAAAGATAGAGAGAGAGAGATCCATGCGAGAGAGAGAGAGAGAGAGAGAGGGTGAGAGGCCCCCACCATCATCGTCGTGTCTCTTGGGCCCCATCTCCCTTTTTCCGTCGCATCTTCTTCTCTTTCATTGTTCTCCTGTTGTTCCCTCCTCCTCCTCTCTCTCTCTCTCTCTCTCTCTCTCTCTCTCTCTCTCTCTCTCTCCCCCGTGTATGGCAACAACAGGGACGGCATGAACCACCCAGTGCCCTCACTCGGATGTCTTCCAAGCCCACTGGGCCTCGCTCACCATGCCGGGTGAGTCGTCGCCATCGTCCCTACGCCAACACCCGTGTCAGTTGTTGTCACGTCTCGAGATTTGAGCAGAAACAAGTCGGGAACATGAACAGTCGATAAAATAAGTCTCTAGCTAGTAAGATAATCATAGTGCCACATTCATTCACACAAAAACATAAATAATGTACGTAACATCGTAAGATCAAAAATCTTCAATTTTATTGAAAATAATCAGAGTTACAACTGACATTGACTCTCTTGACAACACGACTCACTAGACTCAAGAAAACATAAAATTACATAGACATAGTCAACTTCACCGCATATTGCAATGAACGCTCTTGAATAAAAATAACAGACTCAAGTAGACAGACTATCTAGGGTTCTTCTCAATCTTTACTCGCTCTCAAAACCACCACTTGAATGATCCGACTCTGATCCACTAGAGCTTTCTGAAATGTTGGAGAAAGTAGGAAATGAGCACATTCGCCCAGTAGGTATCTTCGTGTCATCATGTCGGCATAGTTTACATGATTAATGTTTTAGCTTTAGAAGGTATGATAATGAAAGAAAATGCGCTAAATCGTGCGGTAAAAAAAACAAATGTAACAAGTAGCAAGACTAGTTGTAAAGTGTGATATGATGATAATGATCTAACAAGAATGTAAATTGGCCTTTCAATCAAGAATGCACTATCAATCACAAGAATGTACTATTTCATAACCTTAAGAAAGCTATGCACGAGAATGTACTGTCATGTAACAAGTATGTAACGAGAATGTACTTTTCAAGCAATCATGTATAATTTCATGAATTGCCTCGTGATTTTGGCTAGTTTATAAAGAAAGTACTCCCAACGCAATGCGATGCCAGTAATCATTATACCACATGATTTTTAGTATATTTCTGGCCCTCTGCTGTGGGGGTTAGACTGGAGCCCTTGGACACTGTAGCAACCCGGATTAAAATAATAGATAAATTAATAGCCTTCCCAATATAAAAAATTTGAAGAATTAATAAAATTATGAAAATATATATTCTTGTAAAGAAAAGAACTTCTAGCAACTTTGCCAAAATGGAAAACCCCAAAAGAAAATTTGAAATAGGTATATTGGCCCACTTTAGAGCATTTTTGGGTTAACTTAGAACTACGCTGAACCGACCCAATTGGACCCTAAATTCGAGCTCTAATGGGCTCAAATTGAACCCAAACCCTTGTCCCATGTAGGAGGATTTATTTCCCATGTTTTCCCCTCCAAAACCCTAACCCTAGAGCTTCAATTTTGGGACGACGGCGTTTGAATTAGTTAACTGTGATTTTCTCGTGGGATTCTCTCCCCAAACTTCCTAGATCGACACCATGACCCTAGGAGCCCCATTAGCACTATAAATCGAAGGCCACGCCCTCAGAAAATCTCATTTTGCTTGGGCGGCCGACGGCGTGCGAGATTATGGGAGGATTCATCGAGTCGAGGAGGGATTCGTCTAGGGTTCCGACATCACCGTCAACCTCATCTTAAATCCCTTTAAGGTAGGTTTTCTCTCAAGCCTAACCTTCAATAAAACATGCCATCGTGTGTGTCTTCGAATGCTCTTTCGTTTGGTACCATTTTTCCTAATTTTGTGTAGTATAGCAATCGCAATCGGGTTTTTAGTCAGGGTGTGTCGGAGTTCGTCGGAAGGCGGAACGTTGTCCCAGGTCGCGGAACTACAGTGACCGCTACCTAGAGACCACGGCCTTGCGATAGACCGCTATCTTTTTGTCGGGTTTTCTTAGAAATAAGTCAAAGGTGGCCAGATCGTGGTCGTCGACAGACCGCTACCATCAGGTAGCGGCCCTGCATAAACCGCTATCTACGCTCTGGTTCCAACAACCCAACCTTTCTCGCGTTTATAATTTTCTGCAAGTAATGAATAGACAACATGTTTTTAAGGTAATGAACAATACATCAACGCACTGAATAGCTAGGAAAGTTCATGAAAGATGGTTAATCTTGGATAAAGTCTATTGATCTTGGTTCCTTGATGCTTTCTTTTCCTCCGTGCTACCTCATGAAAAGAGTAGAATAATTATTGTTAATCTGACTACACTTGAAATTTCTATGTGTCTTGACTTGTTAGCCATATTATGTAATACATTGCGAGAATTGTTTCAGGGTCATGCCACTCCAGTGGTAGTGACTTACCGTCACTCCCATTTTCTGCAGTTCTAAACCTTACTTCTTGGGATAGTTGGGACCCTCCGCCGGATATTCCTTTCGTCGGACTAGAACCTCTATCACAAGGCCTCTGTGAGACTTCGCGAACTTGGGATTCCCACTAGGACGCCAAGCAGGTTGTACCCTAAAATCCTGAACCCCTACTGGCTTCGATCAGCTTTTGAGTGGGCGGAACGAGGTTGTTCTGCCAAACTCTGTCCAGAACGCGGCACCGTGAGAACCGCGACCTGTAGGTCACGGACGACTGACTGACCGCGTTCTTCTTTTCTTGGGCCTACATGCTAGTCCTGTTTCAGCCGACTGAACCTTGTTTCAGTCGACTGATGTTTCCCAGGTCGACTGATTTCCCTATTTTCAGTCGACTGAACCTTGTTTCAGTCGACTGATGATGCCCAGGTCTACTGATGTGACGACCCGAGATCCGAGTGCCGGAAAGGAACCGGCGCATCTCGAATCTCGGCCCGCCAACTCACGAGCCCGAAGACTCGGAAGGGTAGAAAGGGATGGTGCGGGAGTACAAGAGAAGCTGAAACGACCGCAGAGATAGCATAATAATCTAAAATAAAATGCATAAAATAATATAAATAAATAAACTACTACAAGGTCCAGTGTATCTCATGTCCAAAATGAAAGTACAGTCAATAGAAAGAAAAGTACAACAACACGGGGCATCCCCCGGCGTACAACTACATGGGGCATCCCCCGGCTCTGGCAGACTGGCGGCTAACCCTGGCTAGAAGAACCACGCTGAAACTCGGCCGCGCCTCTCGAAGACCCCGCCTCACCTGA
This sequence comes from Amorphophallus konjac, assembly GCA_022559845.1. Lineage (NCBI taxonomy): Eukaryota > Viridiplantae > Streptophyta > Magnoliopsida > Alismatales > Araceae > Amorphophallus > Amorphophallus konjac. The sequence goes on from CM040120.1 coordinate 412,598,969, forward strand.
AAAGCAGGGGTGAGCCTCATTTCATTGGCCCAGTAGGGATCCCGCGAATCTCCACCTCGCACGAAAAATGAGAAAGCAGAAGGTAACCCTACCTAACAGGAGTACGGTAGAACCAACAGGCTAAAATAAATAAACGAAAAAGGCATCTATTCTAACAGCACGTACTACTAAACCTCGGTCTAACAAAACTCGAGTCCACATCTGCCAACGAACATGAGCACTACCCACTAGAAGAACGACCGGAAGCGTCCCCTGACGTCTTATACCGCGTCACAAGTGTCTAGCTACGACGCCCCGGGCGTGAGACTCAGACACGCAACAAGTACCACAACAAGGACTAGCTGGGGTCATGCTCGTCAGCGCGTGTCCTAAGCCCCCAACTACGTGTGCACACACAGACCATCTGATCTAGGTCGGGTCCTCTAGCTAATTTTCTCCCCCACTGGACTCTGGTGGCAAAGGCAAGGGGCCCTACGGTAACCAGCCTAAAAACTGCCTCTCACTGGGTCTCGCTCTCCACCACTCCCAGGTGGGTCCACACCCGCGTGCGCAGGAAGCTACGACTAGTGGACAGGTGTGACGACCCGAGGATCCGAGTACCGGAAAGGAACCGGCGCGTCTCGAATCTCGGCCCGCCAACCCACGAGCCCGAAGACTCGGAAGGGTAGAAAGGAGTGGTGTGGGGTACAAAAGAAGCTGCAACGACCACAGAGATAGCACAATAATCCAAAATAAAATGCATAGAATAATATAAATAAATAAACTGCTACAAGGTCCACAGTGTCACATGTCCAAAAGAAAGTACAGTCAACAGGAAAGAAAGTACAACTACACGGGGCATCCCCCGGAGTATAACTACACGGGGCATCCCCCGGCTCTGGCAGACTGGCGACTAACCCTGGCTAGAAGAAATGCGCTGAAACTCGGCCGCGCCTCTCGAAGTCCCCGCCTCACCTGAAAAGCAGGGGTGAGCCTCATTTCATTGGCCCAGTAGGGATCACGCGAATCCCCACCTCGCACGAGAAGCGAGAAGGCAGAAGGTAACCCTACCTAACAGGAGTACGGTAGAACCAACAAGATGAAATAAATAAACGGAAAAGCCGTCTACTCTAACAGTACCATACTACAGAACCTCGGTCCAACAAAACACGAGTCCACGCCTGCCAGTGAACAGGAGCACTATCCACAAGAAGAACGACCGGATGCATCCCCTGACGTCTTACACCGCGTCACAAGTGTCTAGCTACTACGCCCCGGGCGTGAGACTCAGACACGCAACAAGTACCACAACAAGGACTAGCTGGGGTGGCGCTCGTCAGCGCGCGCCCTAAGCTCCCAACTACGTGTGCACACACAGACCATCTGCTCTAGGTCGGGTCCTCTAGCTGGTTTTCCCCCCCACCGGACTCTGGTGGCAAAGGCAAGGGGCCCTACGGTAACCAGCCTAAAAACCGCGTCACACTGGGTCTCGCTCTCCACCACTCCCAGGTGGGTCCACACACGCGTGCGCAGGGAGCTATGACTAGTGGACAGGTCACTGGAAGTAAGGACTGACTCTCGAAAACCACCGACTAAACACTAGCAAGGTGCAGAGGTCATCCTCTGCACCACACCGACTCTCGGTAGCACCAGCCGACGCATCACATCCCGGGATCCCCGCGGCACCCTCGTACAGTCCCCACACGATGCCAAGCATCAGTCGGACCGTAAGACAACACAAAGGGGCCAGGACCCACTCACCCGGGCTTGATCGGCACGAAACGGCATACGCGGTCACCGGAGGACCGCCTCCGGTGGTAGCGGTCTGCCCTGGCCCGCAACCACATGGTAGCGGTCCTCTTGGGACCGCGACCACCCTGGCACCAGAAAAAATGAAGGCGGTCGCCTGATGACAGCCTTCACACAGTAGCGGTCCCTGGGGGACCGCGACCAGGAACCAACGGTCAAAAATGCCTCGAGGCCCGTGCCAGTCCCCACGGTGATAGCGGTCGTCCCAAGACCGCGACCAACAGTCGCGGTCTGTCGCAAGACCGCGACCAGGCACCGACACTTTAAGGCATAACGGTCAAAAATCTGATGAAGGCGGTCTTCACCTGACCGCTACCATTGATAGCGGTTACTGCTGAACCGCGATCACCCCGGAAAATCGAGAACGACGGGAAATGGCCGAAAACTCCATTCCACGCCCCAATCACCCCCCGATGATGGGAAAACAAAGGGGGAACCCTCCCCAACCCTCCAAGCATGCATCTACCGCCTCGGATCGGCAAAAAATGCGAAGAAACGGCGGATCGGCTCACAAACCCCAAAAACATGGTTTCACCCAAACCCGCTAAAAAATGCCCCTCTCGACCTCCCCTCGGCCTACAAAGCACGGGGAATGATGGGATGAGCATGGGGGTTCGTCTCCCTACCTCAATGGAGCAAAAGCTCCGCCGAATCACCGCCGAAATCAAGGATGAAGCTTTTACTCCCACGAACGCCCCGCCTCTCGCCGCGAAAAGCACGCCACCGAGACCGCCTCGCCGCCGCCGCCGCTGCCACGCCGTTGCCGGAGTGAGAGGGGCCGCGTCTCGGTCGCCCGGGGAGAAGAATATCGGCCGCGGGGGAGGGGGAGCTCTCACGGTTGAAGGAAGGAGGAATAAGAAGAAAATAAAAAGGTAAAAAGAAAAGAAAAAGAATTGATATATATAGAAAATCCAAAAAATCAGAAAAAATCCCGAAAAATAGAAAAATACACCTCCTCGACCGTCTCGACGCGATGATCACAACGGCACCACTCGCGGGTTGGTGAACGACCCAGTTCACCCGCTATAGGGTTCCGAAGGATTAGCCGAAACCCATTCGCGGAAATCGGAAAATACACACGGAAAAACCACGGACACACTCCGGGCCTCCGAAACGACTCCGGATCGCGCCGATCTGAACACGAAAGATGTCCGAAACGAAATTTCGGACACAACAGGGTCGGACGCTCCGATAAACCAGATCCGGGACATTACAGCCCTCCCCCCTTAAACGAATTTCGTCCTCGAAATTCAAGAACAAAGCACAAGGACGGGGGAGAGACTCACACAAACAAATACGGATATAACTCTCACATCTCATCCTCGCATTCCCAAGACGCCTCGCCGCCAGAATGACGCTGCCAGACCACCTTAACCAGAGGGATAACCTTGTTTCGCAGGCGCTGCTCTCGCCGACCCTCAATGCGAACAGGAAACTCCGGAAGGGACAGATCTGGGGTCACATCAGGCCAAACGGCATCCTCGAGAACATGAGAGTCATCGGGCATATACTTCCGAAGCATCGACACGTGGAACACATCATGCACCGCGGAAAGCTCCGGAGGTAGCTGCAACCGATAAGCAACTTCCCCAACGCGCTCAACGATGGGAAAGGGGCCAATGTAGCGGGGACTCAGCTTCCCACGCCTACCGAAGCGTATCACGCCCTTCATGGGAGACACTCTCAAGAAAACTCGATCTCCGACAGCAAAGCTGAGAGGTCGCCTCCTCCGATCGGCATAACTCTTCTGCCGGCTTTGAGCTGCCAACATATTCTGCCGAATGAGATGCACCACCTCAACGCACTGCTGCACCAAATATGGTCCGGTCAAGGCACGTTCGCCTACCTCGAACCAATCAAGCGGAGTCCGACAAGGTCGCCCATACAACGCCTCATAGGGAGCCATACCGATGCTCGAATGATAGCTATTGTTATTGGCAAACTCTACTAATGGCAAATGGTGGGTCCAACTCCCCTGCCATTCCAAGCAACACGCTCGCAACATGTCCTCCAAAGTCTGGATGGTCCGCTCAGACTGACCGTCCGACTGAGGATGATAGGCCGAGCTGAATGCCAACTCACTGCCTAGAGCCCTCTAGAAACTCCTCCAGAATCCAGAAGTGAAATGAGGATCACGATCCGATACAATGGAGATAGGGACTCCATGCAACGGGACTATCCGCTCCACGTACAGACGAGCCAAACGCTGCACGCTCCAACTGACCTTGACCGGAAGCAACCGCGCCGTCTTCGTCAGTCTATCCACTAGCAACCAGATACTATCTTCCCCACTGGACGTCCTCGGCAATCCAACCACGAAATCAGTGGTCACGTGGTCCCACTTCCACGTAGGAATGTCTAAGGGCTGAAGTGTGCCTCCTTGTCGTTGGTGCTCTGTCTTCACCTGCTGACAGGTCAAACACCTGGCCACAAACTCTGCAATATCTCTCTTCATACCAGGCCACCAAAACTGCCTCTTCAGGTTCTGGTACATCTTAGCTGATCCGGGGTGCACGACATACCGGCTCCCGTGAACCTCACGTAATACAGTACGCCGCACCTGCCCCTCGGATGGCACATACAATCTACCTCTGAACCTCACAGCTCCATCCTCGCCAAGCTCCACCTCGGCCATCGACAGAATACGGGGTAGCTCGGGGTCCGCTCGCTGAGCCTCAGTCACCTGTCGACGCACCGCGGGCGTGACAGTCAGACTCGTAAGGACAGCCAAACCCTGGTCCTGCGGGACCTTGAGTCTAAAAGTCATGGCCGGAACCTGCTCCCAAAGCTTCCACTTCCTCAACAACAACCGACTGACCGATACCCTCCTACTCAGGGCATCAGCCACGACGTTCATCCTGCCAGGCTGATAAGACAGAGTAACATTATAATCCTTCATGTATTCCATCCACCTCCTCTGCCTGAGGTTAAGATCCTTCTGCATGAACACATACCTCAAACTCTGATGGTCAGTGAAAAGCTCAAACCTCTCGCCGTACAAATAATGCCTCCAGATCTTCAGAGCGAAAATCACCGCTGCCAACTCAAGATCATGAGTAGGGTAGTTCACCTCATGTGGCTTCAACTGCCGCGACGCATACGCCACAACTCTCCCATGCTGCATCAACACAGCACCGAGGCCTACCCTGGAAGCATCCGTACACACCACGAAACCACCCGAGCCAGATGGCAACACCAAAATCGGAGCCGTGGTAAGCAATCTCTTCAGTTCCACGAAGCTCCGCTCACACTCCTCCATCCAGACAAACGGCATGTCCTTCCGCGTAAGCCTGGTCATCGGGGCTGCAATACGAGAGAAATCCTGAATAAATCGCCGATAATAACCTGCGAGCCCCAAGAAACTCCGAATCTCCGTGAGAGAACTCGGCCTCGGCCACTGCACCACCGCCTCAACCTTGGCAGGGTCCACGGAAACACCATCACCAGAAATCACGTGCCCCAAAAAGTGCACCTCACGAAGCCAGAACTCGCACTTACTGAGCTTCGCATACAACTGGTGACCACGCAGGGTCTGCAACACCACCCTCAAGTGATGCACATGCTCCTCAGCAGACCGCGAATACACAAGGATATCGTCCACGAACATGACCATAAACTGGTCCAAGTACGGACGAAACACCCTATGCATCAAGTCCATAAACGCTGCGGGGGCATTGGTGAGCCCAAACGGCATCACCAAGAACTCATAATGCCCATACCTCGACCGAAACGCTGTCTTCTCCACGTCTGACTCTTGGATCTGCAGCTGATAGTAGCCCGATCTCAAATCGATCCTCGAAAACACTCAGGCCGACTGAAGCTGATCGAACAAGTCATCAATCCGAGGCAACGAATATTTGTTCTTAAAAGTCGCCTGGTTCAACTGACGGTAGTCGATGCACAACCTCAAACTACCGTCCTTCTTCTTCACAAACAACACCGGCGCACCCCACGGGGAATAACTAGGACGAATATACCCCTTGGCTAGCAACTCCTGCAACTACGCCTTCAGCTCTCGCAACTCAGCAGGCGCCATCCGATAAGGGGCCTTCGACATAGGCGCCGTGCCCGGCACCACCTAAATCACGAAATCAATCTCTCGCTGCGGTGGCAACCCTGGTAGCTCCTCGGGAAAAATGTCAGGAAACTCGTACACGACAGGAATGTCCTCTACCTCAGGACCCTGTCGCTCTACCAAAACCACGGATGCGAGAAAGCCCTGACAACCTACATCAAGCAAACGACGCGTACGGATAGCCGAAATAAACAAGCGAGAAGAGGAAGACCGAATGCCTTGGAAATAGAAGGTGGGTCCACGAAGCTGTCGGAAGTAGACCTTCTTCGAGCCACAATCCACCAAGGCATGATGAACCTCGAGTCAATCCATGCCCAAAATCACATCGAAGTCCTGAAGCGGTAACACGTAGAGTCTAGCCGGCAAGTTCCGCCCTTCCACCCACACAGGTACCTTCCCAAAGCAGTATGGGGTGATCATGAAGTCACCGGTAGGCAACTCTACGGCCAAGTCACAGGACACCTCGGTCACCGGGTCCTCCACGCTCTGAGCAAAATCCTCCGAGATGAACGAATGAGAAGCACCTGAATCGAACAAAACACGAGCCGCACAACCCAAAATCGAAAGAGTACCTTCCACCAGATGCGACGCCTCAGCCTCTGCTCTGGTCATGTGAGTCACTCTGCCTCGAGATCTCTGCCTCCCCACAGTAGCTGACCGCGACAACTGAGGAAACTGTCCCTGTTGATGGTACTGATGCGGCTGTGCTGATGACTGCTGAGGCCGAAACTGCTACTGCTGCTGCTGAAACTCGTGCGGCTGGCGTGGTCTCTGCGGACAGTCACGTGCCATGTGCCCTGGCTGGTCGCACCTGAAGCAAATCACGGGAGCCGAACACGGTCTGCCTGGATGAGAACCACTGCACTTGGGACAACCACCCTGCGAACCAGTCATCGAACCCTGACGCTGGAAAGTCACCGGCTGCTGAACACTGCCCATCGACTCCTGCCTCGACTCCTTACGATCCTGACGCCTCTTGCCAAAACCAGCTTCCTTAAGCAACTTCTTAAGCTTCGACTTGAAGGATGAACCTGGCGCAGGAGCCGCAGTCTGCGTCGCCACTGATCCACCTGCTGAGAGCTGGACGGTACTCTGCTGCTGCATCCCCGTTGGCTGGCTGAAATCTGCCTGCACCTGACTAGCACTACCCTTCCCTCGAACCTTCTGCAAATCTCTCTCCAGGGCCGCTGCTGCATTACATGCCGCATCCAAACTGGTCAAACCCGACGTAAGAAGATGATGCCTCAGCTCTAGCCTCAGACCACCAACAAACGGATCGGTCTTCACCTCCTCATCTGCCATGATATGAGGAGCATAGCGGCCCAACTCGATAAACCTGGCACGGTACTGCATCACCGACATGTCACCCTGAGTCAGCTCCATGAACTCACGCAACCTCTGCGACCTGACAAAGGACGGACAGAAGGCAAGCTCAAAAGCCGTGACGAACTCCTGCCACACAATCTGTCGAAGAGGACGAGACTGGAACACTGAACCCCACTCTGACGTCCACCAAGTACGGGCCGGTCCCTGAAGACGATGAGTAGCCAACGCTACCTGCTCCTCCTCGGGACACTCCATCGCACTGAAAATCCGCCGGATATCATCCAGCCACTCTCTGGCCACCTCAGGATCTGGCTGCCCACCGAAAGAAGGAGGCTAGAACAGCAAAAACTCCTTCAACACACGACCATGACCACCATGAGCTCGGTCCTCACCACCATCGCCACCCTGCTGCTGATGACCTCCCTGCTGCTGACCTCCCTGCTGCCGCTGAAACACATACTCAAACATGCCTCGGAAGAAATCGTCCATCCCTGGAGCTCTCGCATCTCCAGATACACCCTCGGAAACTGAAGCCCTGCTCTGCTCCTCTGGACCACCACTAGACTCTCCCTGCTGGGCACGAGTCCTCCTCCGTGGCGCCATAACACACCTGGCATCAAAGAAAAGCAATCGGAAATTAATAAAACACACGACCCTAAGCCAGTCGCCGACTGTACAGGATATTCATGGACCTTCTGGACCACTACAATTCGTTCCAAGTTCTGATGCACCTCCACAACCTACGCTCTGATACCAGCTGTGATGACCCAAGGATCCGAGTACCGGAAAGGAACCGGCGCGTCTCGAATCTCGGCCCGTCAACCCACGAGCCTGAAGACTCGGAAGGGTAGAAAGGAGTGGTGCGGGGTACAAAAGAAGCTGCAACGACCACAGAGATAGCACAATAATCTAAAATAAAATGCATAGAATAATATAAATAAATAAACTGCTACAAGGTCCACAGTGTCACATGTCCAAAAGAAAGTACAGTCAACAGGAAAGAAAGTACAACTACACGGGGCATCCCCCGGAGTACAACTACACGGGGCATCCCCCGGCTCTGGCAGACTGGCGACTAACCCTGGCTAGAAGAAACGCGCTGAAACTCGGCCGTGCCTCTCGAAGTCCCCGCCTCACCTGAAAAGCAGGGGTGAGCCTCATTTCATTGGCCCAGTAGGGATCACGCGAATCCCCACCTCGCACGAGAAGCGAGAAGGCAGAAGGTAACCCTACCTAACAGGAGTACGGTAGAACCAACAAGCTGAAATAAATAAACGGAAAAGCCGTCTACTCTAACAGTACCATACTACAGAACCTCGGTCCAACAAAACACGAGTCCACGCCTGCCAGTGAACAGGAGCACTATCCACAAGAAGAACGACCCGATGCGTCCCCTGACATCTTACACCGCGTCACAAGTGTCTAGCTACTACGCCCTGGGCGTGAGACTCAGACACACAACAAGTACCACAACAAGGACTAGCTGGGGTCGCGCTCGTCAGCGCGCGCCCTAAGCCCCCAACTACGTGTGCACACACAGACCATCTGCTCTAGGTCGGGTCCTCTAGCTGGTTTTCCCCCCCACAGGACTCTGGTGGCAAAGGCAAGGGGCCCTACGGTAACCAGCTTAAAAACTGCATCACATTGGGTCTCGCTCTCCACCACTCCCAGGTGGGTCCACACACGCGTGTGCAGGGAGCTACGACTAGTGGACAGGTCACTGGAAGTAAGGACTGACTCTCGGAAACCACCGACTAAACACTAGCAAGGTGCAGAGGTCATCCTCTGCACAACACCGACTCTCGGTAGCACCAGTCGACGCATCACATCCCGGGATCCCCGTGGCACCCTCGTACAGTCCCCACACGATGCCAAGCATCAGTCGGACCGTAAGACAACACAAAGGGGTCAGGACCCACTCACCCGGGCTTGATCAGCACGAAATGGCAGACGCGGTCACCGGAGGACCGCCTCCGGTGGTAGCGGTCTGCCCTGGACCGCAACCACATGGTAGCGGTCCTCTTGGGACCGCGACCACCCTGGCACCAAAAAAAATGAAGGCGATCGCCTGATGACCGCCTTCACACAGTAGCGGTCCCTGGGGGACCGCGATCAGGAACCAACGGTCAAAAATGCCTCGAGGCCCGTGCCGGTCCCCACGGTGATAGCGGTCGTCCCAAGACCGCGACCAACAGTCGCGGTCTGTCGCAAGACCGCAACCAGCCACCGACACTTTAAGACCTAACGGTCAAAAATCCGATGAAGGCAGTCCTCACCTGACCGCTACCATTGATAGCGGTTACTGGTGAACCGCGATCACCCCGGAAAACCGAGAACGACGGGAAATGGCCGAAAACTCCATTCCACGCCCCAATCACCCCCCGATGATGGGGAAACAAAGGGGGAACCCTCCCCAACCCTCCTAGCATGCATCTACCGCCTCGGATCGGCCAAAAATGCGAAGAAACGGTGGATCGGCTCACAAACCCCAAAAACATGGTTTCACCCAAACCCGCTCAAAAACGCCCCTCTCGACTTCCCCTCGGCCTACAAAGCACGGGGAACGATGGGATGAGCATGGGGGTTCGTCTCCCTACCTCAATGGAGCGAAAGCTCCGCCGAATCACCGCCGAAATCAAGGATGAAGCTTTTACTCCCACGAATGCCCCGCCTCTCGCCGTGAAAAGCACGCCACCGGGACCGCCTCGCCGCCGCCGCCGCTGCCACGCTGTTGCCGGAGTGAGAGGGGCCGCGTCTCGGTCGCCCGAGGAGAAGAAGATCGACCGCGGGGGAGGGGGAGCTCTCACGGTTGAAGGAAGGAGGAAGAAGAAGAAAAGAAAAAGGTAAAAAGAAAAGAAAAAGAATTGATATATATAAACAATCCAAAAAATCGAAAAAAATCCTAAAAAATAGAAAAATACACCTCCTCGACCGTCTCGACGCGCTGATTGCAACGGCACCACTCGCGGGTTGGTGAACGACCCAGTTCACCCGCTACAGGGTTCCGAAGGATTCACCGAAACCCGTACGTGGAAATCAAAAAACACGCACGGAAAAGCCGCGGACACAGTCCAGGCCTCCGAAACGACTCCAGATCGCGCCGATCCAAACACGAAAGATGTCCGAAACGAAATTTCAGACACAGTAGGGTCAGACACTCTGATAAACCAGATCCGGGACCCACAAGGAAGGATCCGAAAGATCCGGGACATTACAACAGGTCACTGGAAGTAAGGACTGCCTCACGGAACCCATCGACGAAGAAACGGAACTGCACACGCTTGGTGCAGCGAGGAGCCTGACGGTCCACCCCTGGGCCGTCACAGGCTGTGACGCGCCTACATAGCGCGTCATAGGGCTCTGACGGTCCAGCCCTGGAGCGTCACGAGCCAGAAGGGAAAACCGACTATGACGCACCCCTCCTGGGCCGTCACAGGCTGTGACGCACCCACACTGGGCTGTCACAGGGTTGTGACGCACCCACACTGGGCCGTCACAGGGCTCTGACGGTCCAGTCCTGGGCCGTCACGAGCAACGGTGAAAACAGACTGTGACGCGCCCCGCCCGGGCAGTCACAGCACCTGACGGCCCGACCTGGGCGCGTCAGGGTGGTTGGGTCCGCCGCTCTGACGCACCCCCACCGGGGCGTTACAGGGCTATGACGCGCCAGGCCTAGTGCGTTACAGGCCCTGAGCCCCCCAACGGTCAAAAAGCCAACGGTCAGAAGGCTCTGACGACCTAACCCTGGACCGTCAGAGTGCCCTGGCAGTCTGTCGTAGGGCCGTCACATCCACAGACCCCCAACGGCTATAACGGGTCTGTAACGCACCTACTGGGTGCGTTACACCGTGTGACGGTCTCTAGAAGGACCGTCACACACACCCGACGGCAGAACGGCGTGAAACAGCCAAAAATTCAAACCACGCCCCCATGCCTCCAAAGGAGAGGGGGAAATCAAAGGGGAAGACCCCAGGGGACCCCTAGCATGATTCTAGGCCATCAAAACACCGAATCGCGGCTCAAATCCATAGATCGGGCGAGCTCTCCCCAAAGCATGGTTTTGCCCTAACTCGCTCAAAAACGCCCCTCTTGGCTCCCATTCGGCCTACAAATCGCGGGGAACGACAAGATGAGCATAAGGATTCGTTGCCCTACCTCAATGGAGCGAATGCTCCACCGAATCGACGCCGAAACCACGAATGAAGCTTTTAGACCCACGAACGCCCCGCCTCCCGCCGTGAAAAGAACACCACCGGGACCGCCTCGCCGCCGCCGCCGCTGTTGACACCCGTTTTATACCGATAAGTTGAGTTGTTTCTCTCACTCACTTGTGTTGATGCCCCGAGTTGACCATCACTCGTTGGGGCTGTTTTCAAGTATTTTTTGGGCCAGTTTCATGTGTAACCTCCCTCCTTGGTGGAGTCCGTATCGATTCAGGGCTTAATGGGCCTTGGTTTTTGGTTGATTGAACATGTTTATAAAAATCAAGTGTCCAGGAGCATGTACGGTTCAACCTCAGCCGTTCAATACTGGGGCGGTTAGATATAGACCGTTCAAATATTTTGGTTGATTTCTGAGGATTTTCTGAATTTTCACCGACAGGATGTTGTGCGGCCCCATTAGGCCCGTTCAACTCAATGAACGAGCTGATTCCAACCGCCTGTATCTCAAAGTCCTACGCTTGACAATTATCTCAGATAATTATCCAAGTAATCGAATTATCACCGATAAGGCTAGAACGGTTCGTTGTTGGCCACGCTACATTTGAACGGTCTCAATAGAGCCGTTCATCTTTGAGAGTCCGACGGTGGGCATTTCGGTCAGTTCGAAGGATAATTGGGATTATTTTCTAATTATTTTAAATTTCCACCGACGGGTATGGACGGTTAGTGTATAACCGCCCACCTGGTTGAGCGGTCTATCGTAAGACCGTTCATCCCGTCGATTGCTGAATTTTTACAGATTTTTAATCCTTTTATCCATGGTTTTATCCCCAACTTATTTTATCAATATCTCCGTGGATAATCAACCATTTTAGCTGCCATTTCAACTGGATGAGAGATAATTATATTATCTACGATTTACCTTGAATAATCTCGTCCCGAAAATGGCTTTAAACCCTAGTTTCGGGGTCGGCTTTCTAGGCTCTATAAATAGACCCTAAAGGCCAGACGTCGAAGGGGGGGGGGGGAGATTTTGATCGACGGCGAAGCCTTTCCGCACTTTTGAACGACCTAGCACCAAGGTGGGAGGTTCTCTACGTCCATACGAGCCTCCGGTCCAGGGAGTAGTTCATATTTCGAGTCGTTTGCGTTCCCTTATAGTTTTCGTCGTGTCCCTTGCATGCATTGTCTTCTCCCCACGTCCCCCTTCGTTCGCATCATCATGCACACCTCCACCCACGTTTTTGTCACCCTAGGGGTTTAAAACCCCCTAGGTATTCCCCCTTTCCATTCGTTCATGTTCATTTCTTCTTATATTGACATTTACTACACCATTCAGTCCTAATCTAGGTATTCTTTTCTATGTCTTCACGTTGTTTTGTAGGTCAACACTTCAACAGCAGGTGGCCCATCCCCTTTGGCCGGCCGGAGAGGGTGGAGGTGAACCCCTTTAGCGACTTCTGGCATGGTGGACCTGCGCGGTTCGTCACTGACCGTTCAAGGAGACGCGCGGCCCATTCTGCACCGCCCTTCTTCTTCCTGCGGTCCACGTCAAACCGTCCATCATCCAGGAGCGCTTTCTCCCATGTGTTCTGCAGCGCCCATAGGCGGACTATCGTAAGACCGCGCATCCTATAGGCGGTTCTACATCGACCGCACATCTCACCGGTGCTGCAGCTAGGTGAGTGTCCCCCCCCTATTTCCAAAGCACGGCGTGTTCATCACGTCCGGTGCTTTGGTGGCGATCACGGTTACTGTCACTTTCCTTTCTCCTCTGGTTGCTTTTCATTTATTCATTGTCTTGATTGATCCATTCATAGCACACCAATTCCATTTAAGATGAGAGAGGAGGAAAAATATATCAACACCCTCCTTTTGTGGCGATCACGGTGGGACAACTAGTGCCCATTGTGCTTGTGAGTTGCTGACCCCCCCTCTTCGTTGGCTAGCTCTCTTCTCAGAGTGATTTACAGGTTAGGTGTGTTCTGCCTTCTGGGACGTGCGCGGTTCTCCCAGAGTCGTTCATCTTCTGGAGCGGCTGAGAATCCACCGTTCTTCCCCTGCGACCAGTGCCAGTCCTCCTCCAACGTCCTACTGTGGACGGCGTCCCATCGGCCGTCCATCACTCTGAGCGGACTGCCTCTGGCCGTTCATCTCTTCGGTATAGGTACGCTTCTGTGTGTTCTGGCTGCAGGTACGCGGTTGCTGGAGGTCCGTCCCAGATCTTACGCGGCCCGTTATCGACCATTTTTCTGGTACTTTCCTCGTTATTGCTGTCCCATATTTACAGCATCCTTCGATCATGTTGGCTATCTGGTTGACGTCATGTTGCTCCCTGGATTATGCGGTCCTCTACAGACCGTCTGACACTTCGAGCGGTCACATCCAGACTGTTCTTCGGGTGCCGCAGCACCCTCATTGCTTATTTTGATGACTATATTCCATGTGGTTTGTCCGTTTGGTGCTAGTTGTTGATCTCCCCTTGCTCCCTTGTCATTGATGCATCGTCATTTTTATTATTCACATATTTGCTTGATCGTTGTTTGATAGTTCCTAGGCTAGATTTTGCATGCACTCCGGTGCACAGATGACTCATGCATTTCATTCACATCTAGCTGCATTCCTACCGAGGTAGGGTTTCCTCTCGTCTCCATACTCCTTGGAGCCGACTAGGGGACCTTTCTGAGGACCTCCGTAAGCCCTCGTGAGCCGTGGATTCCCACACGGACGTCGGGCAGGTTGTACCATACCACCCCCAGTCCAGGGTCTGCATTCGTGAGAGAGAGAGTCCTTTAGAGTCTGCCAGTTCTCCATTCTCACCCTATTTAGGTACCTTGTGGTTGAGTGAACTCACATTTTAATTAATCCACTAAGGTCCTGTTGGCACCTAAAATATGATCGTCGGTGACCAAGCCATAAGGACGAATGACCCGGCCCACCGAAGTACGGAAGCCGATAAAGATCAACATATTGAAGATTTCTCAAGCCGCCAGAGCCTCGGGTCATTCCGTACAGACACGGGGACTTCACCTCAGGGGAGCCGAGACAAGCTCACAACCAACCGGCAGTGCGACCAAGCCTGCCTAATGAACCGGCATCGACTCTGTCATGCCGCATACACCACATCCGTTGTCCGATCAAGGATGATGGTCTATCCGGTGATCCCCCACCAAATGAAGAGGTTCTCCCGAAGATGAAGGAGTTCCCCCGGCTCTCCAGCACGGAGGACCGAAAGCTCCGGCGGCGGAAGATCCCGATCACCCGACATGGGTGCGGCTTCCTGCCAAGATGGGCCCATTAGCGGCCGAATGATCACCCAGCTCAGGCGGATCTATCCCTGGTGTTGTCACGCCTTCCGAGAAGCTTCGGACACGAGCCAGGCCAAGCTAACGGCATGGATCATAGAGCTGAAGGCCGTGTGCCCGCAGAAAACCCGTGCGAGCAGCCTAAAGCAATCCAGAACCTCGAGAATGGCCATACGCCAATCTAGGAGCTTCGACAGATCATATCGTCAAAGTCTTAGTGAGCAGTGGCAGAGTACATGTTCACGATGGCCCCGAGTTCATCGACTGGCTGTAAGTGTACAAGGGGCATTAGCCCGGCGCGCCCCTCACTCAATACCCTTAAACCGGCGCCCCCTTACCTTCAGCCCTTATCTCGGCGCCCCCCTTACCTTCAGTCCTTATCCCGGCGCGCCCCCCCTACCTTCTGCCCTCATCCCGGCGCGCCAGCTACCCTATCGAATGGCGCCTTAAACCGGCGCGATAAATTGATGAAGACTCTCTCGGCGCGCCAAAAGCTCACGCCGGATGAAGAGCCTCCAACCTGTTATATATATGGGCGAGGTTCGATTGAAAAGGAGGGCGGCTCTCGATGCAGAGAGGAAAGAAAAGAGAGGGAGGCAGTTGAGAAGAAGAGGGCAACTGAAAAACGAGGGAGAGTTTCTTCTTTTCTGGGGAGATACAGAGAGCGAGGGTTTTCTTCTCTGAAGGGGCGATCGTCGGCCTACAGCTATGATACTCTGTTTTTGAGGAACAGGTGGGCAGGGGTCGTTTCTCTTCCTGCTTTCCGCATTTTCTTTTCCTTTTCCTCTAAGCTTCTACCCATCGAATGTAAGCGATGGAGGGGAGGGGCGACGATGATATGAGTCGATTCCCCTCCCCCCTCTTCGCGATTTCTTCTGCCATCTTCTCTCTGTTATCGTGATCTGGGCGTCCTCTGCTTCTAATATCGTTAAACGGCGACCAAATAATGGTGCCGGAATTGTAATCTCGCCGTGCAAGTGTTAAATCCTCCCCGTCTTAGGGATGGTGATATGTATGCATGCCTGTGGATGCTTGAATCAATAAATTGGATGAACGATCTTCTCTTTCTCTATCTTTATCTATGCTGACATGCGCGTCAGGGTTCTTCTCTGCGTAGGGCCGATCCCGGTTTCCTCGAGATTCATATCATGCCCCGAATCATCGCGGGCTACAGAAACACCCCTCCCCGGGGGCTTTCTTTCGTTTCATTTCTTTTATGTTTAGTTCAAGGACTTTGCATCCCTTTCTCCTCTCGGATGGAGCCGTGCCTCTGCGCGCACCTTTGTCTGCCGCGTACAGGGTCTATCCCCTTGAGTATTGTTTTCTAACTGTTCGAGCATATGTCCCTGCCGAGGGTCTGTCTAACTTAGGCCTTTATCACTTGTTCTTCGTGGCCATCTGCATCGTTCCGAGGTTTCCCCGTAACTTTGATCACCCGGGGAGGGGGACATTCCCCTGTTAGTTCCTGCAGTTGTCGGGCGACCGAGGGCCTTACCTCTCCATGGTGGGCGTCTTCTCGAAGCCATGGCTAATAATGAAGGGGGCCTGGGTCAACGAACTCAACCCCGACAGACCAAGGCCCGATCGAGACCAGGGGGTGTGCGCTCCTTGTAGGCTAGTCCTCGGAGTCCACTCTCCCAATGGTCAGTCCCTTCATGGGACGAATCACTGACCACGAGTCCTTCACCCCTCGTAGGCTAGCCCTCGGGGTGTCGTCCTCATCATCAGTGACTTCGCCCTTCTATCTCTTCCCCCATGGAGCTTTGGTGCCCCTAGCAGGCTTGTCCTCGGGGTATCCTATCCAGTGGGGTATGCTGGCCGCCTTTGGGCAGACCGGTGATTTAGGGGCTTGCTCCATTAGTGAGTATGACCCCGATCTCCCCTGCAACTCTGTTTGTTCAGGGGAGATGCTGTCAAATTTTCGACAGACTCTAGATAATTATGTCAATAAAATGATCGCTCCAAATCGAATCAACTCAGTGCTCGAGTATGAACCTCGCACTGACCTCCCCCTCATTTCAGAAGCCCATGGACTCCAATCAACCAATCATTTGGCCCAAACAACTCAAGAGAGGGTCCCATGAAGTCTAATAAACTTAAAAAAGGTTCATAATTCAACAAAACAGGTTTAATACGGCGCGGTCTTAACCGGCGCGCCCTAAACCGGCATGGTACCCCCCCGCGCCGGATTAACCCCACACTCATTTCCTTAAAAATTTTCCTTGCGCCTTTCCGGCGCGCCCTAAACCGGCGCGCCCCAACCCTCTTGCGCGCCGTTTCAACTGCATGAAGACCGTGCCGTATTAGCCGCTATGCCTACGCTTTATCGCGCCGCACAAGTTTTCTTACATAGTCACGCCGATTTTGAAGCCTCTTGCCGCTCTAATGGTTCATTTACCCCGGGGCAAGCCTCGCCTCTCGGGGGCAATGTCGACAAGCCGTAGCAGGTAGTGAATTGAATAAAGAAGGGTCAAGCAAGCCCGAGTCATGTCATCATCATACTCACCATCATAATCCGTTAGCATTTCGCTTTCGCTAGCATACTTGTGTTGCTCTTCCTCTTCTCGATGAGGGGTAATAAATATGGGTGATCGTCACCGTCTTCATAACGCTATCTTCATGTTCAATATAATCATGAATGTCTTGTGTGCATGCATGCATAGATCCCTGGGTATATTAAATGGCGTCGGCTAAAAGCCGGATCATGTCTGGCCGGAAGCCTTCGTCACGCGCGATGGTGGTCTTCGGACCTGCGTCCTCCGCCACGTACCTAGGATCCATTTTCCCATTTAACTACGCATCTTCTACATGATTAATGTTGCATCCTGCCTGTCATTGCTATAATCATCATGTAGTTCTTTTTCCGGCTTCGACAGCCCGATATCTCGGTAATTAATCAAAGGTGTTCCCTCCTCGTGGGGGATGTAATTAACGCCATAACCTTTACGGTATGGCGGACTGCTGGTCCCGACCGAACCTCACATTCGCCCGACATGGGTCAGAATGAGCGCACAATAAAATTGTCACTCACGTGACTGGCACGCCAGCGTCGTCAATCAGTCAGTTGACTACCAGTTAGCCAAATGGTTGATCGATACGCGAACGAAAAGGCGGAACGAAAGAAAAGGTCGCAAACAAGTCTGGCACGCCCGGTGGGACCAGTGTCACCTTTCATCTCTTTGTCGAGATACTCGGACTTCGAAGCCCTCTCAAAGACTACTGATTATCGCCTTGTTTGATATTTCAGTGCAAACAATGACGACTCACGGGATAACCGGCGTCGGCTTCAGTCCTGCGATCGTCGCCAGACACGCGCAAGGGTACCTGGCGGTGCCCATGGAATTTGGTAGCTTTCCTCCTGCTGTGGGCTTCCCCAACTTCTTGGGGTTGGCCTTTGTCGACATGCTGGAAGTCGAAGCCACTGAACCTGTCGAGGAAACCGTGAAGGAAGTGGAGCCTCTGAAGGCTCCCTGCTGTGATGGTTCGCTCAAGAATCCGGCCCCGGTCGCTAGCTGCCTGGTGCACCACGTTGTACGTGGGACGCACCCCACTGTCATCAACAGACGCTCTGGAGGACGTCAGCATCGCCAGGATCGCAAGAATACTGCTGTGATCACCGGAACTGTCTCTCAGTCCGGGAAGTCAATGCTGGTAGGAGGCATGCACGTCTTCCTCGATGGATGCACGGCACGGGTGACCCCAGACCGAGTCATCCCCAACATCCCTGTCCACAACACCTATCAAGCCCTCGCTGGAAGGAGGGCAGAAAGAGAAGAAGCCGGCCCCTATGGCCAAGGAAGCTCGGCACTCAAGCCGAAAAAGTTCAAACAGGTGTGGGTTCCCAAGCGGACCCGACCTGCCTACCATCTGACACCCATCCGCCGCCATCCTATGAACGATGAGGCGGGAGCGAGAAGAGAAAGGGGCTTGTCCCCGACGAATGAAGAAGAAGTGGTTGCGGATCCCCCGCGCCACAGAAGTTTCCGGGCTGCTGCCCGCCAAGCCAACGTCCCAGTCATGGGACGAAGATTCCAACATCCGGCCGACAGAGCTCGGCTGGCCTATATCCCTCCTACTGGAGGTCGACAACTATCCCCCGTACTCTATCAAGAGCGGGGTCAAGAGGAGGTAACCTGTCTGATCAGGAACTACTTTCGAGGGCTGGGCAACCCCTCGCTGGGTCAGCAGCGACTGATGCAGACAGTCGCCACTGACGAAGACTACTTCCCATCAGTGGCGGATGAAGAAGATATGGAAGATAGAATGATGGTGTCGTCGGTCGACGACAATGGATACGATGACGGCTTTGGGATCGAAGCCGATGAAGCCTTCCCCGAGCGGGAAGAAAGAAGAAGAATTTCTGTGTTCGAGAGGCTGACCTTTCCGCAACAAGCAAGGCGGAGGGTCCATCGACAAAGAAGAAGGATTCAGGTTTTCACTTGCAACATGGCTGGCGTGTCCAGCCGATATGGGGAGCTCCCTGAAGACCCCCAAGAACTGGCTCAATTGGCCGTACGGCCGAGGCCAACTACCCGCAGGACAGATGCAACAAGAGGGCTTCTGACAATGATGAAAGAGAAACAGCCCCAGGTCTACCTCCACTGGGATGACAAAGCCCCCGTCTTGACCGCCAATGTGGTGACGACGGAAGAAGAAGACGACGTACTCCTCGACATCCTGCCTGAGGGTACGTCCGGGGAGACAACAGAAGGTGTCCCCACCACTATAGATCCATCAGTCTTGATGCTGCTGCAAAAATATCAATGGGAAATAGATTCCCTGAAGAAACAGCTGATGGAGAGAACTGAACACTCATCGGCCTCTAAACCACCCGAAGTCCAGGGTGAATCATCCCGGGGAGCGACTCGTCGAGACGACCCTCCACCGCTCTATACACTACCCCAGCCATCAGAGCCAACTATGACTACAGCACAACAGCGGCCGCCACAGCCTCAGCCGCTGCTACCTCCGGTGCTTCCTCAGGTGCACCCAACGCCCCCGCTGCTGCATCCTCCACAGGCGACCACCTTGGTCACCCCATACCTGCAGCCAGCACACTTCTATCCGGAGCCAGTCGACCCCACGGTCGTGAACCGGATGATGGTGGAAAGGATGATCGAGCTGAAGCTCGCAGAGAAAAGAGAAGGCGACTACGTCGCATTCGATGCCTATCGGGTGCCCTACCCGCAACACCATGTGGCTAAGCGACTTCCCCCAGGAGTCAACAAGCCGCCCAAGTTTGACAAATTCAATGGGAAAGGCTCCCCTAAAGAACATATTGCATACTATATGACCGTTATGGGTGATCTGGCCACCGACGAGTCATATTTGCTGAAATTCTTCGGGTCCTCGCTGACGGGGCTCGCATTTGAATGGTACTCCAGCCTCTCGGCCGGGTCAATCAATGACTGGTCAGATATGCAGAGGAAGTTCAGAGAAAGATTCCATGTCACAGAGAGGGAGTCACAGTGGCTGAGCTCTATTCAACCAAACAAAGGGCAGATGAGACCGCCCTTGATTACATCAAGAGGTGGAGGAACCTCGGAATGAGGTGCAAGCGGCCCCCGCATCAGGAGGACGTTGTGCAAATATGTAAACAAAACCTCAGGAGGGAGGTCCTGGAAAAAATGATTGGAATGGAAATGCGGTCGTTCGACCGGCTGAATAATGTGGTGGCCGAGGTGGAGGCTTTTCTAGCTAAACCTGTCCCGACGTCAGCTGTCGGCGTAGCCCAGAAAGGCAAGGCTGCGGAGCGACGCCCCACACCTAAAGAAGCGAATGCGCTTGATATCAAGGCGTTCGAACAGCAGAAGGAGAAAGGCAAGAAAGCGGCTCCCCCGCAACCTGCAAAAGCTCCAGATGACAAAGAAGGTCCTTCGTTGAGGGACAAAATAAAGAAGACTTATTCCTTTCCTAAGGATAAGACCCGGATCTTGTTTGACTGGGTAACAGAATACAGTATGGTCACTCTGCCTGAGCCGAGAAGACCAGAAGACCTCAAAAGAAGAGACAGTCCAAGATTCTGCCCCTACCACCAGATGTTGGTATGTTTTCAAAGACATCATTGAAGGAATGGTGAAGAAGAATGAAATAGAGCTGGGAGAGTACAAAGTAGACCCTCCTCAGCCACATGAAGCTCCTCCCAGAAGAGCAGCAGTCAACATGGTCTCCCTCTACCAGGAATTACCTGAGGAGATCTCCGAAGCAAGCACACGAAGCACCTACGAAATCCATTTCCTGGAGCCCGTGAAGGAACAGCAGGGGTGGCAACAAATCCCTGTGAAGCACAAGAAGAAGAGGGCACCCCGCCCAAAAGAGGGGGCACATATCTGTGGCACTACACCCCGGCCTGCTCCGCCAGTGGTAGCACCCGTATGGGTCACTCCACCTACAGCTGTCAGAATATATACACCCAACAGGAGGAGACAAACTCCGCTTCCAGTAATCAAGGAAACCAATCCTGGGGTCCTTCGACTGCAACACTTAATTGAAGGGCTAGATGAATATGTGCAGCCCGAACTGAAACCTCTGCTGGTACGGGACCACGTCCCATGGCAAGAGCTGGAGCAACTCTCACTCAAGCAAGGGAGGGAAGCTGAAGCAGCACCACCTCAGGAGAACAACCTGTTCTGGGGGCAAGCACCTGCAGAAACCAAAAAGAAGAAAAAGCAAAAGAGGAAGAAAAGAAAGGCCGCTGGGGCCCATAAAACACAGGTCGTCTCCTGCAATACCCTGTCAGCACTCTTCAACCTGCCCGGAGAAGAGGAAGAAGAAGAAATTTGCTTCACAACCCATGCTGGGGGAGGCAGGGCCGAGGCCGCAACTGCTGCACATGCCACTCGGTCGGGCCGGAAATGGGGGCGCTAGCCACCACCCAATCACAACATCATGTTCAGAGGGGAGCAACCCTACAAGACACCTCCGCCGGAGGTTAAGGGAGTTCAAATCCCTCCTCCGTCAGGTCTATACAGCAAGACTGGGGGCAAGACAGTCCCTTCATTCCTTGAATTCATGAAGATGTCAAAGGGGAAGCAGCCTTGTCAGGAGGCTAACCCTACACCCGGGGTCATTCACCCGCAGCCAGCGCAATCTACTGAGGATGCAAATGCAGATGGGGCTTGCCCTACAGCAGCTAATAAAGAAGACCCGACAGCCGATGCCAGTCAAGAGGGTGCCGAGTCCGAGGAAGGTGAAGCAGGTCTGTCAGGGCCCGCAAATCAAAACCTTTCCAAGCCCAGATGGGCTGAAGAGATGAAGCTCTCCAATGTCCGGGCTGGAAGCCGAATAATGAAGTTGCTCAAGAAGCTCCCTGCTCGATTTACAATCTGGGAAATTCTCTCTTTGAGTGAAGAGACTCGACAGGCGATCATCACTGCTCTGCAGACGCCTGCTCATTTTGAAACCTGCATAGCTGAGGCTATACCAGAAGCCAGTATGACCTTCTCTCCAGAAGACATGCTACTACCTACTGCCAGTCACAACAGGCCGCTGTATATGAAAGGGCACCTGAATGGAAGAGAACTGAACCGGATTCTGGTCGATCCTGGTGCAGCAGTCAACATCCTGCCATATAGAATATACGAGAGGTACCACTTTAATGTGCATCTCGAGAAAGTCGGGGATATGCGTATCGCTGGCTTCAACCAAAAATGTGAAGTATCTATGGGAGTGGCAGAATTCACACTGACCCTCGCAGATTTCACTACAACGGTGCAGTTTCATGTCATTGACTCTCGCACCTCCTACAAAGCGCTGCTCGACCGCCCATGGCTGCATGAGAATATGGTGGTGCCCTCCACGCTCCACCAATGCATCAAATACAGCCTCCAGGGGAAGGAGGAGAGGATATTTGCTGACATCCACCCATTCGAGGTATTTGAATGTCACTTGGCAGACGCCAACTTATATACGGGGTCTCCCCGGAAGTTTTCTGAAGCTGAAGCCCCCGTAGGGGCGTCGAAGAACAGATCGGGTGACGGTTGGTATCCACCACCGCCGCGCAGATATGTCAAGCCAAAGGTGGTTTCCCACATCACGGCTTCTGGAAATGTCGGCAGGGTGACACCCCCAGCATTATACCCCAAAGCTAAGGAAGTACATGTCAATCGACAGCACGATTGCATTGGAGTCCCGGCCGGCCTCACCAAGCCAGTCTCCGGCCTCAATGATCCCACTGTCGAACCTTTCAAATCCTGGGAGGTGACACAGGAAGATGGGCCCAGCAGCTTGTTCTATACAGCTGAGGAGCATCCCGCTCAGGAAGACACAGACTGCAGCCTCCCTGAGGATCTAGCCAACCCATGGGTTCCTGTTCAGGGCCTGGCATTTACAACTGATCGAACGGCCAGGATGTTTCAAAAGCAACACATCCCTCCCGATCAATCTCAAAAATGCAAGGAAGCTTTCCAGAAGATGTGGTATCCTGCAAATCTGGATAAAGAAATGAGACGTGTCTCTCAACATCCGGGTCTGGGCTTCACCCTGGAAGACTACTATTACAGTGGGCGGTACGAGGTGGATACCATCTCCACCTTCTATCCAACTGAAGATAGCCCTCTGGGGGCAACCTTTGATGAATATCCGGCGGAAGCCGAACATGCTGAATTGGTTCCATCCCAGAATCAACAAATGGAGACCTTGATCTCCTGCCGATGCTGGGAGCAGGTCCGTCCTGAAGAAGCAGCCCTTCAAGCCGAATTTGATACGGCTAGCAGCAGCGAAGCCGAAGATACTCAAGAAGCAGAAGTCTCTCCCTCCGCAGGGGTCATACTAATGACGACTTCAACATCCTTTCTGCCAGTCAACGAAGCCTCGGTTTACTCCAATCAAGGGGAGCCGGCTACCATGAAAGAAAGGGCCACTTCTGTGGAAGATACAACTGTCCCAGAAGGCGAGACCCCCTCAACTTCTGCTACAAATCCAATATGCTGTCTGAGTCCGGCTGCAAACAAATACTGGCTTGTCATGGCTGCAACCTCATCCACAAGCACTGAAGCTGTTCTCTCACCCTCGAGAGCTGCAACGGCAACGGATGTGTCCATAGATCCATCCACACAGTCGCTAGCACAAGAAGCAAGAGGACCCCATGAAGCTCTGGCGATATCCGACGAGGAGGTCGAAGTGCTTGACCCTCGAGATGGTGTTCCAGACTTCGTCGACCTCCAACCGGCACCTCCGGAAATAGAAGACGGAGGCCAAGCCACAGTCGACGAACTGATAGAAGTCAACCTGGGAAATGAGAAGGACCCTAGGCCTACCTTCCTCAGTGCCCAACTGTCCCCAGAAGAACGGGAGCTGTACATCCAGCTGCTGCTAGAATACCGGGATTGCTTCGCCTGGACTTATAAAGAGATGCCAGGTCTAAACCCTGCTGTCTCACAACACGAGCTAACAATCAGCCCCGAAGCCGAGCCGGTGAAGCAACCACCGCGGCGTATGAGGCCGGAGCTCATCACCCGAATCTGTGCCGAAGTTGACAAGCTCATTGATGTGGGATTTGTTGAAGAAAATCAGTACACCACATGGCTGGCGAATATCGTCCCTGTGAAAAAGAAGAATGGACAGATCCAGATTTGTGTTGACTTCTGGGATCTAAATAAAGCTTGCCCTAAGGATGACTTTCCGGTGCCAATAACCGAGGTCATGATCGATGCTACAACCGGCCATGAAGCCCTGTCATTCATGGATGGGTCTTCCGGCTACAACCAGATTTGGATTGCGGAGCATGACCGGGTCCATACTGCTTTCCGAACTCCTAAAGGCATTTATCATTACAAGAGAATGACATTCGGACTGAAGAATGCTGGCGCAACCTATCAGCGCGCAATGACCAAAATTTTTGATGAATTGCTCTACCACAAGGTCGAGTGCTACATAAATGACCTGGTGGTCAAGACCAGAAGGAAAGAAGATCACCTGCAAGACCTCCGGATTGTTTTTCAGAGGCTGAGGCAGCATGAGCTAAAAATGAATCCTATGAAATGTGCGTTCGGAGTGTCGAGCAGAAAATTCTTGGGCTTCATCGTCCGATATCGGGGAATCGAGATAGACCCCACAAAGATCAAGGCGATTCAGGAGTTACCTCCACCAAGGAACATCTCCGAGCTGAGGTCACTACAGGGCCGCCTGGCTTATATCCGGCGGTTCATTTCCAATTTGTCAGGGCGATGCCAGCCTTTCCACAAGTTGACGATGAAAGATGTTCCCTTTTATTGGGATGAAGATTGCCAGACAGCCTTTGACAAGCTAAAAGACTATCTGAAGACTCCTCCAGTATTGGGCGCATCGGTGAAAGGATGGCCGTTGATACTGTATATAGCAGCTACACACAATTCTCTGGGGGCAATGCTAGCCCAGAATAATGAAGAAGGGAAAGAACAAGCCCTCTATTACCTCAGTCGGAGACTGGTCAGAACTGAAGAAAAATATACTTATATTGAGAAGATCTGCCTGGCACTAGTCTTCGCAGTCAAAAAGCTCCGGCATTATATGTTGTCGCATGAGATCAGCTTGGTGTCCAAGGAGGATCCCCTGAAATATATTATGTCCCAGCCGGCACTCAAAGGCCGCCTAGGCAAATGGGCAGTAATCCTTATGGAGTTTGATGTCTCCTACGTACCGCTCAAGGCCATCAAAGGTCAAGCTATTGCAGACTTCTTTGTTGAACATCCGATACCCGGGGAAAGCCCGTGGGAACCGGAACTTCCCGAAGATGAAACCCTAGAAGCCGCCCAAGTACAGCCTTCCTCATGGCAGCTATACTTTGATGGCGCTTCCAGAATTGACACCTCTGCTACCGGGTCATCCAGGGTCAGAGCAGGAGCAGGCATAGTCTTGAAGTCCCCAGAAGGAGAAGTGGTGCATACTTCCTACTCCATAAACAAACAATGCACAAACAATGAAGCAGAATATGAAGCCCTGATAATCGGGTTGCAGATTGCTCTGTCCATGGGAATTCAGATGCTGGAAGCATTCGGAGACTCCATGCTAGTTATAAAACAGCTGGAAGGAGAGTTCGAGGTGCGAAAGCAAGAGCTCCTCCCCTATCACCAGTTGGCAACTCGCCTGATGTCAAGATTTTACGTCATCAGCATCAAGCACATCAATCAAGGCCAGAATGCTCAGGCGGACGCCCTCGCTAAGTTGGCTAGTTCATTGGCAGTCCCGCCAGACACAAGCCTGAATATAACAGTAATCAACCGCCGACAGGTCCCCAGCGTAACTGAGGTCCCGATCGACAAACAAGGAATGGAGGTAGCAGTCATCGAAGGGGTTCAGCAGCCCGACTGGCGAGAACATCTCCTACGATGGTTTCAACACCAGCAACTTCCAAAAGAAAGGGAACAAAGATTGAAGCTCCTGAGGATCAAGGATTCTTACGAGATGAGAAGTGGGACCTTGTTCCGAATTATGGCAGATGCTCGAAGGAAAGTCTTACTCCGTTGCTTGTCTTCTGCAGAAGCGGGACAGGTGATGCAAGAAGTTCATGCAGGATCAGCCGGGGCACACCAGGTCGGTCCGAAAATGAAGATGGAGATAAAGAAATTGTGTTATTATTGGCCCGCTATATTTGATGATTGCTGCAAGTTTGCCAAAGCTTGTCAGAAATGTCAAGAACACGCTAATGTGGCGAGGAGACCTCCAGTGCCACTGCATCCCACTCTACCAAGTTGGCCGTTTGCTCAGTGGGGCACAGACGTGGTAGGGCCACTGCCAGCATCTTCATCAGGGTGCAGATACATCTTAGCAGCTACAGACTATTTCTCCAGATGGGCGGAGGCAGTAGCACTAAGAGATGTGACCGGAGAACTAGTTGCAAGATTCTTCCGGCAGAATGTAATATTCCGGTTCGGGATCCCCAGCCGAATCATCTCTGATAACGGCAGCCATTTCAGAAATCAGAAGGTTTATCGGCTAGCCGACAAATACAAAATTGACTGGAGGACATCCTCCCCCTACAACCCTCAAGCCAATGGACTAGCAGAGGCCTTTAATAAGACCCTGTGCACACTATTGGCAAAGATTGTTAAGTCTAACAAAAAGGATTGGGAAGAAAGGATGTACGAAGCACTTTGGGCTTATCGTACTATCTACAAGACCCCAACCGGCTGCTCACCTTTCTCCCTTGTCTATGGGTCGGAAGCTGTAGTGCCGATTAAACTCGAAGTTCCTTCGTTGCGAGTTGCCATCCAGCACGGATTAGTCAGTGGTGAGCAGACCAATGCAGAAAGAAGATTGGAAGAGCTCGCTGAGCTCGAAGGAAAACGCCTCCAGGCGTAACAAAACATCCAACTCTACCAAGCTCGCATGGCCCGTGCTTTTGACAAGTTAGTCAAGGGTCGAGAGTTCAAGAAAGGAGACCTGGTGATGGTCAAAAGAAGAGAAGTGATGGCCTCTAACCCCAAAGGGAAGCTGGTCGAAAACTGGGTCGGACCGTATATCGTCCGCCGAGTATATGAAGGGGGTGCCTACGTCCTTGTAGACCATAAAGGAGTCATCCAGTTCTCTCCCCTCAACGGAAAACACATTAAGCTGTATCATGCGGCGCAGCCGACACACCCCGAGTGATCGGTCGGAACACACTTCTCCCTGATTAGTGGCACTCCGCCCTAACCGAGCTACTTTCCCCTTGGTTTAATGCCACTCCACCTTAACCGAGCTACCTTTCCCTTGGTTAGCGGCATTCCGCCCTAATCGAGCTACTTTTCCTTGGTTCAGTGGCACTCCACCCTAACCGAGCTACCTTCTCCTTGGTTTAATGGCACTCCGCCTTAACCGAGCTACATTTCCCTTGGTTAGCGGCATTCCGCCCTAATCGAGCTACTTTTCCTTGGTTCAGTGGCACTCCGCCCTAACCGAGCTACCTTCTCCTTGATTTAATGGCACTCCACCTTAACCGAGCTACCTTCTCCTTGGTTTAATGGCACTCCGCCTTAACCGAGCTACCTTCTCCTTGGTTAGTGGCACTCCGCTCTAACCGAGCTGCCCTCTCCTTGGTTTAATGGCACTCCGCCCTAACCGAGCTACCATTTCCTTGGTATAGTGGCATTCCGCCCTAATCGAGCTACTTTTCATTGGTTAGCGGCATTCCGCCCTAATCAAGCTACTTTTCCTTGGTTAGCGGCATCCCGCCCTAATCGAGCTACTTCTCCTTGATCAGGCGGCTTTCCACCCTAATCAAGCTACCTCTCCTTGGTTAGCGGCATTTCACCCTGATCAAGCTACCCTTTCTCGGCTCGCATTCCGAATAAATAAAAAAAGAAAAGAAAGAAGTCAAAATAAAAAATGGGGTTAAAAATAGAGATACCCCGCTAGACTTGCTCCCACATCGGGACAAGTGCAAAAATGGCTATGACCCAGCTGTGACGAAAACCCGAAAGGGCGTCGCAGGAAAAATCTGGTACCCCGCCACGTGAAAACCCGAAAGGGCGCGTGGGCAAAAGCAAGAGGGGGCTGGCTTCGGCGAAAACCCGAAAGGGCGCCTGAGTCGGTAAAGTGGTAATTTCCCAAATGCCTCTCCTATTCTCCACCCCAATAAAACTCCGAAAAGGACAATCATCAAAGTCCCGTCGGAAACCCTTTAACAAATCCTTTTTGACCCTCGTCATCATCGACGAGATCGGTCAATCTCTACCCCCAACTTGGACCTTACGTCCCTGTTGACAACCCCATCCTTGTCTCGGCAGTAACATATGCCGACGCACAAACCCTCTTCGACCCTCGTCATCCTCGACGAGATCGGTCGATCTCTACCCTCAACTTGGACCTTACGTCCATGTTGACAACCCCATCCTTGTTTCGACGGTAATATATGCCGACGAATAAACCCTTTTCGACTCTCGTCATCATCGGCGAGATCGGTCGATCTTTACTCTTGAACTTGGATCCTACATCCTTGTTAATAAACCACGTCCTTGCTTCGACATTTAACCAGTGTCGACGAAATAAACCTAAGACCAACCCTTGTCCTCATCGACAAGGACGGTCGGCGTTCCCGCGGTCCAGTTCTTCTGAATCTCAAATTCAAAAACAAAAAAAAAAGAAGAAAAGAAAAAAAAAGAAAAGGAAAAAAATGGGGTTAAAAATAGAGATACCCCGCCAGACTTGCTCCTATATCAGGTCGAGTGCAAAAATGGCTATAACCCAGCTGTGGCGAAAACCCGAAAGGGCGTCGCAGGCAAAATCGGGTACCCCGTCGCGTGAAAACCCGAAAGGGCGCGTGGGCAAAAGCAAGAGGGGGCTGGCTTCGGCGAAAACCCGAAAGGGCGCTTAAGGCAGTAATGTGAATAAAAAAATGATGATGAATAGTGATGAACCATCCGCCGTCCAAAGGCCATTTCCGAGGTCGAGGCGGAGTCTTCATCCGATATCCCACTTACATTCACCTATTGCCTACCTATCCGATTTTTGTCACCATCGGCAAGACCGTCTACCCTTTTCGACCCTTGTCACCATCGGCAAGATCGGTCGCTACCTATCCGGTTTTTGTCACCATCGGCAAGACCGTCTACCCTTTTCGACCCTTGTCACCATCGGT
Organism: Amorphophallus konjac; assembly: GCA_022559845.1. Lineage (NCBI taxonomy): Eukaryota > Viridiplantae > Streptophyta > Magnoliopsida > Alismatales > Araceae > Amorphophallus > Amorphophallus konjac. The sequence continues at coordinate 412,628,162 of CM040120.1, forward strand.
AAGATCGGTCGCTACCTATCCTGTTTTTGTCACCATCGGCAAGACCGTCTACCCCTTTCGACCCTTGTCACCATCGGCAAGATCGGTCACTACCTATCCGGTTTTTGTCACCATCGGCAAGACCGTCTACCCTTTTCGACCCTTGTCACCATCGGTAAGATCGGTCGCTACCTATCCGGTTTTTGTCACCATCGGCAAGACCGTCTACCCCTTTCGACCCTTGTCACCATCGGCAAGATCGGTCACTACCTATCCAATTTTTGTCACCATCGGCAAGACCGTCTACCCTTTTCGACCCTTGTCACCATCGGCAAGATCGGTCGCTACCTATCTGGTTTTTGTCACCATCGGCAAGACCGTCTACCCCTTTCGACCCTTGTCACCATCGGCAAGATCGGTCACTACCTATCCGGTTTTTGTCACCATCGGAAAGACCGTCTACCCCTTTCGACCCTTGTCACCATCGGCAAGATCGGTCACTACCTATCCGGTTTTTGTCACCATCGGCAAGACCGTCTACCCTTTTCGACCCTTGTCACCATCGGCAAGATCGGTCACTACCTATCCGGTTTTTGTCACCATCGGTAAGACCGTCTACCCTTTTCGACCCTTGTCACCATCGGCAAGATCGGTCGCTACCTATCCGATTCCTGTCACCATCGGCAAGACCGTCTACCCTTTTCGACCCCTGTCACCATCGGCAAGACTGGTCGCTACCCGTTCTCGGTTCTTGCCGTTCTCGGCATGACCGTTTATCCGCCAGTTTCACTATGCCCCCCTGAGTTCCCCGAACTCTCGATCGGCATAAGCCGTTTCTAGTCTTGAGAAAAAAGTCGCGGTGCAGTGGAGTGAACACCTCACCCCTTCTTTGAAGGCGTGAGCGCTCTCCTGCCCTAGTGACTCATACACTCGGACTAGAATCAACGGGCAAATGAAAGAGAAAAAAAAATGACAAGGTGGAGTCTTCATTCAAAATCAGGATGGAGATTTTTCATTACTATGAAGTAAAAGGCACATGATTACATGGGTCATGCCCTGGAATACATAAGGTGCATTAAAAGGGAGCACATAAAGATAAGAGATTACGGCAAAGGGCGTCGGAAGATGTCCTCCAGCACAGGAATACCCAGGGAGGGATGACGGATCAATTCTTGCAATCTGAACTCAGTGGCCTCCAGCTCAGATAGCTTCACCTCCAGGGAAGTAGCTTGTCCTTCAGCCATCTCAGCATCCTCAACCTTTTGGACCCCCAGGCGATCTACTTCTTCAAGTTCAGCCTCTATCCTGGAAAGTTCGGCCCGCAATGCCGTCATCCGGGCCGTCAGGGAGCTCCGGCGTTGTAAAGAGGCGTCGGCTTCATCCCTCGCCCTCGCCGCGGTCTGTTGCAGAGAAACAAGGGCCGTCTTGTTTTCAGCCCGCTCCAATGATATGGCCGCCAGCTGGTCAGCTGCCTCCCGGCCCAAGAACTCCCTCCGGTTCACATACTTCAGGAGCAGGATCACCCGCGGAGTCCAGTCGTCCATGGGACAACCAAGGGCCAGCAGCGAGCGGGACAGATGCTCTATCAAGCCCCTCAGCTGAACATACGTTAAATCCCTACTGGCTGCTACGGTCTGCTGGAGGGTCCCCAGGAACTGCCACACGACATCACTCGAGGATTGAAGACCAAGTGGCGACGTCTCGGGCAGTTCAAACTCTACTCTGCCATCCACGGCAGCCCATATATCATCAGCCGTCCCGGAAGATGACGACGGCATAAGCTGCAGCCCACTACCACCGGGAACAACCGCACCGGCAGATGCGGTGGCTAGAGCCTGAACAACAACAATCTCTTTGCCGACCCCCTGGGATGGGAGTCCAACGAGAACCTCGAGCACCGAGGACGTCCATCCCTCAATAATCTCCCCGGCTTCTACCTCAGCGGAGTCACCCTTCTCCAGAACTGACTGTTGTGCAGCCTCCCTTGACGGAGAATCTCCGGCTATCGCCGAACTATCAACTTCCACGAGCGCTCCGGGACCAACTGGAACCATTGCTGCTGCATGATCCTTTGGGTACCGCAATGCGATGGGCCGCAGGACGGACGGGAAAGTCGCCTGGCCTGTTCCCAGGGCCGGGAGTGGTATCTGCACCGTCATAGTTGGCAGCGCCACCTCAGTCTGCATCGGAGATATATACACTTAAAACTTGGCTAGAAGGAGGAGAAAAGAAGCATGGCAAGCATCGGCCCTGGATAGGTCCTTACCTCGGCTGGGACCAAGCTCAAATCTTTAAGAGCAGCTCCCCCAGCGCCAGCCTCCTCACTCGAAAGCAATAATGACGGCACAGGACCGCCCCATGATAACCGGGCCGGGCTGAAAGTCGGATAGTCACTCTCATAGGCCGAGGACACCCCAGCATCGTCGGTCTCAAAATCAAGCGGTGATGGCTCCTCGTCACTAGAGCCGCCACCATAATCTACATGCTCAGAGGAGGAAGACCCCCCTGCTCTCTCAGGACGCTCCGCCGTCGAAGTAGGAGCCTCGCCAGCAGGAGCATCACCCTCGGCGTAAGCTTTCCCGGTGCTCTCCACACCAAGGGCAACAATAGACGATACCTCAGGGGCGGGTTCTCCCTGCCCCGAGGGGATCACCTCCTCTGCGCTCTCCGAGCCCGGAAACAATGATGGTTGTGTATCGACTACAATTCACAGCAAAAGGGAGTCAAGACGGCTGAAGATACGAAGATTTACGTTGTTATCACAACTAAACTATAAATTACCTTCCATCTCCCGCCGAGGTGTTGGGGAAGGCAGATCCCTTTCTGTGGAAGCAGCAAGGACTCCCTCTGCCTCGTCCCTGGCCGCTACATCCACCGTCGCTTTCGGTCCGACGACCGCGGCAGCTGTATTGGCAACTGTCAGCACGGACCACCCCAAGCGGTCAAAACAAGCTAATGCACTCTGAAGAAAAGAAGAGCCTACCTTCGGCCTCTAGCCCTTGTGCACGAGAAGCCTCAAACTCTTCAAAGGATACAACAGAGGGAAGGACGATGGCTGGTTCCTTCTCGGCAGCTTTCTTCCGGCGTGCCCGTGTCACCCGGGTCACCGCCGCTTTCGCCTTCCCGACGGCCTCTCGCAGTTGGGACCTAGTCCTCTTCCTCGAATCTCCAGGAGGTAGTGGCGTCATGGTCGGCGCCGGCTCAGGAACTTCAAAATATGTCAGCTTTTGGGCCTTTATGATCAGCTCCCTGAAGTGCCGGGTCTCCTCCGAAGTCGGTCGGACTGCATACGCACAAGGGTGAGAATGACACAACCACAATGAAAAGAAGAAGCTGGTCGAAGGGCCTGAAGGAAGAGATGGAACGTACTCGCCGGTCCCGTATAAAAGGGGAAGAGAGGCCAATTAAACAGCGAGGGCGTCTTGTCCCTCGAAGCCGCCTCGCGAATAAGCCAACATAGATCCCCGATCTTTTCGCTCGGCTCAGCCAGCAGTGCCAGGTCCTCATGGCCACGGGAGGACAGCAGATAATACAGACTCAGATGGTCCAGCCCCCACCTGTCTGCATATTTGAAGGAGATCTGATGAGGATGGTCCAGTATGGCTTCACTGGGGCTACCCACCGAGAGGCCGTGAGACCGAAGGAGTGCAAACAGCCAGGGGGTATTGGCATATAAGTCAGCCCGCCTGTCCTCCTTGCGAATGAAAGCCCGGTAGGGATACAACCTGTCCACCTCGGGACGCCAGTCGGCCACGGCCGCGATGGGCTCCTCTACTGGCAAAGGGAGTTGCTGGAGAATCACCCTCTCACTGCTCACCCGGCATAAACCCCGAAGGGTCTTCACATAATCATCTTTGTTGATCGGGGGCAACTTCAGCTCAACTTTCGTCTTGCGGCCTTTTACGAGCTTGCGGGCCTCTAGATAGGCCTTCACGTCCGTATTAGTCCAAGATTTCAACTTCTTCAAATAAGAAGCATCAATATCAAGAACTGGCTCTGGCTGGGAAGCTAAGAACCTGTGCTCCGCCACGGCCCAGCACTCTCTCCGGGAGGTCCTGTAAAATCCCGTCCGCGCGTTCCACCACTTGACGTATTCAGGCGTGACGCGAGGGAACCGTGCGGGGGCGGGCACCCGGAAAGAAACGTTTTCGCGACGATGGAAAAAGTCCCACCATATCCGGGCGTCGTCATTGGACGTTTGCCCGGCCCTGTGCCTGTTGGGCAATGCAAATTACGAAGAGGAATGTGGAATCTGCTGGTCGTAGCCAAAGTTCCGACTGAAACGGAATGGGTAATACGGCTCCAGCCACAGAATGCCGCTCTTGCGAAATACGAGGACACTAGGCCTGATGGCCAGTGCCCAATCAACCAACTCCGACTCTAGAATAGGCCTGGTATAATTGGCCTGGGAAATCGAATGGATGTACTCCTCAGTTTCAAAGAGCTTGCATTGCCTCGTCCTGTTCGTCAACGGGCTCGAGTGAGCAGCTAAGCTCCAGAAATGAAGAACCCCGGGCGAGTCCACGGGAAGACGGGTCAATTTACCCCGAATGGCATAGAGTTCCTCCGCTAGCAATGATGGCTCGGCACTTGCAAACTCTATCATGTGCGGGACCAGAGGAACTGCTTGTAACGCCCGAGGAGCTGCCTCCGGGAACAGGGTGCAGACCCAAGCATTAAAGAAATGTAACGGACCAACCGTCCGAAGGCTTCTGGGGAGGCGCGTCTTATGCAAGTCTCCCAACATCTTGTAAATGAGGCACAGGGCCACTGGGCAAAGAGACAGCTTGGTACCCCAAGCCATAAGATAGGCTGGATATATGGCTTCCGCCCTGATCACGCTCTCGTCACCTTGAGGGAGAGCAAAGGAACAAAGCCAATAAACCAAATATGCAGCACAGTGAGTCACTGCATCAACACCAGTAGGGTTTGGGTTTTCCCCCTGCCCTCCTCTCGAAGAAGAAGACGAAGTGGCCTGGCGTCGTACCCTCTTCTTCCGCTTCTGGGCCACCGGTGCTATCGGAGGAAAATCTTCATACTTGTTCTTCCCCTGGAAGAAATATTGAAGCCAAGCGCCCATCCGCACTCTTCGCTTCTCGCCCGGCTTTCGAGCTTCTCTCGTGTCGTGCGACGAATGGAAGAGGGTGCGATACGCCTTCATTAGATATCGATAGGCGTAGCCCGCCAAATACCGACCGTCACCGTCGGTCTGGTCTTTCAACCAGTCAGGCCAACAAACTTCTTCATACGGCTCTCCATCAATGGGCAGGCCGCTGAGCTGAGATAGACTCCACAAGTCTAAGGAGGTCTCCCCCTCTGAAGTATAGAAGGTGTTGTATTCAGGGCAAAACACCTCGATCATGCCACAACACAAGCCTCAGGAAATCGGGTACCGATACCTTGAAGCGTACACGCTGTGATAAACACCAGCTCTGGTCAAAAGAGGAGCATAATGATGCAGCACATAGTCTGTGAATTCCACTGCTCCAGGCCTGAATGCGTGGGCGTCTGTAACTTTCAACTTAGCAAACCACCCCACGGAGATCTGGTGCTTGAAGCGAATCGCCAAGCAATCCAGCAAGAATGACTCATCTCTATATCCCCATCTCAACGGGGCAAGGAATAAACCAAAGATCGGCTTCTCCCGATCTACTCTGCCCGCGGAGTCATTCCACCGAGCAGGTACAAATTCGGGAGCTCTGGTCAACAGTCCGTCTGCCGGAGCCAGGTCTTGCAGCCCCAACACAACACTCCACTTCCTGACCTCCCCAGGGAGATAGATGGGTCTTCCCCGCATTACGCATTCGGCCAAGCTGTCTCTCTCCACCAGCAGAGCCTGCTCGACCTTCCGGACGGCGAACACATCCCGCTTCCCCTGAAGGTTGAAGCGCCGAAGAAGGGACATCAGGTGCTTGTCCTTGGGATAATCCTTCCTGGTCACGCCCTCTCTATTATAATGAAAAGAGTCGCCCCCGAGAATAAGGAGACGACCGGTGTCTACAGTGTCCGTCTCCGAATCCGAAGACTCCGCAACTATGGCCACCTGGCCGTGACCCCAGTCGAGAGAATTAACATTCTCCCATGTCACCACGGCACGAGAGGAAGAGCTGGATGCCATGACAGCTGCAAAAAGAGCATATCAAACAAAAACAACGTCAGGAAATGGCTAATCAAAGGCGAACTTCTGACAAAATTTCGGCAGAGTCTCCCCAGCACAGGGAATTGCCGAAGAAAAGCGGGAACGCGTTCACTGAGGAACGATCCCTAAAAAGCAGCCATCGGCATTACACCGAGGCCAGAGGAACACCCGGGGAAACAGCTCCGAGGGCAAGCCCTGCTAGAAGCCTCTCGGGGCCCAAAGAAAGGGTTTTGAAACCCAAATTGACGGCACCTCCACTCACCCGAAGGAAGAAACCGCCGCTCTCGGCGCCAGAAGGAGAGAAGAAAAGGGGAAGAGAGAGAAAGAGTCGGTGCGAATGAGAGGGGATGAAGAAAAAAACAAAGAAGAGGGAAATATATAAGGGAAGCCCCCGACCGCTAAACCGGTGCGCTATTTAGCGCGCCGGATTAAAACCCCATAAGCAAAAGGCGCGTCGGGGAAAAAGCGCGCCGAATTAAAACCCCACGGCGTCAAGGCCGCGCCGAGTTAGCAAGGAAAAGGGAGAATAGCGCGCCGGATTAAAGCCCAAGGGCCATGCCCGCGCAGGATTAACATCCCAAAGGGCAAGGGAGTGCCGTGTTGACCCCGCGCCGTACTAACATCTAAACGGCGCCAGGCTAACGCCCGTGCCGAATTAAGGGCCATCCCAGGCACCCGCCAATCAAGGAAGGGGTCAGTCCGGGTGAAATACATCCGTCGGCCCTGCTACACTCGTGCCTTGCTCGCAACACCCACGTCTGGGGGGCATTTGTTGGCACCTAAAATATGATCGTCGGCGACCAAGCCATAAGGACGAACGACCCGGCCCACCGAAGCGCGGGAGCCAATAAAGATCAACATATTGAAGACTTCTCAAGCTGCCAGAGCCTCGAGTCATTCCGTACGGACACGGGGGCTGCACCTCAGGGGAGCCGAGACAAGCTCACAACCAACCGGCAGTGCGATCAAGCCTGCCCAATGAACCGGCATCGACTCTGTCATGCCGCATACACCACATCCGTTGTCCGATCAAGGACGACGGTCTATCCGGTGGTCCCCCACCAAATGAAGAGGTTCTCCCGAAGATGAAGGAGTTCCCCCGGCTCTCCAGCACGGAGGACCGAAAGCTCCGGCGGCGGAAGATCCCGATCACCCGACATGGGTGCGGCTTCCTGCCAAGATGGGCCCATTAGCGGCCGAATGATCACCCAGCTCGGGCGGATCTATCCCTGGTGTTGTCACGCCTTCCGAGAAGCTTCGGACACGAGCCAGGCCAAGCTAACGGCATGGATCATAGAGCTGAAGGCCGTGTGCCCGCAGAAAACCAGTGCGAGCAGCCTAAAGCAATCCAGAACCTCGAGAATGGCCGTACGCCAATCTAGGAGCTTCGACAGATCATATCGTCAAAGTCTTAGTGAGCAGTGGCAGAGTACATGTTCACGATGGCCCCGAGTTCATCGACTGGCTTGAAGCGTACAAGGGGCATTAGCCCGACGCGCCTTAAACCGGCGCGCCCCTCACTCAATACCCTTAAACCGGCGCCCCCTTACCTTCAGCTCTTATCCCGGCGCGCCCCTTACCTTCAGTCCTTATCCCGGCGCGCCCCCCCTACCTTCCGCCCTCATCCCGGCGCGCCAGCTACCCTATCGAATGGCGCCTTAAACCGGCGCGATAAATTGATGAAGACTCTCTCGGCGCGCCAAAAGCTCACGCCGGATGAAGAGCCTCCAACCTGTTATATATATGGCCGAGGTTCGATTGAAAAGGAGGGCGGCTCTCGGTGCAGAGAGGAAAGAAAAGAGAGGGAGGCAGTTGAGAAGAAGAGGGCAACTGAAAAATGAGGGAGAGTTTCTTCTTTTCTGGGGAGATACAGAGAGCGAGGGTTTTCTTCTCTGAAGGGGCGATCGTCGGCCTGCAGCTACGATACTCTGTTTTTGAGGAACAGGTGGGCAGGGGTCGTTTCTCTTCCTGCTTTCTGCATTTTCTTGTCCTTTTCCTCTAAGCTTCTACCCATCGAATGTAAGCGATGGAGGGGAGGGGCGACGATGATATGAGTCGATTCCCCTCCCCCCTCTTCGCGATTTCTTCTGCCATCTTCTCTCTGTTATCATGATCTGGGCGTCCTCTGCTTCTAATATCGTTAAACGGCGACCAAATAATGGTGCCGGAATTGTAATCTCACCGTGCAAGTGTTAAATCCTCCCCGTCTTAGGGATGGTGATATGTATGCATGCCTGTGGATGCTTGAATCAATAAATTGGATGAACGATCTTCCCTTTCTCTATCTTTATCTATGCTGACATATGCGTCAGGGTTCTTCTTTGCGTAGAGCCGATCCCGGTTTCCTCGAGATTCATATCATGCCCCGAATCATCGCGGGCTACAGAAACACCCCTCCCCGGGGGCTTTCTTTCGTTTCATTTCTTTTATGTTTAGTTCAAGGACTTTGCATCCCTTTCTCCTCTCGGATGGAGCCGTGCCTCTGCGCGCGCCTTTGTCTGCCGCGTACAGGGTCTATCCCCTTGAGTATTGTTTTCTAACTGTTCGAGCATATGTCCCTGCCGAGGGTCTGTCTAACCTAGGCCTTTATCACTTGTTCTTCGTGGCCATCTGCATCGTTCCGAGGTTTCCCCGTCACTTCGATCACCCGGGGAGGGGGACATTCCCCTGTTAGTTCCTGCAGTTGCCGGGCGACCGAGGGCCTTACCTCTCCATGGTGGGCGTCTTCTCGAAGCCATGGCTAATAATGAAGGGGAGCCTGGGTCAACGAACTCAACCCCGACAGACCAGGGCCCGATCGAGACCAGGGGGTGTGTGCTCCTTGTAGGCTAGTCCTCGGAGTCCCACTCTCCCAATGGTCAGTCCCTCCATGAGACGAATCACTGAATGTGAGTCCTTCACCCCTCGTAGGCTAGCCCTCGGGGTGTCGTCCTCATCATCAGTGACTTCGCCCTTCTATCTCTTCCCCCATGGAGCTTTGGTGCCCCTAGCAGGCTTGTCCTCGGGGTATCCTATCCAGTGGGGTATGCTGGCCGCCTTTGGGCAGACCGGTGATTTAGGGGCTTGCTCCATTAGTGAGTATGACCCCGATTCTCCCCTGCAACTCTGTTTGTTCAGGGGAGATGCTGTCAAATTTCTGACAGACTCCAGATAATTATGTCAATAAAATGATCGCTTCGAATCAAATCAACTCAGTGCTCGAGTTTGAACCTCGCACTGACCTCCCCCCTCATTTTCAGAAGGCCATGGACTCCAATCAACCAATCATTTGGCCCAAACAACTCAAGAGAGGGTCCCATGAAGTCTAATAAACTTAAAAAAGGTTCATAATTCAACAAAACAGGTTTAATACGGCGCGGTCTTAACCGGCGCGCCCTAAACCGGCGCGGTACCCCCCCGCGCCGGATTAACCCCACACTCATTTCCTTAAAAATTTTCCTTGCGCCTTTCCGGCGAGCCCTAAACCGGCGCGCCCCAACCCTCTTGCGCGCCGTTTCAACTGCATGAAGACCGCGCCGTATTAGCCGCTATGCCTACGCTTTATCACGCCGCATAAGTTTTCTTACATAGTCACGCCGGTTTTGAAGCCTCTTGCCGCTCTAATGGTTCATTTACCCCGGGGCAAGCCTCGCCTCTCGGGGGCAATGTCGACAAGCCGTAGCAGGCAGTGAATTGAATAAAGAAGGGTCAAGCAAGCCCGAGTCATGTCATCATCATACTCACCATCATAATCCGTTAGCATTTCGCTTTCGCTAGCATACTTGTGTTGCTCTTCCTCTTCTCGACGAGGGGTAATAAATATGGGTGATCGTCACCGTCTTCATAACGCTATCTTCATGTTCAATATAATCATGAATGTCTTGTGTGCATGCATGCATAGATCCCCGGGTATATTAAATGGCGTCGGCTAAAAGCCGGATCATGTCTGGCCGGAAGCCTTCGTCACGCGCGATGGTGGTCTTCGGACCTGCGTCCTCCGCCACGTACCTAGGATCCATTTTCCCATTTAACTACGCATCTTCTACATGATTAATGTTGCATCCTGCCTGTCATTGCTATAATCATCATGTAGTTCTTTTTCCGGCTTTGACAGCCCGATATCTCGGCAATTAATCAAAGGTGTTCCCTCCTCGTGGGGGATGTAATTAACGCCATAACCTTTACGGTATGGCGGACTGCTGGTCCCGACTGAACCTCACATTCGCCCGACATGGGTCAGAATGAGCGCACAATAAAATTGTCACTCACGTGACTGGCACGCCCGCGTCGTCAATCAGTCAATTGACTACCAGTTAGCCAAATGGTTGATCGATACGCGAACGAAAAGGCGGAACGAAAGAAAAGGTCGCAAACAGCGCTCCCGAGATAAGGGCCTCGTACTCAGAAGCGTTGTTGGATGCCTGAAAGTTGAATTTCAAGGCGTACTGTAGCTCTATCCCTTCGGGGGACCTCAGAAGTATCCCCGCACCGCTGCCTGCCGAATTGGACGATCCATCGACGAACAGTTCCCAGGTTGGCCCGGTCGTGGTCGGAGGCCTGTCCTCGGCGGGGATGGTGCTTTCGGCAATGAAGTCGGCGAGCGCTTGGCCTTTGATTGCTGATCGCGGCCGGTACGAGATGTCGTAGGCCCCGAGCATAATGGCCCATTTGACGAGTCGCCCTGAGGCCTCGGGGTGGGCCAGAATCTTCTTCAACGGCTCGCCGGTTAGCACGGTGATGGGGTGCCCCTGGAAGTAGGGGCGGAGGCGCCTTGCGGAGGTAACCAACCCTAGCACGAGCTTCTCGGTTGCGGGGTACCTCCGTTCGGCCTCATTGAGCACCTTGCTGGTGTAGTAGACTGGTCTTTCGATTCCCGAGTCATTTCTGACTAGGACCGAGCTGACCGTGGATGGCGTCGCCGAGAGGTAGAGCAGCAAGACTTCGCCTGGGGCGGGCTTGGAGAGCACCGGTGGCGAAGCCAGGAACTTTTTAAGCTCGGTGAACGCTGTCTGGCACTCCTCATCCCATGCGAACGTAGCAGATGCTAGCTTGGGTCCCCTCATCAGTTTGACGAAGGGCAAGCATCGTTCGGCCGCACGAGACAGGAAGCGGCTGAGAGCGGCCACACGCCCTGCCAGGCGCTAAACGTCTTTAATGCATGTGGGCGGGCGCATGTCCAGGATGGCCTGGACTTTGTCGGGGTTGGCTTCGATCCCGCGCTGAGTGACCAAGAAACCCAGGAACTTCTCGGATTTTACTCCAAAGGCGCACTTGGCGGGGTTGAGCTTCATGTTGTACTTCAAGAGGGTGCCGAAGGTTTCGGCAAGGTCGGTGAAGTGGTCTTGGGCCTTGGGGGTCTTGACGAGCATGTCGTCAATGTAAGCCTCGACGTTCCGACCCAACTGTCCCTCGAACATGTGATTTACCAGTCGCTGATATGTGGCTCCGGCGTTCTTCAACCCGAAAGGCATCCGGGTGTAGCAGTACACGCCGCAGTCAGTGATGTGTTGTGTGCTGTGATACCACTTGTTGGGTAGTGGCTGACTGATCTAGAGGGGGGGTGAATAGATCTGCACCTCTTTTCGTAACTCAACCCTCTATAAAGCTAGACAGCAAGAATCGCAGTGGAATATAACTAGCTTAACGAAGAAGATAATGATTTGCTTAGCAGGATGAACAAGTAATATGAATATTAAACCTAAGCATGCATCTAGCACAAGCAATCACACAAACACACCATAACACAATGGATTTTAAGGTGGTTCGGACTGAATCCTCAGCCCTACGTCCACCCCTCACCAAACCCGGTGAGGCTCCACTAGTGCAGCGCACCAAACCGCAAATCGGAAACCACCGATTGCCTTCCTACTAACCAACGATAGGGATGTCAACACCGCAGATCGGAAACACCTCCGATTGCCTTCCTACTAACCACCTGATAGGGATGTCAACCGCAAATTGGAACACCCTCCAATTACCTTCTTACTAACCACCGGTAGGGACGAATCACAACTTCAATGTTTAACAATATTGAAAGTAAAACAAATGTGAAGGAACTAAAACAAGAGATTGAGTAAGAAGGAATTGGCCCTTGAATGTAAATGATTTATTGATCAGCAACAGGGATCTCTTCTTCTTGCAAATCAATCTTCTTGATTCACCCTTGAATGGATGAATGTTCTTCACGGAGTACTGTTCATGTGAACAGTAACTGTTCTTCCAATCCTCTCTTGATCTTCTCTCTTTGATCTCTTTTAATGGATGAAGAAGTGAATAGATGCTACCTTGATCCTTGCTTCCTTCTTCACAGATCTTGGAAGATGATCGCTTTGATATGAGCTTGGATACCTTGGATTGGATGAAGATGTTCTTCACGGAGTACTGTTCACGTGAACAGTAACTCTTTCTTCAATCTCCTCTTTGTATCTTCTTGAAGTGGATGAAGAGAGTAATTGATTCTACCTTGAATCTTATTTCTTCAATAGCTTGTAGGAGATTGATTGCTTCAAAAATCACCTTGGGTGAACTTGAAAGGATGAAGAAAATCACTTTGAGAAATGAGCTTCTTGGATCGCCTTGAAAGCTTTGCTTCTTCTCCTTCTTGGAAGTTGATTGAAGAGTAGAAGGTGATTACTTCAGGATTGCTTCAGATCTTTACTTGAAACTCTTGAGTGGATGAAGAACTCATTCACGAACTACTGTTCATATGAACAGTACTTCGTCTCCTCTCTCTCTTGAAAACCCCTCTTGCAGTCACCCTTAATCCCAAATGAAGCATTAGGGTTTGCCTCCACCAATGTGTTAGTTTTATAGACCTTGAATGGTCCTTGGAGAAGCCCTAGACCAGATCCACAATTTGTGGGTGATTGGGAGACTTTGGGGTTCTTTGAGATTAAAGAAATCATGAGAATTAGGCAGCCCACGAGGTGGAATTCGAAGTCAAACATGGTTGGCTCGGGGCTGGCGGTCGACCTGCAGCTCCTAGCGGTCGACCGCTACTGTAAAACTTGCATTCGGGTGATCCCTGGGAATTTCGGTCGACCGCCACTGGCTGGCGGTCGACCGCTAGCTCCTGTCCTGTAGAGTTGCAGTCCCTGGAATTTTAGGTCGACCGCTAGCTGCTGTAGGTCGACCGCTAGCTGGGAATTTTCTAGATTTCAACCGTTTCACCTCCGTAAACCCATTCAACTTCGTGGCATTGGTTTCTTTGAATTTAGATCATGTTGAACCATGGATTTGAACCTTGATCATCTTGGATGAATGCTCGGTCCTTTGTAGAAGCTTTGCTTCATTGCTTGGGCCTTTTCTTTCTTGCTTGGCCTTGCTTAGCTAGAGCCTTTTCTTCCTTGCTTGGCCTTGCTTGGACGTGTTCATTTCACTTTCATTTCGCCACCTCCATTCCATTCTTTGGTTGCATTCTGTTGAGCTTTAACAGTAGATATTTCCACTCCAATCAAAGTGTACTTGGCATCATGCACTTGACATCATGAGTGACTTTTGATCGTCCTCCTGGGATGGCTTGCTCCTTTGGATTGATCTTGATTTGTGTGTTGTAAGCCATTCTTGATCTGCAAGTGCACTTGGCATCATGAGTTTCCACTTTGCATCTTGAGTGATCTTGGCGCCTTTGGATCTATCTTGATTTCTGTGCGGCCAATTGGTTAAGCGTTGCAAGCCATTCTTGATATGTTGAATTGGCAATATAATGACCTGAATTATATGCAAATAGATTTTATCAAATGCATAGCAAAAGCAGAATGCATATCAAATTGATTTTATCAAATGCATAGCAAATGCATAATGAATAGCAAAATGACTCTAAAGACATACATCATCAAAACACTAGAAATGAGTCATAGTTGAGTCATAGTTGGAATCACATCAAAACAATAGAACCAATCATTAGTTGAGTCATAGTTGGACATCATCAAAATAATAGAAACACTCACGTTCCACACATGCCCAACTTTAGCCCAACATTCTCCCCAACATTCTCCCCCTTTTTGATGATGGCAACTATGGCTCATCAAATCTTCTCCCCCTTTGCCATCAGCAAGAAGGGATCAGCAAGAAGGAATCAAATCTTTTCCCCTTTTGCATTTGTGAGACCAATGAATGAGATGAAGCATGCCAACATGGTCCAACAGAAGAGATAGATAAGACAGCCAGAAAGCAATTTTGATTTCAGATTTTTCAATTTTTAGAGGTTTTCAAGATTTTAGCTTTTTATGGTTTTCAGGATTTTCTATGCAATGCATGGGAAGGCAAGATGCAAGCCATATGTGCAATGCAAGGATGATCAAAACATGAGAATGCAAATATGTATGCATGATCACAAAGTGATTTCACCCAATATGTATGCATGAGTGAACACAGATATGCATAGATGAGGTAGAGCATGTGAATGCAAAGAGTTCAATGTATGATATGCTCTCAAATGAATTAAACCATGCTATGCAATGACAATGAATGAACACATGCTATGCAACCCCTTGCTCACAAGATGACATGTACCTCTCGTTCTTCTTCCCCTATATATGATGCTCACCAAACCACAATGCAAACAGCATCACAATGCAAACACTTACAAGAATATATGCAAACATTCTTCCCCTGTATGATGAATGACTCACCAAGTCACCAAGCCTTCTCCCCTTATAGAAATGAATGCAAACTTTGTCCTCCTATCTAAATGAATGAACAAATTATGTAGGAAGCTAAGGGAAAGAGGAGTATAGAGCAAACCATTATAAGCAACTAGAAACATGCCGTGATGAATATGTATGGTTCAAAGCTAATGAATTCTGAATTAACAATAGAATTTGAAAAATAGCTATATCCATGGTTTAATAGAAGTGAACCAAAAGTGCATGCTCTAGCAATGGTAATCCTCCATTGTCTTACACAGCCATATTCATAATCGTCATCGGGAAAAGCACAACTTGTATTGAGGTTAAACAACCATGACAATTATAAGGAATGCTTTGATTCAACATATTTTCCATAATCTTCTGCAATGAAAGTCATATCATTAGACTCATATTTTACGAGCAATCGAGTCTAAGTCATACCCCCTAGCCGTAAGAATAGACGTTGTTTAGACGCCCGTATTCCTAGGTATTCGGTAAAACTGATTGTTATGCTTCATGGTGAACAGAGATAGCTGAAATCACCTCATGACATATCTGATCTCATATCTTTGATAAGGAGATATATTTCTCAGCAATTTAGCCATTGCTCTACCTTGAGTCCAAGCTATTGATAACAAAGATAACAAGGGTACTTCATGACATATCTAGCCTCATTTCCTTGATGAGAAGACATGTTTCTCAGTGACCTAATGTCATTACTTTGCCAAAATTTTCCTTTATGAATTCCAATATGTCAAGTTGTTTAAAAACAATACGAGACTGTAGCAACTCAACCAACTTGACTATGACATTTGAATTTTTAGATTTCAGAAAGATCATTCAAATCACAACATGCAACCTCTAGTTAAAGTCTATTAAAGACTACGTGACATAGATGATTTCAAAATCATATTTATCAGAATTTCAAAGAAATCATTAAATCTGAACCATTGTTATTTGATGGACAATCATCAGTGTATATAATAGAAAGCTCTTACACCATTATCAGACAATTACCCAAGAATGTTCAGATTGCAAGACTCCCCCTTAGGATGTGCATGGAATAGCTAGATCACTCATGAGATGGGCAAAAAGAAATATGCATGAATGCTATGACCCGACTCATGGTATGTAGCATGTGCATGAATGCGTCAAGGAGACAACTCCCCCCTAACGATATGGCCTATATGCAAGAATGACACATGGTACATAGCGGAGAAGAATTTTCACGCATGGTGAGTGCATCTAGACAAGCACGAACTATGTAATATGATGCACCTAGACCTATCCGGTACTTGGCGGAGTTACAGAATCCAAGGATCCCCTCACGCAAGTGAATCACCTCTCCGATAGGCGTAACCTAACGGTCGGGCGACACCTTTTTATATACCGGGTGCAATGCAAGTTTAAATCATTCTCAAACAAGCAATTCAGTTTTATTATGCAACCACATGCAATGCTACACCATATGCAAATGACATTTTTAAAGATGAACAATGCATGGAAACCAATTTGCAAAAACACACAATCAAATTGAAGAAGATCATTATTTCAATTTCCATTAGCCTGAGGTTTAGCAATCTGATTTAGTGTATCAATAAAATGCAGTTGGTTGGTATGAATGAGAGAGAGTGTTGCATGAATGATAAATAGGAATGAATGAAGGAACACTCCTCCTGAGGTTATGCATTCTATGCAAGGATGTCAACAATGTGTAGAATGATGCAAACAGAGTTTTGATATTGACTCCCCCTAGATCTATGCAAGGGTTTGCTATGAAATGTGCAGCCTATGAACTATATGAATACACAATGCAATGTAGATGCTGCATGGATGATTGCACACATTTTTTTTTATTTTTCTAAACATGATTTGCATTAAAGTATATAAGATCACAAGATGGTGCAAACACAAATCATTCACAAGTTATTTTGAACTGAATGCAACATGATGATGCCAATTGCTAGACTCCCCTTTGAACAATGCTAATCGTGAATTAATGAGTTTAAAATTACAACCATGGTATACACCATCAAAACTAAAATCTAGGAATTTCACATGGTTGGTAGCAAGAATTAAACAACTCATCATCATATCAGCAACATCAGCAAAATAAGTATTTCATGAACTAAGCAGCTGTGGTCCAGCATGGTATGAGCAAGAAATCTAGCTCAAAAGTTCATCTCACACCATGGGAGTAAAGCATTTCAAAGAGCAATTCAGTTTGCAGAATTTAATGACATTTGACAGACTTATGATGCACTATCTACATGTTAGGACTAAACATGCAAGATTATTGAAATTAAAAAGTTTATGTACATACATGTGCCTTGAGCTTTTATTTACCTGACCATTCATTTGTTCAGCTCCAAGGCATCCTGCACCCAAAATTCTTATTTGGAATTTTTAGGTACCCAAGCTTGCTTGGGTCCTTGTGGGTTAGCAACAGGTTTAGCATCTTGACTCATCTTTTTCATGGCAATCAAATCATCTTCCCTCATTGTATGGCAACCATACATCTCATGCCCATTTTTACCACAGTAGAAACAACGCACAAAAGATTGATTATCCTTTTTATGTTCATGTGCATGTGGACTATACTTTTGTGGGCGAGCATGATTCTTACCTTTCATGGTATGAGGGTGGTGTCTTTCTTTCTTTCCTTATTCTTTCACTTGCTGTCCTGCTCTAAGCTCATCATTTCTCAAGATAAAACAATCATGCACAGTGTGACCATGTCTACCACAATAATAACAATGGACATTCTTTTTGTGGAAAACATGATATTTAGCATTGAGCATGTTATGGTGCATGTTTGGATGAGAATACTGAATTTTACTTTTCTTTCGAGCAGTATGCCCTTTTTGGTGACCACATGAAGTGGTGGCTTCCGGTGAGCCAAAATCTTGGATTTGGGCAAACATTGACAGGAAATCATTCAAACCTTGAATTTCATTTTCAAGTGAAGAAATATACTGTTTAGACTCATTAAGACCCTCTTCACATGCTGCCAATTGCTCATTGAGCATGGCATTTATAGCTTTAAGATTTTGACTTTGTTGTTCTAAAGCATGCAATGTTTCGGAGTGATCATCAATGATAGATTTGCCTTTTTCATGTGCAGCCAATTTTTCATGCAATTCTTCTTCAACTTTTTCACATTCAATTTTCTTTTCCAATAACTCTTTATTCTCTTCCTTTAGAGAATCAATCAAATTTTGTTGCCATTCAAGATCATCATGGAGACCAGCATTTATGTTTCTCAAGAATGAACATTTTTCACATGCAAAATTAGCAGAGCATGAAACAGAATTTTTATTTTCTTCAATCAACCTCTCATCATGAAGCCCATCGGCCATAGTTTGATCATTAGAGATTGCCTTAGGTTGGTTTTAAAATTTTATTACAATTTCTTCCAACCTAGCGATTTCATCATGAAGATTTTCATTTTCATCTCTTAGACATGCAATGTTTTGTTTATGTGTGTCTAGATCAAAAGAGAGCTCTTCAAACGCAGAACACTTTTTACAAATCAAGCTTTCATGTTGGTTATTTTTCTTGAGATCCTTTTTCAACTTTTTATTTTCTGATATTATCTTTTTGTATTGTGTAAACAACTCATCATAGGATTCCATAAGTTCTTCAAAAGTGAATTCCTCGGAATCAGAATTTACCTTTGATGAGGATGGTTTGCTTGACTCTTCTGCACGGTCGGCCATGAAGCATTCTTGTTCTTGTTCTTTTCCTTCATAGATTTTTACCAACTTGTCCAGTACTTGCTTGGCTGTGCTGCAGGAAGACAATGTGAGTTAGTCTAATATCAATTGTAGCTATAATTAAGTTATATGCAGCAAGATTATCATTGTGTTTGGTCTCATGTTCGGCTGACCAATCAATTGAATTTGATGGCAGCTCATGAGGACCATTGTATATAAGATTCCACAATTGTGGATCTATTGAGCTAACATAGATGAACAATCTCCCTAGCCATGTAGAAAAATCTGAACCATCATAAATGGGTAGAGAAACCATCGAAGCACGTGTAGCACAAGAAGCCATTTAAATCACAATGAACCCGGATCTTTCCCTGCAGATCGTAGGATCTGAAAATAGCAGAGCTAGGCTCTGATACCACTTGTTGTGTGCTGTGATACCACTTGTTGGGTAGTGGCTGACTGATCTAGAGGGGGGGTGAATAGATCTGCACCTCTTTTCGCAACTCAACCCTCTATAAAGCTAGACAGCAAGAATCGCAGCGGAATATAACTAGCTTAACGAACAAGACAATGATTTGCTTAGCAGGATGAACAAGTAATAT
The DNA here is from genome assembly GCA_022559845.1 of Amorphophallus konjac. NCBI lineage: Eukaryota > Viridiplantae > Streptophyta > Magnoliopsida > Alismatales > Araceae > Amorphophallus > Amorphophallus konjac. The sequence continues at coordinate 412,647,207 of CM040120.1, forward strand.
GAATATTAAACCTAAGCATGCATCTAGCACAAGTAATCACACAAACACACCATAACACAATGGATTTTAAGGTGGTTCGGACTGAATCCTCAGCCCTACGTCCACCCCTCACCAAACTCGGTGAGGCTCCACTAGTGCAGCGCACCAAACCGTAAATCGGAAACCACCGATTGCCTTCCTACTAACCAACGATAGGGACGTCAACACCGCAGATCGGAAACACCTCCGATTGCCTTCCTACTAACCACCTGGTAGGGATGTCAACCGCAAATTGGAACACCCTCCAATTACCTTCTTACTAACCACCGGTAGGGACGAATCACAACTTCAATGTTTAACAATATTGAAAGTAAAACAAATGTGAAGGAACTAAAACAAGAGATTGAGTAAGAAGGAATTGGCCCTTGAATGGAAATGATTTATTGATCAGCAACAGGGATCTCTTCTTCTTGCAAATCAATCTTCTTGATTCACCCTTGAATGGATGAATGTTCTTCACGGAGTACTGTTCATGTGAACAGTAACTGTTCTTCCAATCCTCTCTTGATCTTCTCTCTTTGATCTCTTTTAATGGATGAAGAAGTGAATAGATGCTACCTTGATCCTTGCTTCCTTCTTCACAGATCTTGGAAGATGATCGCTTTGATATGAGCTTGGATACCTTGGATTGGATGAAGATGTTCTTCACGGAGTACTGTTCACGTGAACAGTAACTCTTTCTTCAATCTCCTCTTTGTATCTTCTTGAAGTGGATGAAGAGAGTAATTGATTCTACCTTGAATCTTGTTTCTTCAATAGCTTGTAGGAGATTGATTGCTTCAAAAATCACCTTGGGTGAACTTGAAAGGATGAAGAAAATCACTTTGAGAAATGAGCTTCTTGGATCGCCTTGAAAGCTTTGCTTCTTCTCCTTCTTGGAAGTTGATTGAAGAGTAGAAGGTGATTACTTCAGGATTGCTTCAGATCTTTACTTGAAACTCTTGAGTGGATGAAGAACTCATTCACGAACTACTGTTCATATGAACAATACTTCGTCTCCTCTCTCTCTTGAAAACCCCTCTTGCAGCCACCCTTAATCCCAAATGAAGCATTAGGGTTTGCCTCCACCAATGTGTTGGTTTTATAGACCTTGAATGGTCCTTGGAGAAGCCCTAGACCAGATCCACAATTTGTGGGTGATTGGGAGACTTTGGGGTTCTTTGGGATTAAAGAAATCATGAGAATTAGGCAGCCCACGAGGTGGAATTCGAAGTCAAACATGGTTGGCTCGGGGCTGGCGGTCGACCTGCAACTCCTGGCGGTCGACCGCTACTGTAAAACTTGCATTCAGGTGATCCCTGGGAATTTCGGTCGACCGCCACTGGCTGGCGGTCGACCGCTAGCTCCTGTCCTGTAGAGTTGCAGTCCCTGGAATTTTAGGTCGACCGCTAGCTGCTGTAGGTCGACCGCTAGCTGGGAATTTTCCAGATTTCAACCGTTTCACCTCCGTAAACCCATTCAACTTCGTGGCATTGGTTTCTTTGAATTTAGAACATGTTGAACCATGGATTTGAACCTTGATCATCTTGGATGAATGCTCGGTCCTTTGTAGAAGCTTTGCTTCATTGCTTGGGCCTTTTCTTTCTTGCTTGGCCTTGCTTAGCTAGAGCCTTTTCTTCCTTGCTTGGCCTTGCTTGGACGTGTTCATTTCACTTTCATTTCGCCACCTCCATTCCATTCTTTGGTTGCATTCTGTTGAGCTTTAACAGTAGATATTTTCACTCCAATCAAAGTGTACTTGGCATCATGCACTTGACATCATGAGTGACTTTTGATCATCCTCCTGGGATGGCTTGCTCCTTTGGATTGATCTTGATTTCTGTGTTGCAAGCCATTCTTGATCTGCAAGTGCACTTGGCATCATGAGTTTCCACTTTACATCTTGAGTGATCTTGGCGCCTTTGGATCTATCTTGATTTCTGTGCGGCCAATTGGTTAAGCGTTGCAAGCCATTCTTGATATGTTGAATTGGCAATATAATGACCTGAATTATATGCAAATGGATTTTATCAAATGCATAGCAAAAGCAGAATGCATATCAAATTGATTTTATCAAATGCATAGCAAATGCATAATGAATAGCAAAATGACTCTAAAGACATACATCATCAAAACACTAGAAATGAGTCATAGTTGAGTCATAGTTGGAATCACATCAAAACAATAGAACCAATCATTAGTTGAGTCATAGTTGGACATCATCAAAACAATAGAAACACTCACGTTCCACACATGCCCAACTTTAGCACAACGTTCTCCCCAACATGATGAAGGCGGTCTTCTCGACATCTTCTGGATTCATTCTGATCTGGTGATAACCTGAATAGGCATCCAGGAAACTGAGTATCTCATTGCCCGAGGTTGAATCAACCAGTTGGTCGATGCTCGGTAGCGGATAGCAGTCCTTGGGGGTAGCCTTATTCAGATCGGTGAAGTCCACGCACATTCGCCATTTGCCTATAATTTTTGGCACCAGGACGACATTGGCTAGCCACGTAGCGTACAGGACTGGTCTGAAGAGGCCTGTCTCTTGTCCCTTGGTGACCTGCGCCTTGATGATCGCCTGTTTCTCGGGCGCATGCTTCCTTCTCCGTTGCTGTACGGGCCTCACGGTGGGGTCGAGGCTGAGCTTGTGCATCACGGTCTTCTCTGGTATGCCAGGGAGTTGATCATCGGACCAAGCAAAGACCTGAACGTACTCAGAAAGGAATTTTTTGTATTGCTGCTGTTCCATGGGTGGTAGGTCAGCTCCGATCCTTACTCCGAGGGCCGGGTCATCGTTTAGGAATACCGTTAGCAATTCGCCACCGGGTTCGGCCGTTACGGTCTTCCCTTCGATTCCCTTGTGGCCCTTATCTCCCCCGTCCGGCCTTGAGGCTTCCACCGAGATGTTGTAGCACCTTCTAGCCGTGGCCTGGTTACCTCGGACTTCCCCCAACCCGTTTTTGGTGGGAAACTTCATTTTCTGGTGATAGGTAGATGGTACGGCCTTTATCCGGCTGAGGATTTTCTGGCCGAAAATGGCATTGTACACTATCATACCCTTAATCACTATGAAGTCCACCATGACCGTAACGGTTTTGGGTGGGGTGCCGATGGTGACCGGCAGGCTTAGGGCTCCCTCGGGGTAGGTGGCTAGGCCGTTAAACCCGCAAAGGGGTGTTCGGATCGGGCGGAGCTTGGATGGGTCTTCCCCCATCTTAAGGAAACAGTCGTAAGATAATACATCGGGGGCGCTCCCATTGTCAACCAGAATTCTATCTACGTTACAATAGTTTATTGTGGCCGAGATAACGAGGGCATCATCATGCGGGGTCTTCAGCCCTTCCAGGTCTTGGTCGGAGAAGACTATGACCTGGGGCTCCCTCGGCGGGCCGCTGGAGGGTTCTAAGACCTGGCTGGCCCGCTCGGCATGACGCTTCCTTCCTCGGCTGGTGTCGCCGCCCGACACCGTTCCTCCGGAGATGACGTTGATGTGGACCCCTCGGGGGGCGTTGTCGATCTCCTCGGCGGCGTCCCGGTCTTCTTTGCGCCCGGCTATAAACCGGGCCAGGTGCCCCTGACGGATGAGACGTTCGATCTCGTCCTGGAGCTGGTGGCAGTCGCCGGTATGGTGCCCGTGGTCGCCGTGGAACAGGCAATGCCTGTCACGCTTGCGGTTCTTCGATCTCATCGGTTCGGGCCGGCGGAGGAGTCCCGAGTCTTTGATGTCTTCATAGATCTCGTAGACTGGTGCGATCAGTGGGGTGTACCGCTCATACTTCCTCTTGCGCTCTCCTTCCCGATCGCGCTTCTTGCCCGAGCCAGGGTTTGGCTCGGAGGCTCGCTTCTTGTCCCCCTCCCAACCCGAGCCGGTTGTGTCTCGGCAGGCGTTGAGTACTTCTTCGCACTCGGCGTGGCGCAGTGCCAGAGTCACTAGCTCGGCAAGGGTCGAGGGAGGGTGGAGGACAAGTTCGCGGCGGAGGTTCTCGTCCCGGGTGCCCCCGGTCAGAGCGGTCGTGGCCGAGGCCACATCCAGGCGGGGAATTCTGAGGGCTTCCGATTTAAATCGGTGGACATAAGCCCGGAGCCTTTCCCCTTGCGCCTGTTTGAGGGCCAGGAGCCCCACTACTGACCTTGGGGGGCGCTTCCGGTGAAGCTCTCCTTGAAGACTCGCCCGAATTGCCTGAAGTCCGGGATGGACCCAGGGGCGAGGGCCCGGAACCATGCCTGAGCGCCTTGGACCAGGGTGGCCGCAAAGGCTCGGCATTTAATAGGATCCGGTGTTCCATGCAGAGTCACCAGGGCGTCGAAGCTGTCGTAGTGGTCGGCTGTGTCGCCCTGGCCATCATAGAGCTTGAAGGTCGGAATGGAGGTTCTGGGAGACACCTCTGCCTTCAAGATGTATTCGGAGAAAGGGGATTTCTCCTCATCCTCCGGGAAAGAGGTTTTCTGCAAGGCGCGGAGGGCGCGCTCTTGCTCTGCAAAAAGTCTTTCGAAATCCCTCAGCCGGAGGGAAAGTTCCGGCTGCGGTCGTGCCGTGGGACTGGGGGGAGCGTCGTGGCGATCCCCAGGACCGCCGGCGCTCAGGCGTGGAGGCCTCGCCCCCTGTTTCCCTTTTCTGGGCGTGGAGGAAGCCTCTTGCTCCAGGGGCGGAGCTTGCGAGGGTCCTCCCACGTTGTTGAGGATGAGCTGCTGACCGCGGAGGGTGAAGCGGCCCCCAGCGGTATGCTGGGACGCACTTCGGGGGGGGGCTCTCGGACGGGGCACGGGACCTGGCATCCCTTGCCGCCTGGGCCCTCATGAGCTCCACGAGGACGTCAAGCTTCTTATTGAGGGCCTGGAAGACCTCGTCGCCACCGTTGGGGGGTACCCCCGTCGCCGTCGGAGGGGGCAGCGGCCCGTTGGTGGGGACGCTGGCGTTGGAGGGAGGGTTCTGTGAGGCCCTAGAGGGGCCATCTCCTGCCGCCACCACGGCCTTGCCCTTCTCGACGGCGGATCTCCTCCCTGAGCTTCTTCTCACCATCTCGGCACTTCGTGTGTTTCCCACAGACGGCGCCACATGAAGAGGCGAAATCTCGCGCTTGTATCTTGAGCGGGCTGTAGATCACCTGAAGATGAACTGCAAGACAGGAAAACGTATCAGAGGGCCCAGGGGGCTTCCCTGGGATAAAACCCTCCGATGGCTAAGTCAGTAGAGCTATGGTGGAAGTAATAATGGGGAGGAGAAAAGCTAGCGCACGAGATTCCTCTCCACCAGAGGGTGAAGCGGATTGCTCAGGAGTTTGGGTATATGAGTACCTGGATGGCTCTCTTCTTCTGTCGGAGGGTAGCCCTGGTTTAAATAGTGTGCCGCCTTTAGGAGTCCAACAAGCTGAGGGGTCTCCGGCGGGAGTTACGTCCTCGACGTGGGCTTTCATGGCCTTATCGTGGGGACGTTATCGCCTTGAAGTCTGGTGGTTTCTTGACTCCCCTATCCGTTGGGGACTCTTGAACGGATGATATTTGGTCTGGCCAAGCTCCTGAAACGCCAGCCCTGTCCGGGCGATGAGCATAGCTCGGTGGAAGAGGGGTCGGATAGGTTGGCTAATGCCTGTCTCTCCCGGGTGGAGAAACGGCTTGGGCCGGACCTTCCTTATGACCTGACCATCACTCGGGCCCTCCGAGCCTAGAGGCCGCCGGGGAGAGTTGGTTCCTCGAGTGTTTGTTTATTGGACTTTTCTTCCCTGAGTGGGCCCTGTGGGCTGTCACCCGGGTGGGCTTGCCTCGTTGGACCCTGTTGGGTCTAGTTGGGCTGCTCTTTGGGTGGGCTACAGAAATCTCCTTCTCCATATATATATATATATATATATATATATATATATATATATATTATTAATTATTATTATTCTATAATTTCACGGGATGCTACACCTCCCCCACTTAAAAGAATTTGGTTCCCAAATTCACATGATTCCCTTCCAACATAGTGGGGTACAAAAACTCGGCATCCAACTAAGCCTACAAAATAATTTTTTAAGTAATGGTTACTCATATCTTGACATTAATTTAATGTGGATGAAACATATTTTATTGGTTAGCCCATAGCTCTACCCAAACGTCACGGGATTCCTATAAGATAACTGACAAGGACAACTCAACTAATAACTTAAACTTAATGACCAAGGGGTTTAGCAAAGTCTAGGCGCTGATACCACTTCTGTCACGCCCCGAACCGATAGCAGCGGAACGCATTACTCGGAACATGACAGGGAACAATCATGAATAATTAGAGCAACCATAAGATACAAATACAAGGCCAGACAATGTTGACAAAATATGATTCTTATTAATAATCAAAAGTCTAAATTACATATCTGACTCAACTTACATAAGTAAAAGAAAAAGACTCAATATTATACTTAATAAAAGGAAAAGACTCAAATGACAGGACAAGACTCAAGAAAATAAAAAGACACCGACTCGGTTCTCCAATGCACTCATCACTCTTACCCTTCCCCGTCTCATTGATCGTCTTGGCATTATTACCTGAAAAATGTTAAGAGAAACTGGGTGAGCGAAAACGCTCAGTAAGACTTATATCTCTCATCAAACAGGACATAAGTAATTAGCCAATTAATTATGTACATGAGCATGTAATGCATGAATGATTTTACATGACACTAGATCTAGCGGAAAGGATGAACATTAAGAATATCAAAGTCAAGGCAGATATAAGCTCAAGAGAGAGGAAGATAATTTCCATGCAAAACCAAATACGAGATACTAGTATGAAAAGAAGGACAGATGCTTCAAATGAACATAACTTTAGAGTTTAACCAGAATATATCAGATTTTCAATAAAGCTAAGAAGAAATAATCAATCTAGCAGAATATCTAAATTTATCGGAATGAACAGATTAACAGAATAATCCAATGACATAATTTGTAGATAACAGATATAACAGAATTTTACTGATTTACATACTTTGGTGCAATGTCACACCCAGAATTCTCATAGTTTACAGAATGGACTTCCGTCCTACCTGGCATTGGTTGTCGCGGACCCACAACCCTTAATATTTCAGAATTTACATATATGGCTAATGTAGAGTCAAAGGGTTATGTTCCATAAATATTGACAAGGAATTTGTCGAACGGGGTAGCATGTCATATCTAATGCAGATGATAATCAGGAAGATCTATGATATAACGGAGTTCAGGGACTAAAGAACATGTAGGGACAACATGTCGATAAATCTCTCATGAAATCCGAATATTCCGAAAACTAGGTTAAATGGCATCTATACAGTCGCCGCGAATTCAAGAAATAGCGTCTACCGTATGGACACTAATTATAAGTAACAGTATGCACGAATGGATTTTGCATCAATACCACAGATGCTAATTATAATTGGCATCAACTATCAGGTCGCTAATTACAGACAGAGACTAGACTTCTCACAGTGACCCATCGGGGCAATCTGTGCTGGCTAGGACGTCATGTTTCTTCAGAGTGACATGACAATCAATGGTTCTAAAGTTCTTAGGGTACAACCAGCTCGACTGCTTTGAGGGATTCCAAGGCTAGCGGAGACTTACGGAGGCCTTAGAGAGAGAAATTCTAATCGACAGAAAGTATATCCAGTAGAGGGTCTTTCAATCTCCAAGAATTTAGGTGTCATCATGAAACTCATGAGAAACATGGACTCCATTTCGGACATGAGATAGTAGTGCGAGAAGACCCGCGATATGAGTCAAAACCCAAGAAAAAATGTGAGATAAGAAATAGCGTCCGTTCAAGAGGGTGTTAATTAAAGAATCCGCGTCCATTCATAGAGACGTCGATTCTAAAATTAACTTTAATTAAATAAAACTAATATCAATTGGCGTCCGTACGAGGGACATTAACTCATGATTTTATTTTATTTTAAATCGAGTTTTCTAGAATTTGCGTCTCTAGATAGAGACCCCAATTCTTAATATATTTTATTTATAGGAAAATAGCGTCCTTGTGGGAAGGCGCCGATTCCTTAATTGGCATCTTTGAGATGGACACCCATTCTTTTGAACGGTTCACGTACGATCACGAGAATGATTTACCGTTCATTTTCTTTTTTGTTAATGTTCATTTGGCATGAACAGTGTCACTTTTTTTATTAACGAGAATTTTAAAAAATAAATTACATGATAAATAGGAGAAAAATCTAAAATTGTTAACTATGAAATATCACGATTTTTTTTATCTGTCTAAAAAGATAATAATCTTTAAAGACACGTAGAGTTTTAATCAATAAATAGTGCCACTTTTTATTTAAGAGAAATTTAACAAAATAAATTATATCATAATTAAGAGAAAAATCCAAAGACTTTACCCATGGAATATCATAATTTTATTACATCAAATTAAAAAGATAAAAATCTTCAAAGATAGTACGGGTGTTAACCCCACGAACAATATCTCTTTCCCAGTTCAAATCTTTTAAGATAGTACGGGTGTTAACCCCATAAACAGTATCTCTTTCCCGGTTCAAATCTTTTCGTGCATCTGAATATATGAAAATTAAGAGTAAAATATGGGGATTTCAAAAATATAATTATCAAAAAAATTTGACATAAGTTATTTGCATGATTAAATTTTTTTTATCCAATGTGTTAATTTTCACGTAGAACGTAACAGCGTCGAACCGTGGCAGGAATATGCATACATTAGTCACTAATCTTTAGCTTAACTATTAAGACAACCTACGTAAAAGTTACATAGAATCAGGAAACATTCAGAGAGATCATGCAAGGTTTATTTATTCACAAATTTTTACTTCGGAGAGAGAACATCTACTTGATTTGTGAAGAATGGATCTACGGGAGGAAGAGGAAGAAGTACCAGGGAGGGAGAAGAAGCCTTCTTCTTCACACTCCAGACGCAGCACCTCCCCTTTGTTGAATGCAGCGGCAACAATAGGGCCGACAGGTTCGAAGAGGTTTAATTTTATAGGAAGAGAGAGTCCAAACGTGTGTTTAGAATCCTAATGAGAGTTAAACTTCCCGCGTAATAATCCTAATGAGTTCCAAGTTCCCAAGTTAATCTCCTCCTACCACAACCGCAGCCCCCCTTTTCCGGTTGATCTCAAACTCTCGAGCCACTTCGAACGTGACATGGGTTTGGATATTTTCAAAACCCATACAATGGTTTAAACGTGATATGGTTGCGGATATTTAAAAGCCCATTTTATATTTATTCATATTTCTCCCTAGTCCACTTGTATCTAGGTGTCAAAGGCTCATATATCTATCCTCACATCCCTACATCTTTATAAGGCCAATTAGTCCTTAAGCTTTGGTCTTATACGTGAAGTCCATTAGCTTAATTTCTAGAGTTCCATATATATATGTTTTTACGTGGTTGGGCTTTAATTCTATTTGGGTTGGAATATATATACGTAGGAGTTTTATTTATTCAATGTATGCACAAATTATATTATATATATATATATATATATATATTCTTTATTATTATTTTTCTATAATTTCACGGGATACTACAGCTCCCTTGGTGGTAAAGTCATTCAGGAGGGAATTCTCTTCTCAAGGAATAAGCAGCCGTGACCTCTCTAGTAACATGATATGTAACTCTCCAGCTAATTTCTCTGTAGATGTTTTGTTGGTGAGATTCCTCGTGAGTTATCCTTCGTCGAGTTCCCTTTTATAGGGGGTTCTCCTCGTATAAAAATAAGAATAACATCATTCTGTTCCCCTCGTATATCAAACATACGTGAGAATAAGGATAAAGATAAATTAACTCAGAATGAGTTATGCTTATTCTCTTCAAAATTTATCCCGTAAAGAGTCCGCGTGCACTAGAGAACGCGTTCTAGATTTATCTCCGGAAGTGCGCAGTGCAGGAGTGGCGTTAAAGAAAACGTTAGATCTTATGTTCTCTGTTCTATATTATTTTGTTAATAAACTTTTGGGACTTAATTTTTGACCCACTTCTCTTCGTTGATGACACTGACAACCAACTCTACATGTACCCTTCTCTCCTCACCCTCTTTGTTCTCCCCTCACCGTGGGGACGCTTGCACCGTGTGATGCATTTGGACAACTTGTTCTCCATTGGCTCCATCTTTTCTGCACTCAAGATCACTCGTGCACCGGAGAATCTAGTATAAAATAAAGCTTAATTAGCTGCTAATCATTATCACGAGATGAGTCCCCTTTCCGAGAGAGAGAGAGAGTGATAGACTATAGGAATGGATAGAGAGAATATAGAAAGGCCGCTGGCTCTTTGTCGGTAACACTCAGAATTTTGAACGTTTATCCTCCCCCTTTGCAAGGGGAGGTCTCGGGTTCAATTTTGGTTCTCCCTCCCTTATTTAAAAAAAATTTACCTATGGGAAAAAAAAACAACCCAAGTCACACCACACCATCTATGCTATTCCAAATGGCTTACATAACTGTTCTCTGTCAGTGGTGGAGTGGATACACTCCCCCACTTGAAAAGGGGGAGATCTCAGATTCAATACTCTGTTCTCAGATTCAATACTCCGTTTCTTCCCCCTTTTTTAAAAGAAAAAAAAATTATCTACCCCAAAAAATAACCTATATAACCTACCCGACTTAAAATGACATTTTCACCCACTTTACCTAACCATAAACATTGCCAGCAATTGGACAAAAATGCATGCCTGCGTTCTGTTTGAGAAAAGGCGGACGAGGAACCTGAGTGATCGATCATTAAGGCTAGCTCCTGCAAATGACGCCCACGAGACCTGTTTCATAACTTTGAAGGAAGATTACGGGAAGCATATGCATCAGCGAGGAGAGCTTGCAACTTGAAGCGAGTCTCATACATGCGGAAGGCCACCATATACATATTGACGTGCCACTCCGTACACAACGGCTTCCTAGATGAAGCAGAATCTCACCAAGTATACGCTACAAGCTTATGCTTATATATAGCGGAAAACTTGGCACCAATAGAATCAGATGATAAAAAAAAATTTGAAGTACCATGACCGACGCAAAGACAGATGAAAGCGCAAAACAAGAATCTAAAACGGAAGTACTATATATATATATATATATATATATATATATAGTATGAGAAAACACTTACAATTTTACGGATCAATGCCAGGATCTCACAATTATAGTCCCAAATTGGAATCATCATTCAAAGCAATATTAATCGGTGGCGAAGCGTCGGTTCTGATTCAAAATCATTTGTTCTGTGCATCCATCTTAGACACAAAAAAAGTTAAAAGTTTGAAAAGTCGATCGTAAGAAGATAATTTCACCAACTTAGAATGAAAACTAGAGTTCTTTGTTTTATAAGAAAATAAAAAAATCTCTTGCGAAATGAGATTAAGATATGTAATTTTTAACTGAAGTTTTTTAAAAAAGTTGAAATACGTATTATTCCGATTACCTCTTTGTAAGAATTATAACCTTAATATTCTGATTGATTGGTGAACATATATTTTGCTTGACAACGTGAATGTCACTTGATTTGCATGTGCCAGTGTTTGATTAAGGCTGTGTCAAGCTCCCCTCCTCTTCTTCCTTCGTTTCTTGTCCCTTGTTTTCCGTCTCCTTTTTTCCGGCCCTCTACAACCACACGCAACCTGGGCGTACGATTTTGTCAGAATCAAACCCTTTTGGCTAGACTAAAAGCCCAAAGACATGCATCCACGTACAGACTTGAAATGTTACAGCAGCGTGTGCCCCCTTTTAATCAGCTGGTTCTTTGGCCTCATCAAATACCGTTTAATCTCAAACATATATATATATATGATAAACACTAAGATCACCCATATATTGAAACTAGGTTACACGTATAGACCTGGATGTGCATGCGAAAGATCTTCCTCGCCACCACATAAACAAATACACCATCTATATATAAACTATGTCCCGTTGGAATGAGCAGTATATATCGCTGACTCGTTAAAGACGATAACATGCGGATGGGCCGTCGCATTTGTTAATATATATATATAGCTAGTAGGAATGCATTAGAGGTGGATAGCCAGCACTCAAAGCTCGAGCTGAGACGAGGAGAACGAGCTAAGCTCTCCCCTGTGCAACGGCACGCTGAGCCCAACTAATAATTGGAGGAGTGCCACGCCCCAATGTGTACTCGAATCACCGGAGACGGTGGCTTCCTGTGATAGATCAGGCGCATTACGCCGTGGTGCGGAAGAACGCATCCCGAGATGAGAAGGGGAAAGATTCTTTCTCTTCAGCCATCATTGTCATGTGGCACATCAGAGAGCCTCACACATGCAACTTTGCAAATGATATTAAATGGCTTATCCACTCCTCCCTGCTTCTCCAATAGTACGGTCGTGGTGCAAATACAACTTGAGTGCACCATGTTATAATTGCATGATCTCCCCCCACTTTCGAATGCCCCCACAACGTGCCCATAGGATTGATCCCTTTTCCCATTCTGCTACTAGTGAAAAACCACTTGTAGGGTAACGAAGGGAAGAGGTGAGAAAGTCCTTAATTTTCTTCACGATGGGCATGACAACATGGGAAATTGATTGATGGAGACTGTTTCTATCATTTATCGTCAATGTGCGCATTCTTCCATTGACAATCATAAGATATTAGGACAGTAACTTCCTTCTTTTTGTATGAAACACCATGTCCCTCAGCTACTGTAGTAACAGTGGAGGTGGCTAAGTAATTAAGATATTGGGACCTTCTGGTGGTCATCTGCTCACTTGGACTCTCCGCGACCTTAGGGTGTATTTGGAAAAGCTTAGAGATTATGTATTTTTTTCCGTACTCCATTTTCCCTCCATATAAAGCAGGTCTTGGACTTTGAATGTGCGGCTTTGTTCTCTCCATCTCTCCCCTCTTTCCACAATTCAAATTTTGTAAAAGTTGACATGGCAATGGACTTTTTGGAAAAACACTTAACCTCTTAGTTAGTAAAGGTGGATTTTATGTTTATTGGGTCGGAATTCTCACAGACGGTATCAACGAAGACGTATAAATTTGAGATGTCTTCTTTGAGGTATTATCTCCGCTACGTCTGAGGACGATTAAGATTTTATCTTTTTTTACTGATAATTGAGTCTTGCTTATAAACACGTGTCCATCTTAGAACGAGACCTCCAAAGAGAACAAAACCGCTATCAGGCCGATCGATTAAGGATCATTTGCGAATAATTTACTATTTGACCATTGGTCGCTAGTCATGAATGTCCCATTTGTTAATAATAAAGAGAATAAAATTATACATTGAAGTAAGGGAAAGTATCTTATATAGTTTTCGCAAAGATGCGAGGACTAGGTGGGTGCCATATATGGACCTGTAAACATATTAACGTTACTGATGATTAGTTAATTGCCTGCACTAACGAGTGAAGCTTTTCTCTTGTTTATGATTCCTTCGCCTTTTCGTTAGTGTCTTTCAGGGAAAAAGAAAACTAGTACGAGATTAAAGAAATAATATGTGAAAGCACATGGTTAACTTTAACTATAACGATAAGCATTCCATAAGGTACATTAGAAAGCAACCCTCATGGTGGGGGTGGTCTGCGAGAAAGTTTCCGAGTTTTAAAAATGCTCATATGCATGTCTCTTGATCCGAAAGGAGAAAACCATGGCCTTTGAACGGAGCACATTTGCTGCACAATAGTAGCATATGCGCCCATCCCTAATTAAGATAACCTTTAATGCCCTGCCCATTGCTCACAAAGGGGTCATAAGGTTTATCTTTGAGGATAACCATCCTGCAGCTGCAGGTTAACCCACACGGTTGGCTCCTCTCCATTGTAGAAACATGCCTAACAAAAACCCACTCAAAAGGGTGATGATTAAACTCGCCTCCCTTGCAATCTTCCCTGATATTTAACAACTAAGATGAGTAGATGTGGGCAGGGATACCTTCCACAATCGACCAGTCATCTTAAGCACATACACGTCTTTAATTACTCGCCTCGAAGCTGGGTTATTCTTAAATGTGTTTCCCAGCTGGTGAGATGAAAAGATCGAAAACAAACAAACAAATGGGACTCGGTGAAGAGAATCCACATCCTTTACTGCGGCTGTTGTCCCTGACGAACAGTAGACAACCAGGGAGGTGTGCTCGTGCCAATGACCGTGAACCTCGCTGCCCACCCAAGCCACCTGTGACAATGGGAAGAGTGAGGGTTAACGGGAAATTAATATTTAGCACTGCATATTATAGTATAGCATCATTGGCTAAGGATTGAATCTTGACCAACAGTGTAAGATTGGAAGGTGCATGAGGACTTAATTTCTTGAGTACGAGCAGAAAAGCTCACGTTTAAATTCTCTCCGAGACACTTTGATAATGGAGTAAGCGGGTTAAGATGAGTTATTCACGAGTGGATGAATTATTCAAATTTAAGAACTAAAAGATATCACTCGGATTAACATAGAGTTAAACTTTTTATAATTCATTCTAACTCTCTCACATAAATACACTATCCGGCCCCGACTAGGATAGACACCAAATTAAAAATCTGAAAACTCAGATTTAACCCGTCTCAAACTCACCCGAGTTAATTTATCGCAACCTATTATCAATATGACCCTACATTAATACGGTATTCATAAGCATAGACAGATGGCATTGGTTTATCTTCTCTAAATCATACTCTTGAGGCTTATTCGCCACCGTCCTGGGCCAAAAAACAACATATACTACCTGATTCCTCGGCGCCATCCATCGCTGGATGAAAGAAAGGAACATATAAAGAAAGGGAGGAAATACAAAAAAGAGAACGCAAAACCCGATGGGAAGGGAATCAAAATGGTCAATCTCTCTCTCTCTCTCTCTCTCTCTCTCTCTGTAGATACACAAATATGTGGGTCCATTGCTTCACCGTCGCAGGGGCTTCAGGTAGACAGGAACGCCATGCTTGGGCTTCAGGGTGAGCACGTTGACGGGTGCATGCCGGTAGTTCACCGAGATGGTGAAGCTGAAACGGCAGAGCAGCATGGCGAGGATGATCTTGGCTTCCATCAGGGCGAAGGACTGGCCGACGCAGTTGCGGGGGCCGGCCGCGAACGGCATGAAGTGGCGGAGCTGGGACAGGGGCTTTCCTGCGAACCTCTCCGGGTTGAACTCGTTCACGTCCTTCCCCCACAGCTCCTCGCTGTGGTGGATCGCCAGCACCGGTATCCATATGGACAGCCCCTTGGGGATGTGCAGGTCCCCCAGCTTGATGTCCTCGAACACCATCCTCGGTAGCAGCGACGCCGGCGGGTACAGCCGCAGCGACTCGTTGAGCACCATGTTCAGCTGCAAAGTCATGCACATACCGATGCTTTAGTCCATATATCAACCATCCGTAATTAACCTTGTTAACTCACATGAGTACACAGTGCCAAATTTAATCGGAGATCCTTAGAACCTCTATAATTAACACGATCGGTTGCTACTTATTCTTCTTCTTCTTACTCTTTGAAATGTATGGCTGGGTGGGTGTTACCACACTCTCAGAGACGTCTATTCATGGGAGAATTGCCTTCCGACGAGGATAGCTTTTCCCCCGGCAACACCCTGCACACAGACGTCCCCTCTTAACTGTACCGATTCGACGTGTCGCCACCCACGAGTGCGGGGGCGCCTCGGGCCCTTCTAAGGTTAGTGGCATGGCATCATCAAATAGGGCCGCGAAGGAGATGAACTATCCGATTCGCCTTTATGTTCGTTGAAATGACACACACACGCGCGCGCGCGCACACACACACACGGATGGGGGGGCGGGGCAGGGAGTGGGAGGGAGGAGAGTAGGGAAAGATCTAACTCCTGGTGAAGAGAGAGACCTAACTCATGTTCACCACTATATGGAAGTACCACCGCCCCAGACAGAACCATAAGTTCTACTACATAACACAAACTTTCCCCCCACCATGCCGGCCGCTAACACCGGCCCGCCGTCCGTCGACGAAGGGTAATGAGCTATGGACTTTTAAATTGACCAGCCTCCCGATCCCTAACCAGATATGTCCCAACCAGGCCGAGTGGTATCTAGCTGTGGACAACCCAAAGTAAGCGACATTTTTCTGATGCGATTTCAGATCTATCTAAACTTGTCCTCAAAGGAGGTGGGCAAAAAAAAAATTGCACTCGGACAGCTTCGATCGACCACCTAAGCAACATGGGATTTAATTAGACTAATGGCTCGGGCGGCCATAATCCAGGCGTGCCGTACTGGAACTGTACCCGTTTCTTGGACTGATCGTATCAGCAGAATTAATTTTTGCGTGCGTGTGTTAACGGAGGGAGTGATCTGTTGGGGCTCCGGGTGCTCACCAAGGGCAGCTTGGAGAGGTGGTCAATTGAGGGGCTCTCCCCGCCGCAGGCATCCAACACCTCTACGCGGACCCTGTCCTGCCACTCCGTGTTGGTGGCGAGGAGCATCACGGTCCAGGTGAGGAGCAGCGCCGTCGTCTCGTGCCCGGCGAAGAAGAAGGTCTTGCACTCGTCCATGAGCAGCTGCAGGGTGAAGCAGAAGCCCTCCCTCTTCTTCAGGCTTTCCGCCAGCAGCATCCCCAGCAGGTCGTCCCCGTAGGAGGGGCTCCTCCCCACCTCCACGCAGTCCTTCCTGCTCTGTATGATCTCCATCAGCAGCCTCTCCACCTCCATTTTCAGCGCCTTGATCTCCCTCCGGAACTTGCTAGGAAAGAACCTGCACAAACTCATAAACTAAGCCATTCGAAATTGAATAATGAGCGGTGTTCGATCTCAAAGGGGCACAAGACGGAGAGTTAAATAATGGACAGCCAGTTGTGAGAATCCTACAGCCCGTCGGGGCTGCCCTCTGTGTGTGGCAGTGTCAGGGGCGGCCGGCTCCAGCCGCGGCCATGCGAGGGTGCAGGAGGACGCCACTAGAACCGGCCACGTGAAGGCGGGACTGGAGAATGAGCCAAATAAAGAAATGGCTGCAGGGATGTGGGGGTGCGGCGTGCGGCGGCGGAAGGGGAAGGAGACCAGAGAGAGGGCTAGCTCACCGGCTGCCGGGGAAGCATAAATGGCGGCTCGACTGCGCGGTGAGGCCCTGCAGGCAGGTGAGGAGGTGGAATATGCGCTTCCCCTTCTCGTAGCTGCTGTCGAACTCGGTGCGCGCTATGATGTCCCCAGTGAGCTGCGTCAGGTACTCGCCGATCTCCACCTCGCCGTCCCCAGATTCGGCGGCAGCATGCAGGGCCTGGATCGTCTTTTTCGTACACTCCACCATGTACCTAACGTGTCCCTGAGGAGATGACATGTGGTGAGGATGGCTGTCTTGCTGTTGCCCCCACTTGTAGAGCAGGAGGAAGAGGACACTAGGAAGATAAGCACCTTGAGCTTGTCGCCCATGAATGCGGGGGCCACGATGTGGCGCTGGTGGTGCCAGTCGTCGCCGTTGGCCATCAGCAGGCCCCTGCCGATAAAGTGCTTGGAGCCCTGCTGCTGCAGCCACGACTTGCCGGAGGCGTGGGTGTACTTGGAGGACAGCAGTTCCTTGATCATGTCCGTCTCAATCAGGCACATCCTCGGCTCGCTGCCGCACCAGAAGATGAACCTTTTGCCTATGCTCACCACCACCAGAAACAACAACATCAGTCCCGTTATTGATAACGGAATGCAAACAGAGACATCAGCACAGCTCCAGCGGACGGCACTGCCCAGAGTTGCCGGGCGCCGCCGCTGCAGGGATGCCAGTTATCGATGATGAAGAGGGGCATAAACATGCGGCCGGCCGGGTGGCCATCCTTACCGTATTGTTTGGACCAGAGCACGTAGTGGGGGAGGAGACGGCCAACCGTGTCGTGGTCGGTGGAGACCATGTCACCGGAGGTGGTCTTGGAGACGAGAGCCGCCACGTCCAGCAAATTGCCGATGAGGAACCGGGGCTTGGGGCCGTGGACGCCCTGCCTTGCCATGACCCTCCTGATCCTCCTCGGTGTCAGATAGTAGCAGGACATGGTCACCCATACCGCCCTGAGGACGAAGGCGAGGACGATGGAAGCGAGGAGGAAGACGAGGGCCATTCGACACAAGGGACTACGAAGAGGAGCCCTGGGGGTCTGGCGTGCTCGGAGACACCCCCTCCCTATGCTTATATACGCGAATGTCGGAGGCAAAACCCAAATAACCCACCTTCATTTCCTCCATTCATGTGTGTACCCAAATTTCTTGGAAAAGGAAATAGGGATTTATGACAGTTAAAAAAAAAATTTGGTTTGGCCGGAAGTTTCGGGAATTATAAGATAAGGTGAAGAGAGATATTATTAGACTGCGTTTAGATTATGTAGTGACTATTAGGGGGTAAAATAAGAGTAGTGCTAGGCCAAAAGAGTGTAGGGAAGGGGAATCTCACGATTAGGGGTGAGCACGGTTTGATTTAATTCGGTTTGAACAGATTTTTTTTTCAAATCAAATCAAATCGAACGGAGGGCTCAACTCGAATCAAATCAAACCGAACACCTTTAAAATTAAATCAAATCAAATCAAATCGAATTAATTCGGTTTGGTTCGATTTAGTTCGATTTGAACCATAATTATAGGTCAAATTTTGATCGGTCATTCCATCTGAGTATTCTTACACCTTCTTACTCTCGTATCATAAACAGCTTTGGAAACTTGACACTAGACCATTGTTTGATGCTCATTAACTTTTTTGAAATCAAAATTTCCAGTCTATTTACTACAATCATAGTATCATACTAATACCATGTCCTTTTCATAATCATCCTATAAATGACAGCGCGACATTTTCTCTCGTTAGATTAAGAACATTCACTAATTCAAGGATTCTCTTAGGAACAACCTCTGCAAACAAGCAAAGTGAACACTCGTAAATATGAGAACAATGCATTATAGATGCAGCAATAATTATATCTGTTTTTAAGGGAGCGCAGAGGAAACAATTACTCACTTATAACAGGAAGATCCATTTCTAGACCAATGAGTTCAAGGAGTTTGAACCCATCCATTTCAGGCATGTGGACATCACTTATGACCAAATCAAAATGACCCTTCCTCTCCCGAAGAAGAGACAATGCCCTCCTGCGACCTAGATGGTAAACGACGATCAAATTTTCTTTTCACACCCCCCACCATCGCCCCTTTTCTGTTGTGAGATGCCGTGAAAGATCAAAATATAGCATATTTCATTATTTTAACACACGCCAAAGCAAACAAAAGAAACCATTACCAATAAACACTTTCAGGTTTTGTTTTCCATATTTATAGCAAGCAAGTGCACCAGATGATAAATCTATTTGCTTCAATACAAACATCTCATGGGTCAGCCACACGCTATAAATATGATGTTTATAAATATGATGCATTATTAGGTTTTGTCTTCATCATATCCTAATATTCTATCATTTATAAACATCACTCGAATGTTGGATCCTTAAACCCGGCCAGCCACACACAGATGAAGACAAAAAATAATATGATCCAACACAGCCGGTGCTTCTGTGTCACAGTTACACCATCTGGAGACCCACCCAGAGAGCCATTTGAACACCACAATAAACTGAACCATCAAACGCAAAAACTCTGTTTATTAACGAATAGAATAAAAAATGGTCCTTTTTCTACTCCTTATTTCTGGTGGGACGCCGTTTTGAAGGGAAGCGGTTCTGTAATGGATGGAGGATTACGAGCCAAGATAAGTATTTTCCCCATAAACAAAAATAGAGACTTCGGAAGAAAGGGAGAACTGAGGAGAAACTACCCTTTCAGAGGAGCTGGGGAGGGAGAGTTCTGTCTGTCTGGCTACACAGCCGATGCTATGAAGTTTGAACTAATGAGTAGATGGTGAATCACCTGCGTGTGGCACCAGGGGGTGCCTCTGCGCGGCTGCGCCTGTGGACCTGCGGTGCTGCACTGTTGCCGTGCTGCGGCCTGCGGGGTGAGGAAGGTAATCGATCGCGTGGGGCGTGACTGTGTGAGTCACTCGCTGGCCTGCGGACGATGGGTCGCGAGAGGGCCGGAGGTCGCAGGAGGGCTAAGGCCCTCATGGGTCTCTTGCAGGCCGCAGGCGGGGTCGAGGGAGGGGTCGCGGCGCGGGCCTCCTGCAGGCCGCAGGCGGGGTCGCGGACGATGGGTCGCTAGAGGGCCGGAGGTCGCAGGAGGGCTGAGGGAGGGGTCGCGGCCCTCGCGGGTCTCCTGCAGGCTGTCGGCGGCGTCGAGGGAGGGAGAGGGCCGGAGGGGTCGCGGCGCGGGCCTCCTCTGGGCGGGGTCGCGGACTCGAGGTCGCGGGGGAGGGCCGGAGGTCGCGGGCGGCGGGCCTCCTGGCTCCTGCAGCTGGGGGGTGAGAGAGGGCCAAATGGGTCGCGGGGTGAGGGAGGACGGAGAGGGTTTAGTGTTCACGGTCGCGGTGTAAAAGAAGCGAAATCGCCAAAATGGTAAATAAATCAGGGTGAGTTTTTGGTTTGAATAAATTTACGAAATTATCTTTGATAAATCGGTTTATCCGGTTTGGTTTGGTTTCTTGTGACCAAAAATCAAACCAAACCGAATTTTAAAATACGGTTCGGTTTGAAACCAAACCAAATTTTTTAGAATTTTAACCCGAACCAAACCAAACCCAACCTATCGGTTCGGTTTGATTTTTGGGTTGAACCTGAATTATGCTCACCCCTACTCACGATACCGATTATATGAGTTTCCACGTCAAAATCTATTAGTCTATGTTTAAGCACCAACTAAAAGGTCGCCTCAGTAAAATCATGGAGTATATGTTTGGAAGGGAAAATCAGGGTTTGCCGTCCCGACCGTCCCGGTCACAACCTGGGACGGTACGGGACGGTACTGTATCGCTTTGTTCCAGTTTGAAATAAAGACTTTAATATACAGATTATAAATAAAATATCACAAAGTGTTCATTAGCTTAGTTGGTTAGACGGTGTCATTCTTAAATCAAGTGACTCGGGTTCGATTCTCCTTAGTATCAAAGGATTTTAACATTTTTTTTCCATTTGATAGTTAAAAAATGTGGAAAAAAAAAGTAAACCTTGATGTGTCTTTGGATATTCGAACCCAGGGCGCTTCAGTAAGCATGAAACGCCTTTTACCAATCGACCTATCGATCAAATTTAATTATAAAATATAATATATTATATATATTGTCTCGATTGCGTCCCATAGACCGGCCGTCCCGGTCTGTGACTGGGACGGTCCGCGACGGGAGATTCGGCCCGTCCCGGAACAGTTTGGCAAACCTTATGGAAAATTGTCTTTTAAATGTATTAAACTAGGACCTTTTAATGTTTACTCCCGACGGACTTTTGTGGTCCCCCCCATAGACGTAACAATACTGATGAATTCATGAATGAGATAGTTTGGAAGGTGATCTCAAACTCAGCCCACGAGTTCAAAAACCACTAGTCTTCTATACGCATGACGGGAGATGATGCACCCAATAGGTTGGGAACGACATCTCACCCATGTCCTCCCTACTCATCTTTCTTTTTTCTTTTTTTTTTTTGGGGGGGGGGGGACTTACCCCGCCATCCCACTTTTTATTATAATACCCCTCAAATCTTTAACACAGAGCTCTTGTGCCCCTACCGTGACCGGACCATTATGCTACTTAATTGAGGGCAAGTGAGAGAGATGAAAATCTCTAACATATCTTTGGTTATCTCTCTCTCTCTCCCTCTCTCCCTTGCGGAGCCTGCTATGAGCTCCGAAGCCACAACAACCCACAATGGTGCCTCCCGGGCACCGTCACCATCACTGCAACCAACTTCTGCCCCCCTCCGACAAGCCTAACTTCGTCGTTCAAGGACTTCGACCTCAACATGCCAGCCTTCGTCCTTAGGATCACCCAGTACAAGTCCAACATCGTGTCGGTGTAGTACCAGCAGTTCTCCCTGCATCAAGGGCAGAGGCATCCAGTTCGAGATGAAGGGGAACACGGATTCAATTGTTGTACTGATCTATAATGTCGAGGGTGCCAAAGATGTGGAGGGGGTCTTCGTGAAGGGGATCGGGACTAGGTGGACCGCCATGGAGAGGAGCTAGGGGGAGATCTGGTGCATGCAAGGCAGTCATCTCCGGTGGGGCAGGAGCTCTCATTAAGGGTGGCGACCAGTGAAGGGAGAATATTAATGAAGTATAATGGGGTTGCACTTTCTTACTAGCAGTTTAGGCAGATGTATGAAGGGAAGAACAGAGCTCGAGGGAATGAGATTATATTATCAGGTAGAGCACAAGATGAGTTATAGTGTGGAGGTCATAGTTGCTCTCATGGCATTGGCATTCTGGTGATGATGGTGACTATGGCAATGTTGATGCCGTGGGAGGTGGGGGGGGGTGGTAATGGCACGGCCAATCGATGGCTTGGGCAGCGATGGCGCATACGATGCCTTGGGAGGCAAGGTGGGTTGTGATGACACAATCGATGCTTTGGGAGACATTGTGATGATGGCGAGGCTATTGGGTTCTGCCATGGTGCTAAGAGGTACCTGTTGCTATAGGCACCCCATTATCGTACCACTTAAACGCCTATCATTGCACATGGGAGGCCCTAAATCTGGGAATCCTACGATACCGCTTCTATGAGTTTCCACACCAAAATCTATTAGCCTATGTTTAAGCACCAACTAAAAGGTCGCCTCAGTAAAATCATGGAGTACATGCTTGGAAGAGGAAATTATCTTTTAAATGTATAAAACTTGGACTTTTTAATGTTTACTCCCGATGGGATTTTGTGGTTCCCCCTCAGACCTAACAATACTGATGAATTCATGAATGAGATAGTTTGGAAGGTGATCCCAAACTCAGCCCACGAGTTCAAAAACCACTAGTCTTCTATAGGCATGACGGGAGATGATGCACCCAATAGGCTGATAATGACATCTCGCCCATGTCTTCCCTACTCATCTTTCTTTCTTTTTCTTTGGGGGGGGGGGGGCTTACCCTGCCATCCCACTTTTATTGTATTCATCATAATACCCCTCAAATCTTTAACACGGAGCTCTTATGCTACTTAAATGAAGGCGAGTGAGAGAGATGAAAATCTCTAACATATCTTTGGTTAACTCTATATATATATATATATATATATATATATATATATATATATATATATATATATATATATATATATATATATCTCCCCCCCTTGCGGAGCCTTCTATGAGCTCCGAAGCCCCAACAACTCACAATGGTGCCTCCCAGGCACCATTACCATCACCGCAACCAACTTCTACCCCCCTCCGACAAGCCTAACTCCATCGTTGAAGGACTTCAACCTCAACATGTCAGCCTTTATCCTTATGATCATCTAGTACAAGTCCAACATCGTGCCGATGTAGTACCAACATGTCTCCCTACATCAAGGGCAAAGGCATCCAGTTCGAGATGAAGGGGAACACGGATTCGATTGTTGTACTGATCTATAATGTCGAGGGTGCCAGAGATGTGGAGGAGGTCTCCGTGAAGGGGATGGGGACTGGGTGGATCGCCATGGAGAGGAGCTAGGGGGAGATCTGGTGCATGCAAGGCAGTAATCCCTAGTGGGGCAGGAGCTCTCATTAAGGGTGGCGACCCGTCAAGGGAGAACATTAATGCAGTGTAATGGGGTTGCACCTTCTTAATTACTAGTAGTTTGGGCAGACGTATGAAGGGAAGAACAGAGTTCGAGGAAATGAGATTATATTATCAGGTAGAGCACAAGATGAGTTATAGTGTGGAGGTCATAGGTTGCTCTCATGGCATTGCCATTCTGGTGATGATGGTGACTATGGCAATGTTGATGCCGTGGGAGGTGGGGGGGGTGATGGCACGGCTGATCGATGGCTTGGGCAGTGACGGCGTATACGATGCCTTAGGAGGAAATAGGTGGGTTGTGATGGCACAATCGATGCTCTGGGAGACATTGGTGATGCTGGCTTGGCTATTGGGTTCTGCCATGGTGCTCAGAGGTAGATGTTGCTATAGGCACCCCATTATCGTACCACTTAAATGCCTATCATTGCACATGGGAGGCCCTGAATCTGGGCATTGTGCGCGGCTGCCATGCACCTCAAACACCCAATGTTGCACTTGGGATGCACTAAATCTGGGCTCCATGGCCTCCCACCATGGTCCTCGAATGCTTAATGATTCACTTGGAGGCACTAGATTGGGCATCGTGGCCACCCCGCCCTACCTCTCAAATGCCCCCTACTTCACTAGGGAAGCACTAGATATCCAAGTGCTTTGGTCGACTGCCCTTCCCTCGAAAGCTAGCTACTACACTTGGGAGGTGCCGAATCCGAGTGATGTGGCTACTCGTCCTACCCCTTCTCCATCTACCATTGGAATACTAAACTGGTCATCTCTCTCTCTCTCTCTTCACCCAAAGGGGGTGCCAACGTTAGAGGGGAAAGCATCAGATCCAAGTGCCGTGGCCACCCGCCCTACCCCTTTTTCATCCACCGTCGAACACCAAACTGGTTGTCTCTCTCTCTCTCTCTCTCTCTCTCTCTCTCTCTGCACCTGTAGGGGGTACCGACACAAGAGAGGGTCTCCCCCTCCGGCGCCCTCTCCCCTCTCCTCCTCTCTCTCTCCGATCCCCCACATCTCTCTCTCTCTTTTTCTGTCTCGATCTCACTTTACCTGTCGGGGGTGCCAACGTCAGAGGGGCAGGCCTCTGGTGTCCTCCCCCTCGTCGATGCAAGAGAGGGCAGCCGCTGTCCATTCATTCTCTCTCTCTCTCTCTCTCTCTATGCTTTCAATAAAAATGGGGTAAAATGATAAACTCACGTGAGTGAGTTATGGGTGTTTGCCAGGGGTATAACCCTGGAGGCATTGCATCTATGGTTAAGAGATTTGAGGGGTGTTATAGTAAATATGATAAAAGTGAAGATATAGAGATAGTTTCGAAAGATTCTGAGGGTATAGGGATGATTTTATCTTTTTTTCTTTTTTTTTTTAACTTTTAAGGGGGTTAATAAAGTCATTTTAATTAATACCAATCTCAAGAACATTCTATGAAGTATGAATATCCTCGTCTCCACAAGAGAAAAAGGCCGCCAACCGGGTTATTATTACAAGGGTTGAGATTAAAATAACGTAGGGCTAGATACACAATATACAGACAGTTTTCTTTCAAACTCAAATTCGAAAGTTTAAAGAGGCTAAAGTTTAAAAACAAACGAGAGACTTTTTGAACTTAAGCCTTCAGTTTGTCTTCTGTGCACTGAAGGATAAAATCACCGGCTGTATGTTGCCATTAGAGCAGTTCACGTTTAACATAAATCACCGGAGCTGTATATTGCTCTACCACGTCTAACATCTAGGATATCTTCCTTTTGCAGAGGGGAGACACACGGCAAGGCTTTTGGAAACCCATTTAAGAGTCCCATATATATCCTCTCAATCTACCTAGTAATTAAAGTGAATCCATAAGCAGACACTAGAGCCCATCATATGATAATCTTTCCACCCCTCCCCCCCCCCAACCCTAATTAATCATTGGGGTCCTAGCTAGAGAAGTTCACGGGCTCAAAAAAACCAAAAAAAATTCTGCGCCCCCCCCCCCTCCCCCCACCCGCGTACCACCCCGGACACTCGGAGGATTTGAAAAGTTCAATCTAACATTTCCTTATTTGATAGTGCACAACCCCACATCCCAATAGATCTTGCATAGAGTGGATAATAATCCCTCGATCCCTACGGTGCATGGGATCGATGGACTAGTAACAATGAATCGATAGAGAGATGATAGACCCCACATTCCAATAGATTGCTTATTAATTCCGTTGGACTATATTCACTCTTGAACATTTTGATATAAATATTTTCATTTTGAGGTTTTTATGTTGTGATGTTACTGTTTACCTTCAATTAAACCTATGTAATGGCCTCATTTTATTGTTATTTCTTAAAATTATAAAGCAGTATAAGTGAGAATATTAGCGTAAGGTGCTCGCTCAGGTAGCACTAAAATTTTGTGGTCTTAGTTTTCGGCTGATCCTCACAAAACAACCTAAGTCAAAAGGTAAAACGACTAAAAAATACAACACGCCAAAAAACGATGTGTTTTAATTATTTTGATGTGGCTTGAAATTGAAGAGTATTTTATCAAATTGAAATACTTTCTTGTTTGAAACTAGAAATACACATTTTAAAATTGAACATTTTAAAATCAAAGAATGATATTATAGAGTTTGCATGGGGTGGTTGAGATCCACGATATGAGATGGGCTGTCAAGGACTGATGTCACTACGTGGACCCTATAATCTACTTAATATGAGCAAATCCGTAGGAAGACTATATATAGGTCCCATAATCCAATATATTACTTATTAATTGCTCTGAACTACATTCATACGTGAAGATTTAGATATAAATATTGTAAGACTGGAGTATTTATGCTACTCAAGCCAATAGAACTTGGTCGTATGGGATTTTGGTCACTCTCATTTTACAGGCTTTTGATGTTAAGTTAATTGGAGAATAGGCGCTTGTCCCCCAACCCGCTAACGTTGTAGATCATGATTTCTTGATGGGCCACATCATCTTGACATTGCAAATGGTCAATTTGTCTCGTGCGCTACCCCAAGTGGTTCTGCTAGTCCGTCTCGTGCGATGCGTGGTGGGTTCACTACTGAAGTAAATGGCAGGCTATCGGAGTTCTTTACGGATGTTGCATCAGTACGGGATAGTCTCTGAATATGTTTCGTGAAGATGTGCTGGCTCAGTTGGATTCGCTGCATGTGTCTGCTGCCGCTACTCATGATGATATTCAATGGATTCGACGTAGGTTGGCAGATGGATCTTCTCCTTAGCTTTAGCTCATCCCTACATTTTCACCCGGTGGGTTTCTGCTAGGGTGCTTCTGGCATTGATATTGAGCGGCTATTTCATTTGGAGTTCTTGGGCTGCCGTTTTCTGTTCATTCTCTTCCTCTATTCCCTTTTCGACTCTACACAGTGGTTCCCTTATTCTTCTTATTGTCATGACATTTTTCCCTACTTTGGTTGGATCAATATGGATACTCTATGGTTGTGACTTCTTTTCCATGACTTATATCGATAGCAACCTCCAACATTTTTCTTCTTTTTGGATGCTGACAAAAAGGGGGAGTGACTTATGCGTGCTTGTGTCGTTTTTCATCCAACACATTTGGTGTTATGTTTGATGGTTATTTATGATTGTCCATTTTACTGTTGTGTGATTATCCATGTGAGTGTATACTGTTGCATTTTTTTGGCTACTTTTTAGAGGGAGTTTCTTCATGTCGCATGATGTTATCTTTCTTGGATGATCTATTTTTACATTGTGATCATTTTGGCTTAATTCCTCTTTAAGTTTTGTCACCGTCAAAAAGCGAGAGATTGTTGAGTTTTCTCTGGTCTCTCTTGATGAGCACAAAATTTACTCATTGGTGGACTAAATTGGGTGTTGAGTATTTTTAGGGGTTGATGGGTGAAGGTCTAAGTTGCCTCCGTAAAGAAAATGAAAATTACCTAAAATCTGCATGTAATGTTTGAACCTAGTGTCTAACCACGTCAGACACCACTTAGGTAATTATCATTTCTATTTTACATAATTAATGTTTTTAATTTGATCTTCTTTTGTTAAGTGGTTGAGAGATATTCTCTTGGAGTGATTTTTCCTATTTTGTAGGAGGAATATTAGCCAAAAGAAATAGGAGATTTTGTGGATCACAATGTGCAGTTGGTATTTGGTTAAAAGAAGGCAATAGTTCTGCGTGGGATGAATGAGAATTAAAAATAAGAGAAGCAATGAGTGGGTATGTGTGCGGCTTTTGGAGAAGAGGAGAAAATATTATTGAAAGGTGTTTTGGCGACTACTGTTGAAGTGAAGGGCTACTATTGAAGAGAAAGTGCTACAAAAAAAATAAGGGAAAGAAAGAGCGCAGAAGCATCATCTCTGGTGTTCCTTTGAAGATCCTTGACTTCTGTGTGCATACTTGAAGGTGAAGATGGTGGATACTTGAACCTGCAGAGTCTTCCAACCAAGAGGACGTGGCCTTCATCAAGAACTTTTGATGATCAAAAGCTTCTTCATCTTTCATTCTCTAGATTTGATCTCTATAACTTAAACCTCCTTATGTGTTTACTTTTATATGTCTGAGGTTCTAGGCTTATTTTTGGATCCTTCTAGTTGGAAGAATAAACTTATTTTATCTTGTGTTATCAATTCAGACAAGCACCTTTATTTCTAGTGGTGTCTAGGCGGACTAGTGCCTTTGTGTCTAGTGGTTCTGTGTGACGAGCTAACACCCTCGTGTCTAGTGGATGTAAGGTGAGCTAGCACCTTTGTGTCTAGCGATGCTTTGTGGAAATCTCAAGAAATTCTTGGGTAGTGGATATAGTTCAACATGGTATTATCTGAACCACTATAAAATCGTGTGTTCTATTGTGTGATTGGCTAGCTCATTGTCTCTCATCTCCTTCTTGATGGATTGGTTATGGTACAATTTTGATTGGAATATTTTTTGAATTGAAATAAAATTGATTTTAATAATTTAATTCACCCCTCTTCTCTTAGATTATTCGATCCTGATTTTTTTTAATTGGTATCAGAGCGGGTTCTCTTTGTGAAGGTTTAACCACCAAAGAGAGATCCACGGCTAATCCAGGTACCTCCTTTCTCTTCAGTGAAGGTCAATCATCCAACTGACTTCCATTGTTCAATGGCTCCAACTACAGCCATTGGAAAAATCGCATGAGAATTTTCATGCAAGCTGTGAACTATGAAATGTGGAGATGGTTGAGAAAGGACCACATATGTCTAAAGAGAAATAAGTGGGATGGAAAGATGAGGATTTTTGAAAGTTTTCACTGAATGCTAAGGCTATAAATGTTCTGCACCGTGTGCTTGACGCAAGTGCCTATAATAGGATTTCTATGTGTAACCCCACTAAAGAAATCTGAAAAAAAATATAGGTCATATATGATAGAATGCCTCAAGATAAAGAGACGAAAATAAATCTTCTTGTGCACAAGTATGAACTCTTCAAAATGAATCTTGAAGAATCAATTAGTGATATGTTCACCTGATTTGGAGATATCGCGAATAGCCTGAAGTCACTCGATAAAGTCTACTCAAACGTAGACTTAGTGAGGAAGATTCTACGATCTCTACCTGCCTCATGGAGTCCAGAAGTCATGGCGATCGAAGAGGCCAAACATTTGTCCACTTTATCTCTAGATGAGATAATAAGTTCATTAATAACATATGAAATTAACATTTTGAGATTGCAAGATGATGAACCCAAGAAGAAGAAGACTATAGCTCTCAAGGCAACATCATCTTCCTCTAGCTCAAGTGATGATAGTTGTTACGTCCCGAACCAGTAGCAGCGGAAACTACTCGGAATGTGGTAACGAAACAGTCATGATAATCAGAACAACACAACCGACAATAAAAGATAACACCACTAAACACATGAGGCTAAAATTTAAAAAAATATATAATTTTATTAACAACAAAATTAATTTTGACTTGAATTACAATAATATACTCAAATAAAAAGAAAAGGAAAAGGAAAAGAAACAAGACTCCCGACTAGACTCAAGAAAACAAGAAAAGACTCATGTCTCTAAAACTCCAGGTGCAGTCGATCACTCTTGCCCATTCCCAGTTGCATGCACTCCAGCTTCCACATTACCTGAAAAATGTTAAAGAAATAAGGGTGAGCAAGAAGCTCAGTATGATTTACATTCCTATTGTCAGGTAGAATTTAAGTAATTAACATTTTCATAGTGTGAAAAAGGACTATATGCATGAATGGTACGAATCCAAAAACAAGTAAATCCGAAAGACTTCAACCACAAACAGCGTTAGGCTCAACATGAATGGAAGAGTTAAATAGATGAGATCAAGTATAGAACTTCAATTCGAGTAAGGCATGAGAAACAAGTATCATGATGACTACATAACAAATCAAGTGAAGCCATAACGGAACATGTACAGGTGAACAACATTTATAAAGTTGGCCATTCATCAAGTCAAGCAAGCAAGTACTTTCATAGATTCATGTCAAATGAATATATATATATCTCATGTAGAAGTAGAATATCATAGACTTATCATACAAGCAAGTACTTCGGTGCAATGCCATATCTTGTCATTACACTCCCATGAGCAACTAGTATTTTCGGGTGCTCCTCCCAGGACCAGATCGGGTCCTTTATGATACGCTGACATTGAGGGGTGGATTAGAGATCCCAAGTAAAATCTAGACATCCACGGTATATTTTAATGGCCAAGGAATTCCAATAACAAACTCATAATTGAGACAATCAAGCCAATTTTAATGATCCGAGATCAAAATAGTAAGTCATTAATGAAAATGACCTTAAGGATAATCAAGGTATAATCTCATTAATTAAGAAAATTCAAAGAGATAACCCTAAGAAGGGTCGAGGATGTCAAGAAAGTAGCAATGAGGGGCTAGAGTTTAGAATGAAATCCACAATATCCATATTACAAACACAGAAAATAAATTTTGAGAAACTGTAATGAACGCGGTCGGTTCCAGGGTTGCGACAAGAAAGCGTCCCATCAGCCTGACGCGGTCAAACTCAAACACTCGATACACAGAAAACGACAGTGTGAGTCATGGAATGAACACGTCGCATCGGGCGGCCGTGTTCAATGAACGCGTCCAGTCAACCCGACGCGTCAATACTTGGATCGACGGGTTCATAGAGGATCGACCAGAATGCAGTCTGGTTGCATACCGCGATGGTCATAAACGCGGTCAGGACTATGGCCGCGATCAAATCAGGGTCAAGGAAAATGCGATCTCTGATCAGGCGTGTTCTCAAACAGAACCTAAACATGGTTTGGAGACAAGCTGCATTTAAGACAGACATAGCAGTACTCAAATAGAACCTCGTTCTGTCACTCCAAAGGCTGGTCGAACCCTATCCTACACAGTAGGATGTGGATTCCAACAGTTTGCAAGGTTTTAGTGATACAACCTACTCATCGTCCTAGTGAGAATCCCAGGATCACGAAGTCTTATGGAGGTCTTGATGTAGTAGTTCCAGTCCGATAGAAGGAATATCCGGCGGAGGGTTCCAGCTACACCAAGAATTTGGGTTCCTATCTAACTACTAGAAACCGGTAAAGCGATAGGCCCATTGCCACCGGGGTAACATGGCCTTCAACAATTCAAATAATAAGCATACTGAACCCAACACATTGGAGGTTTAAAAGAGACATATCAAATTCTTTACATTCATCTACATATTTAGACATGGAGGAATATGATCATATGCTGAAAGGACAAAATAGTAGGATGGTAAGATCAATCGCATGAGAAAAAAATCACATTGGATCAAAAAAGATCCTTAAGGGATTATTCAATGTTTCATAATAGTTACCTAACCAGTGGGTTTTTTAGTTGTCAAATTCACAGAAAACATGCCCTTTGAACTAAAAATCATGCAAGTTTGATAGATGGAAGACTTAGGGTTTCGAGTAAACCCTGCATATAACACGGTCTTCATGGGAACTGCCACCTAAACACGGTATGCATGCCCACCACGATAAAACAAGTTCGAATAAAATTATCTAATTTTTTAAATAAATAAATCTTATCAACGCTATGAATGCGTCTTTAGAGGTGGATGCGTACATAAAGACGCGTCACCAAAGGAGGATGCATTAAGAATAAGAATAAAAATTAAAAGAATAACTAATAGGAACATGGTCTATTGCGGGTCCACATTCTGGTCGCGATTTTTGAAAGGACCGCGATCTCATCCAGAACCCTAGTTCTGACAAAGAAACGTAAAACAGTGACATCTCGTCAATGCGGGCTAAAATACTCTCAATATATGTAGTAAAAATTGGGGGAAAATACACCAAACTTGTAACGACCCGAGAATCTGATTACCGGGAAGGCCCGATAACCCGAGACTCACACCGCCACCCACGAGTCTGAAGACTCGGAAGGGCTAAAAGGATGGTGTGGAGACTACACAAGTATCACAAATAATTACAGAAATTAAACAGTTATATAATTATGCAGGAAATAAATTAACATTTTACATGATACATGGTCCACAAGATATAATAAAATAAACAACAGTAGTAGTCCACAACTAGTACAGAGACAAGAAAGAAAAGTACAGCTACACGGGGCATACCCCGACTCTGACCTCTGGCACTAACGCTGGGCACCTGAACCACGCTGAGCCTCAGACGCGCTCCCCTGAGACCGCGACTCACCTGAAACATGGTGAAAACACGCAGGGAATGAGTCTCGGAACAAGACTCAGTAGGGATCACCCGAACCCTACCTCGCAAACGGAGAAACAGCTACGCTAGTAGTAAGCGAGTACCTCGGAAAGGGAAGCCCTGCAATCTACAAAACACCGATCTCACGGCACGCAAATCGACACACGTGTCACGGTGGAACGACCGGAACACCCCGGTCAACACGATAAAACCCGAAGGTCGAAGTCGCACAGCTGATAGTCTGTCACTCCGAACTCGACAGGAGTACCTCCCACTAGAAGCAAGACCGGATGCGTCCACTGACGACTTAGTCCGCGTCTCAGGTGTCTCCCTCCGGCCCAGCGGGAACTGAGACACCGTACAAGTAACCACAAAGCAAGTGACTAGCTGGGGTCACGCCTGTCAGCGTGGGTCTAACTGTCCCCAACCACGTGTGCACACACAGGCCGTCTGCCCCTGGCCTGGCCTCTAACTGGTTTTCCCCTCAACCGGACTCTGGCTGCTAGACACGGGGCCCGACGGTAACCAGTCTAAAAATTATCCTCAGGTTAAGCCCGTACACCTACTCCCAGGTGAGACCAGCACACGCGTACTGGTGGGCTACGACTAGTGGAGGGTCACTGAAGGAGTAGACTCTCAAGTCAACGGAAAACCACGTCTCAACCGGGCAGGGTACAAGGACTGCCCCTCGTACCGACACCGTCTCACGGTGGCAGAAGCTGAGAACAACACCTCCCGAGATTACGCCATACCACGACACTTGGCCCCGACATGATGCCCAGCATCTGTCAGACCACGGTTCAGCACGCGGACCAAGGTCCACGCCCCCGGGATTCGAATCGACTAAAAAGGAAACGCCGGTTAGACTAACCCCTTGAACGGTCCACTCTGGGCCGCCCATGGATGTACGGCTAGACAAGGGCCGCACCAGGATATGAACGGCCAGGAACAAACCATTCTTCCCCTGGGAAAAATGGGTAAAGACGCGGCTCCCACCAAACCGCCCAAAGGATGAACGGCCAGACACTAGCCGCACAAGGGGATGAGTGGACCCACCCTGGCCGCACCTCCACCAACGGCACCAGTGATGAGCGGCTACCCCCTGGCCGCTCGTTGGGATATGCGGCTAGCTCCTAGCCGCTCGTCCCAATCACTGTGCAACGGTCACAAGCAACGGTCGAAAAATGAGAGTGGATGAGCGGACGGCCTTGGGCCGCACATGGGTTAAGCGGTCGCTCGACAGGCCGCATAACCCCACTACGCTTCGAGCGGAAGGGCGGGCAGACCAGGGCCGCACATGGGATAAGCGGGCCCTGGTTCGACCGCTCAACCTCCACCGGCGCAAAAACGGCGAACTTCACCGAGGTTCACCATTTCGGCCCCCAAACAAGCCCCACGAAGGGGGAAACGATGGGAAACGAACCCCCAAGCCCCCTAGCATGATTCTACGCTCCCGAAACATGAAATCGCGGCTTAAAACGATGGATCGGGCGAGCTCTCCCCAAGGCATGGTTTTCCCTTCCCGGCACAAAAATAACCCCTCTCGGCCTCGCCTCGGGCTGAAACTTGCGGGGAAGGAACGCAAGAGGCTAGGGACCATCTCCCTACCTTCACTCCGCATTGAGACACGCCGGATTAACCACGAATCACGATGAAAGCTTTGAGAATCCCCCGTCCCTTCATGAAAACCCACGAGTTTTACGCCGCCACGACCACCTCACCGCCGCCGTCGCCGCCACACCGTCGCCCATTGCCGTCTGCAGTCGGAGGGGCTCGCCGCGGTCACGTCGGAGGAAGAGAGGGAGAGTGGAGGCGATCACGATGGGAGGAAGAAGAAGAGGGGGAAGAAGAAAGAGAAATGAAGGGAAGAAAAAAAAGAAAAGAAATGGGAATTTATAGAAAATTCACAAATTCTAGAAAATATCAAAAAATAGAAAATCATATTTCCGCGATCCTCAGAACGCACCGATTGCAACGGTACCACTCTCGCCTAGGTGAACGACCCGGTTCACCCGCAATGAGGTTCCGAAGGAATTACCGAAACACAAACCGAGAATCGGAAAACACACGCGGAAAAGTCACGCAAAGCTTCCGGGCCACCGAAACAACTCCGGATCGCGCCGATCCGAACACGAAACATGTCCGAAATGAAATTTCAGACATAATGGAGCTGGACACTCCAAGAAACCAGATCTGGGACCCACGAAGAAGGATCCGAAATGTCCGGGATATTACAGCCCTCCCCCTTAAGGAATTTCGTCCTCGAAATTGAGAACAACCCAAGGGGAAAGAAGAGGAAGACTCACTCAAACAGGTAAGGGAAGTGCTGACGCATCTCGTCCTCACGCTCCCTAGAAGCCTCACCACCAGAGTGCCGCTGCCACACCACCTTGACCACGGGGATGACCTTGTTTCGTAGGCGCTGCTCTCGCCTATCCTCCACGCGGACTGGAAACTCTGGGAGAGAAATATCTGGAGTCACCTCAGGCCAAACAGAATCCTCGAGCACATGAGAGTCATTGGGCATATACTTCCGCAACATCGAGACGTGGAACACATCATGCACCGACGCCAACTCAGGGGGTAACTGCAACCGATAAGCTACCTCACCGCTACGCTCCACAATGAGAAAGGGACCAACATAGTAGGCACTCAGCTTCCCACGCCGCCCAAAGCGCATCACCCCCTTCATCAGAGAAACTCTCAAGAACATGCGATCACCCACGGCGAATGCGAGAGGCTGCCGCCTACGATCATCATAGCTCTTCTGCCGACTCTGGGCCGCCAACATGTTCTGACGAACCAGGTGCAAAACATCTATATACTGCTGCACCAACTCCGGTCCCGTCAAAACATGCTTACCAACCTCGAACCAATCGAGTGGAGTCCGACACGGACGCCCATACAACGCCTCATAAGGAGTCATGCCAATACTCGAATGATAGCTGTTGTTGTAGGCAAACTCCACCAATGATAGGTGGTGAATCCAACTCCCCTGTCACTCCAGGCAGCAAGATCTCAGCATGTCCTCCAAAGTCTGAATGGTCATCTCTAACTGACCATCAGACGGCGGATGATACGCCGAGCTAAATGCTAAATCCGTGCCAAGAGCTCGCTGGAAACTCCTCCAGAATCCAGACATGAAGTGCGGATCCCGATACGACACGATGGAAATGGGAATCCCATGCAACGGGATGATTCACTCCACATAAAGATGAGCCAACTTAGGCACGCTCCAGCTGACTTTGACTAGTAACAATCGAGTCACCTTCGTCAGCCTATCCACCAGCAACCAAATATTATCTTGCCTGCTCGGAGTCCTCGGTAAACCCACCATGAAATCCATGGTCACGTGGTCCCACTTCCACGTGGGAACATCCAAGGGCTGGAGAGTACCTCCTGGTCGCTGATGCTCCGCCTTCACCTGTTGACAGGTCAGGCACTTGGCCACAAACTCGGCGACATCTCTCTTCATACCTGGCCACCAAAACTACCTCCGCAAGTTTCGATACATCTTCGTCGCACCCAGGTGTACGGTGTACCTGCTCCCATGAGCCTCGCGCAACACCGCACGATGAACCTACTCCTCGGCTTGGACGTACAGCCTACCACGGAATCTCACGGCTCCGTCCTCGCTGAGCTCCACATCAGCCAAAGCCAAAATCCGGGGCAACTCAGGGTCTGCATGCTGAGCCTCTGTCACGTAACGGCGGATAGCATGCGTGACAGTCAGACTCGCAAGCACCGCTAACCCTGGCTCTTGGGGAATCTTGAGCCGGAATGAAACTTCGGGCACTTGTTCCCAGAGCCTCAACTTCCTCAACATCAAGGCACTAACCGCGACCTTCCGACTCAAAGCATCGGCGATGACATTTATCCTACCCGGCTGATAAGGCAGGGTGAAGTCATAATCCTTCATGAATTCCATCCAACGCCTCTGCCTGAGGTTAAGGTCCCTCTGCGTGAACACATACCTCAAACTCTGATGGTTAGTGAACACCTCCAGATCTTCTCACCGTACAGATAATACCTCTAGATCTTCAGCGCGAAGATCACAGCCGCCAACACTAGGTCATGGGTAGGGTAGTTCTCCTCGTGGGGCTTCAGCTGCTGAGATGCATAAGCCACCACTCTACCATGCTGCATCAACACAGCACCCAATCTGACCCCGGAAGCATCTGTACACACCAGAAAACCTCCCGATCCAGAAGGCAAAACCAACACCGGAGCCGAGGTGAGCAATCTCTTTAGTTCCTTGAAGCTCTGCTCACACTCCTCAGACTAGACGAAAGGCACATCCTTCCGCGTAAGTCTAGTCATCGGGGCCGTAATGCGAGAAAAATTATGAATAAACTACCGATAATAGCCCGCGAGCCCCAAGAAACTCTGGATCTTCGACACAGACCTCGGCCTCGGCCACTGCATTACTGTCTCGACCTTGGCGCGGTCCACGAAAATACCATCACCAGAGATCACGTGCCCTAAAAAGTGCACCTCACGAAGCCAGAACTCGCACTTACTGAGCTTCGCATACAACTGGTGATCCCGCAATGTCTGTAGCACCACACCCAAATGGTACCCGTGCTCCTCGGTAGACCGCAAATAAACAAGGATGTCGTCCACAAATATGACCACGAACTGGTCCAGATACGGACGGAACACCCTCTGCATCAAGTCCATGAAGGCTACGGGGGCATTGGTGAGCCCGAACGGCATCACCAAGAACTCGTAATGCCCGTACCTCGTACTGAACGTAGTCTTCTCCACATTGGACCCGCGAATCCTCAGCTGATAGTAACCGGACCGTAAATCAATCCGCGAGAACACTCGCGCAGACTGAAGCTGGTCGAACAAATCATCAATCTGCGACAACGGATACTTGTTCTTGATGGTCACCTCATTCAGCTGCCGATAGTCGATGCACAACCGCAAGCGACCGTCCTTCTTCTTCACGAACAACACTGGCGCACCCCAAGGGGAAAAGCTAGGACGAATATACCCCTTGGCCAGTAGCTCCTACAATTGCGCCCTCAACTCCCTCAACCCAGCGGGGGCCATACGGTAGGGAGCCTTCGCCAAAGGTCCCGTACCAGGCACAATCTCGATCACGAAATCAATCTCCCGCTATGGAGGCAATCCATGTAAGTCCTCCAGAAAAACATCAGGAAATCCGCACACCACCGGAATGTCCCCGACATCCAGCTCCATCTGGTCTGCCACAACCACGGAGGCGAGAAAACCCTGACAACCCGCATCAAGCAAACGACGAGCTCGAATCGTAAAAATAAGAAAGTTGGAAGAGGAAGACCTGATACCTTGGAAATAGAAGGTGGGTCCGTGAAGTCACCGGAAATAAACCCTCTTCGAGCCGCAATCCACCAACGCATGATGTGCCTCGAGCCAATCCATGCCCAAAATTACATCAAAGTCATGAAGCGATAGCGCATAGAGCCTAGCCGGCAAACTCCGCCCTTCCACCCACACAGGAACCTCATCGAAGCAATACGGAGTGATCATAAAATCACCCGAAGGCAACTCCACTACCAAATCATAGGACAACTGGGTCACCAGCTCTTCAATACTCAGCACGAAATCCTCCGAAACAAACGAATGAGACGCGCCAGAATCGAACAAAACCCGAGCCGCACAACCCAAAATCTGAACGGTACCTTCCACGACCTACGACGCCACTGCCTCTGCCCTGGTCATGTGTGTGATCTGGCCTCTAGCTCTCTGCCTACCTCCCACACTAGCTGACCTGGGTAGCGGCGGATACTATCCCTGCTGCTGCTACTGCTGCCTCTGCTGCGGGAAAACCTGCTGCTGTTGAGGAAACTACTGTTGCTGCTGCCTCTGAGGATAGTCACGCGCCATATGCCCTGGCTGGTCACACCGGAAATAAATTATCAGCGTTGTGCACTGCCTGCCTGGATGGTACTCGCTACACCAGGGACACGGTCCTCACGATCCACCCACTGATCCCTGACTCTGAAAAGGGATCGGCTGCTGTACACTGCCCGATGACGCCTGCCCCTGATCCTTGTGCTTCTTATGGAAATTCTTCTTAAGGAGCATCTTGACCTTCGAGCCAAAAGACACAGATCCTGTCGCCGACGCTGTCGGTGCCGGCGCTCCTGAACCACCCGACGCATGCTGAAAGGAACGCTACTGCTGGGTAGCCGAATGCTGGCTGCGACCTGACAAAGACTGCCCCTGGCTAATCGGTCCTCGAGTCCTCTGCATATCCATCTCCAAAGAAGCCGCAACATGAGACGTTGTCTCCAGATTAGTGGCCGCATTCGCGATCAGATGGTGCCTCAACTCCTGTCTCAAGCCCTGAACGAACTGTGCGATCTTCACCCTCTCATGCTCCATGATATCAGGTGCATACCGACCCAGCTCCACAAATCGGGCCATGTACTGCAACACGGACATGTCGCCCTGAACCAGCTCCAAAAACTGACGCATTCGCTACGTAGCAATATACTCTGGATAGTAGGTACGCTCGAGAGCACTGACAAAGTCACTCCACGCAATCTGCTCAAGTGGACGAAGTTGGAAGGACGTCTTCCACTCGGAAGACCACCACTCCCGAGCCGTACCATGCAACTGGTTGTAGGCCAATATCACTCTGTCCTCTGCAGCACTCCGCGCAGAACTGAACACCCGCTCCATCTCATCGAGCCAACTCCGAGCCACATCAGGATCTAGCTAACCGCCGTAGTAAGTTGGATGGAACTGCATGAAATCCCTCTCTGCCCGGCCTGACCCACCCCTGATCGACGAGCCCTCACAAGTGTAATGACATGAGAATCTGATTACCGGGAAGGCCTGATAACCCGAGACTCGAACCGTTGCCCACGAGCCGGGAGGGCTCGGAAGGGCTAAAAAGGAGTGTGGAGGCACAAAGAAATAGGAAATAAAGCAGGACAGTTCAACAATTAACAGAAATAAATAAATAACTACAGCTACAACAGAGTCCAGTCCAATAGAAAGTACAGTCTAAAGTAGTAAAAACGTACCACATGCCGAGTGAACACTCGGCCCGATGAGCTGGCAACTGAGAACCTCCGCACCACGCCCTCGAACCTCGAGGAAGAAGAACCGCCACACCTGAAAAGTAGGGAATGAGTCTCCAAAATAGAGACTCAGCATGGATCCTGCAGAACCCCAACCGGAAACGAGGCGGTAGCAGGCGCGATCCCTCAGTGGATTCCGAGATGGCGTCGTTCGTGTTCCGGGCGGTTTTCGGCGTGGATTAGTCGCTTCGGCGCGTGGTTTCTACGGTGAAGGTAGGGTGACGGAACACTACTGCATCCTACCCATTTTCCCTGTCATTGCACGTCGTTCGGTGTGAAAATGACTGAGTTTAGGTCCGTTCTAGCAAAACCGTGATTTTGTAGGTTTTGTAGGGTCCGTCGGGAAATGGCGACGGTTTCCAGATCGATTACTGTCAATGGATTCCTTGGGGCGAGAGCGTTCTTTTCCCCCTGATTTTGTCTCGATTGGTGGTCCTTGATGGGACATTAGTGTCACAATGGTTGTCCCTGGTTTGGTGACCAGTGTGGGATGGTTCCTCTGTAAGTCTGAGTCGAGTGAGGTGATGACCGAAGACACCAGGATCTTGTCGTTTGGCTTCATCGTGCTCCCCGAGAGGGTCGAGTTGGCGCGATGATCGAGCTCGGATGCGAAATCCGAGAGGAGTGCAGCTCGAGAGGTGGTAATTGTCTGTGTGTGAGTCAGCGGATGGCCTGCTGTGAGTTGGATCGTGCCTGTTGGGCCGGTAGAGGTTTCCCGTTGATGAGCGGTTGGCGACCAACGTGTGGTCTTTCATAGATAGAAGATGCTGGTTGTTGGGGCTCGAGCGTGGCGAGAGCCGTGTGCCAGCGAGACCTTTGGTGGTCGTTTCTGTGATGTGCCTTTTCGGAAGAGATCTGGGCTTTGTCGAAGTTTATCCTCTGACAGAGTTGGCATAGTGATATGTCTGGCTTTCAGCTTGCCATGTGTGGGGTGTTTCTTGGTGCTGAGCCAATGTTCTGGTTGCGGTCTGTTGAGATGGCTGCGTGAGTTGGTGGGAGCTCAGTTTTGGCTGTTCATTTGTGTCGGGCGTGAGACCAGTCTGCGGTTTTGCAAAACTAGCGTCTGGGTCATCTGCCTACCATGGGTTGCATCAGTAGCTGTTTCTCGTACGAGGGCTATGTCTCCTCGGTGAGCGAGATTGTAGCTGCGGTGCCGTGATTGGTTTTCGTGGTGTCTGAGGTGACGTTGGACTGTGTCCTTTATGAGTGCCTGCTCTGATGGCCGGTGTGATCGACGCATAGAGCAAGGTGTTGTTTGTGATTGTAAATCTGGCTGTGTCCCTCAGGATCGGTGTTTTCATGAGAATCGAGGTTTTCTGTGCTGGGGCTCTGACAGCGTTGTCAGTTGGTTCAGTGTTCTTCCCCTGGGACTTCGTGCTAGGTCCTGAATTTTGAGGACGAAATTCCTTTAAAAACACATGGCCCACTCGAGAACCATCTTCCAGGAAAACTCACGGCATGCGTGGGAGACCCCACTGCACCCCCACCGATACACGGTGACTCGATCTAGCGTAACACGAAAGCCCGACACGCGAGAAGTCACCCGGACTCTCAAACCCATGGGCACACTAAATGAGGTAACACGGTCCTCCCGACACCCTCAAAACACGGACGCAGAATCCCACAGGTGTTTGGGGCACTCACAAGGCTGCAAGTTGACCACTGGGTCATGATCGGGTCGACTAGGGACCAACACAGCGCGAAACGATCGTGAAGAACACGAAAACTCATCTCGGCACCACACAGAGCCTGACGGTCTAAACTTGGGCCATCACAGTCTATAACGGTCCAAGCCTCGATCGTCACAACCACTCTGACGCACCAACAAAGGGTCGTCAGACGCTCGGTGCAAAGTTGAGTGTGATGTGCCTACCCTGGTGCGTCACAGTCTCTGACGCGCCAGCCCTGGTGCGTTACAGTCTGTAATGCGCCAGCCCTGATGCGTCACAAGACAAGATGAAACCAACTGTGACGCGTCCCGCTCGGTGCGTCAGAGGTTGTAACGGACCAACTCTGGTGCCTTACAAGGTGGGTACGCGTCCGCTCTAACGCACCCACACAGGGGCGTTACATGGCTGTGACGCGCCAGCCTTGGTGTGTCACAGGCCTTGAGCCCAAACGGTCAAAACCAACGAACGGAAGCCAACGGTCAGATCATCCCTGACGGTCCAACCCAGGCGCGTCACAGCGCCGTGGCGGTCTATCGTGGGACCGTCACACCCACAGACCACCAAAAGGCTAAACGGGCCGTGTGACGCACCAACCCTGTGGCGTCACAGGCTGTGATGGTCACTGGAAGGACCGTCACGCCCGTCCGAGAGCGAAACGGCAGAAAATGACCCGAAAAATGTCCCACGCCCCCATACCTCCATGGGAGAGGAGGAAAACAAGG
Source organism: Amorphophallus konjac (assembly GCA_022559845.1). Lineage (NCBI taxonomy): Eukaryota > Viridiplantae > Streptophyta > Magnoliopsida > Alismatales > Araceae > Amorphophallus > Amorphophallus konjac. The sequence continues at coordinate 412,688,879 of CM040120.1, forward strand.
GGGAAGCCCCCAAATAGCCCCTAGCATGCATCTAAGGCCTCGGATGGGCCAAAAATGCAAAGAAACGGGAGATCGGCCCACAAGCCCTAAAACATGGATTTTTCCCCAAATCGCCCCGATTAGCCCGCTCAGCTCACCACGGCCTACGACACTCGCGGAAAAGAAAGAGCACGAGCTGGGGGTCCATCTCCCAACCTCCACCGAAGATTTCACGCCCCGAGCTCACCGATCTGCGAAGAAAATGCCGTTGAAGCCTCGTCATTCCACGAACCCACGGCCGAGGTTCACCACGCCTCCACCACCTCGATCCTCATCCATCCTCACCCATGCCTCGCCCGCGCCGTCCCCACCTCGCCCGCACTCCACCCCGTCGGCCGCCAGAGAGAGAGGGAGAGAGGAGAGAGCGTGAGAAGAGAGAGGGAGAGAAGAGAGAAATGAGAGGGGAGAGAGATAAAAAGTGAGGGGGTTTATATAGAAAAATTTGAAAAATACCAAAAAATAGAAAAATACACCCTCGTGATCCTCGGAACGCACTGATCGCGATGGTACCACCCTTTGTTAGATCCAGAGGGGGGGGGGGTGAATGGATCTTAAATAAAAGGATTTGCCGATTTAAGCAATCAATAAGTCGAACAGGCGGGGCACACCCAACCTGACAAGTGCCTCTGTGAGAGAAATGGAAGGCAGGATCAAACTCACAAAACAAACCACAGAACACCCGAATTTTTGGTGGTTCGGCTAGACCCACAGTCTGCCTACGTCCACCCCTCACTCAAACCGAGTGAGGATACCACTAGCCCAAGCTGGGGTTCAAAGCAGACTCAGTCTGCAACAAACGCTGCCTAACAGCTTGATCCAGAGGAACACTTTCCTCTCTTCCTCCAAACCGAAAGGAACCACTAGTGACAGCCCGTCACTAGCAACCGGAGACATAGTCTCCCTTCTCCTGAGTCCACAGGAGGAACCCCGACCTCAAACTTGAGGATCGGAAGCACACTAAAGAGAATGAAAGGAACAAAATGAAAAACAAAAAGGGAGAAACAGAAACAAATGTAGCTCCATAGGAGCAACTTGGCTTGGAACTGATCCAGAGGACAATAGAACTCTGATCTTCATGAAGGCTCTCTCTTCTTCTCTCTGTACTTTTCTCTGCACTCTCTACCTCTTTCTTTTTCTTCTCTCAGTATATTCTCCCGTTCTCCTGGCGACTCCTTCCCCTCTTTTCTTTTTCTGCTGGCTCTCCTGTTCTTCTCCCTTTTTTTTTCACCGAGGTTTCGCGCTTGCTTTATTGATCGCAGAAGGGGCCTTCTTATAGAGCTTCTGGCTTGGGTCCGATAGGCTCTCGCTTCTGGCGTGTGGAGAGCTGGTTCCCGCCTTTTCCAGAGATCACGTGCCTCTACTGCGAATGAAATTGTTCCCTGCAAAATACAGAGCATCGTTTAAGATCAATTGTAGGAATTTGGAGTTCATTTCGTGGAAGAACAGACTTTGCACAGAACTTAGGCTTAATTAAACCAGATGTGTACTGACCGTAAAATGTGTAAACATACATATGCACAGACATAAACTAAGTGTGCTTCGTATAGATTTTAGATCAGTCTAAAACCAACCTGCATTAACCTTAGTTGTGAGTCTAAGCACTCTCTCATCGACCTCAGTTTATCTAGGGCAGAGACTAACACCGACCTCAAGAGCTCACAGTCAAAAAAATGCATAGTCCTAGAGTAGAGGGAAGTTCAGTGCAAAGTTTGCACCGACTTTCTATATGCACGGACCTAACCTTCTATTTCCACAGACCTGAATGCGAAGAGTACAAAGATACACAGTCTCTATTTTCGCCAGAGAGGAAGGTTTGCACCGAGGTAGAAACAACCACCGACTCAGGATGGCAGGAAATGCACCGATGCAGGATATGTAGTCCAGGCAGGAGCTGTACCGAGATGGCAAGAGGAATCCACTTACACTAGCTGCTGAAGAGACTAAACAATGCGTGCAGGACAAGGATTGCACGGATCCAAATATTGCACTGACTCCGAGACATGAGACAAATTAATGCATAGACGTACTCGGGACATGGGTACTTACTTTATGCCCTTGGTGCAAGGATTGCACCGACCATGTGTGAATATAAAAGCCTATACCGACAAAGTGAATGCATGTAATAGACGATGCACCGATGCAGCACTGATCTTGCACAGACTCACCTTGCACTGATGACATGGACATAGTGCATGAATCGCACATGCTTTAAAATCATTCAACTATGCTTCAGACACAAGCAAGCCAATGTGCAATGGCAGTTTACATGAACTGTCCAATCAACCAGGAATATACCAAGTCCAAGTATTTTAATCAGATGCACCGACTCACCTGATAGATGCAACGACTTGGTCGTGTGTGCAACAACAAGAAAAGTGAATTCCAAGCAAAGACTATGCTGTGGATCAAACATAAAATTGTACTGATATGAATGTGACTTGAACAAATATCACATGAACCTGAGACAATGCAAGGCATATCAAGCAAACCGTACAGTAGCTTTATTTAATCTAGTCTAAACATGATTCATAAGTTGTCATTATCAAAACCAGATTTCCAACAATCTCCCCCTTTTTGATGATGACAATGTAATGAGTCATGTAGAATCATGTATGGTAATTCACGCAATTAAACAAGCAAAAACAACACTAGCACTTTTGTACATGAGAGAAAATTTCAGAGAATGTTTGATTAGTTTCTCACGAAACAACCAGGGTATCCATATCCAAGGGAGGGAAAGAAAAAATGAAAGACAATCGCGAATATCCATCCATGACATATCTTCAAAAACCCATCCATAACATATCTTCAAAAACACAGTGTATCCATCCATACAACTGGTATCCATCCAAAATCCTTCAAAACATGACATCTCTCTCTCTCTCTATCCATGGCATATCTTCAAAAACACAGTATATCCATCCATACAACTGGTATCCATCAAAAATCCTTCAAAACATGACATCTCTCTCTCTCTCTCTCTCTCTCTCTCTCTCTCTCTCTCTCTCTCTCTCTCTCTCTCTCTCTCTCTCTCTCCAGTATCCATCCAAAAACAAACATACAAATCTTCATGACATCTCTCTCTCTCTCTCCAGTATCCATCCAAAAACAAACATACGAATCTTCAAAAACATAACATCTCTCTCCCCCTTTGTCATTATCAAAAAGAGATTAGTGTCCATGGGAGGTTCTTGAGCCATTTCCATCCCTAGGAGGAGCAGAGCTAGTGCTGCCTCGTTGAAAATGATCTCACTGATGTGAAGAAACTGGACCTGAAAATCTGTCAAGGATTGAATCTTGAAATGAGTGTAAGGAGTTGGACAGCTCTTCAAAGTAGTAATGGACAGTGCTTCTAACACTGGCCGTGAGAGAGGAAATATCTGCTTGCTCTGTCAGGACAGTTTCAAGTCTGACAGCAGTGACGTCAGCGTCAGACTGAGCTTTGTCCACTGCAGAACGGATCTCTTGTTGTTCAGTGAGGAGAGGGTGATCCAGAGTTCTCATCTTGGCAAGCTCAATATTGATATCATAGGTTTTATCAAGAATAGTAGCAAGAGTTTTGAAAGATGTAGTCTGAGTGCTTTGAATACTGCTAACCATTTATGCTATTCTATTAATCGAACCCAAGAGATTTCCTAAGAACTCTTGCATCGCAGTATCTGGTCTCTGTTTGTCAGCCCGAAATTATAGCCACTGCCTATCCACTTTGGTCTCTAGAATATGAAGCCTTGTATTCAGTCTGAGTAATTGAAGATTTGTAACTAGCAGCTGGGAAGACATCATCTTACTATGATTTTGAACTAGAGTTGTCAGGTTGGTTAGCAAATCAGAGATATTTGGTTCATTGTTTGGTTCCCGTGAGCTGACAGACGAATCACTTGAATCAAGATACTCAACATTGTAAACTGGGTGTTCTTGATCATCATTTGGAGCTCGAACTTCCTCAATATTTTGAATTTCTTCAACATGTAGTTCAACTGACTCCTTTGACACTATAGAGCAACAAATATCAATCAATATCGAGAAACAGACTGTTGTAAAACTTAGCAGTGATTTCAGGGTAGTATCCCCAATACTTACCCAAGAGCTTTTTCATCGCAGAAATCCAAGAAAAATCTACTAGTTCTGAATGTTCAGTTTCCAGAGATGTAGCATCTTTTTAAAAGGATTTGATCAAAATACCTTTATTTTCAGAAGCTTCATGTGCTATTTCTTTTCCTTTTCTTTTCTTCCCTTTCGTGGCTCCTTCGCTTTGCCCAAACCTCATTTCCTCGTGCATGACAAGCTCATCAGCTTTCCTCTTTCCTTTGGCTTCTCCTGCACGCCCCTCCTCGGTGCTGCTCTCATATTGATCTTCTTCTTCTGACATACTGATATCTGGTGATGGAGGCTGTTGCTCCTCAAATACCTTGTCCTTCCCCTTGCTCTTTGTTGTCGGAGAAGACATCACAAGAGATGGCGATGGAGATGAGGACGACCCCTTTCAGGAATGGTGAGTGTAGTTGTCGAAGCAGGTGAATAGAATGTGAAGAGGCGAGTAGCAGAACAGTGGAGAGGAAGAAACTAGAGAAGCCCTCACGGTGAGAAGTCGTGAGTGCGGGAATGAATGGTTGGGCTTGAATGGGGGGAAACTTGAGCGACACTCTTAGGGTTAAATAATATATAAAATATATTATCACTTTTACCTGATGCATTTTTTGTACCCAAACTACCCCTCTCGTGTATAGAATATTTTTCGTTTCCTCTTTTATGGGCTTCGGCGTATTAAACTTATATCTTATACGTTTGTTGCTCAACAGATTCATCTTTTAACGCACAACCAATGGAGATAAACATTTGTAACCACAAAACGATGTCCAGTTAATATAATTCATCAAAATTATTCATTATTTTTATAGGATAAGACCGGTTTCCAAAATATCTTATATTGCATTTAAGTCCTGTTTCAGCTTCTGAAGAAGAACTAGAGTCAACCATATCCACTCCTTTCTTTTTCTTTTTATTTTCTTTTCTTAAGGAGCATTCCGGTAGGACTGGCCCTTTTTACACAAGGAGACATGTTTATCAGACACCAGAATCCCTGGTTACTCAACACAGTCTACCTTTATGCCATTGTTTTTTATTTTTTACGAACAGAGATAGCTAATTTCTTCATGACATAATTTCTAGATTTCTTTGATCTAGATAACCAGTTTCTCTGAAGTTTTGCCATTGCTATGCCATTTCATTTATATTACTTAATGGCGTATTCCCTGGTCTACATTCATATCAGCTTGAAGACATGATTTAAAAATACTTTATAAGACAACCTCTTCTACCAGATTATCCCATTACACATGATTTTCAGATTGATGAATTTTATTTAGTTGGACACTTCCAGTTATTAGAAATGTTTTCAGCTCCATTGAAAATACTTTCAAGAGTCCTCTTAAACAATTAATTATAAGATATAATCTTTATAGGCCGAAGATCACTCAATTGGAAAGATCAACAATTTTTATACACGACTAGTGGTGTTTTTGATAAAAATAAGGCACAATGGACAAGGATAATAGAGTTCTATATATTACTCCCCCCAAGTGTCAGCCCATTAAAAAAGAATTTGGATGAGAAGAGATAGATCATAGATTGACAATAATGATGGAAGATGAAGGAGTGAATAAACCAGCAACATTAGAGTAGGAGTCCAGTATGGTGTAGAGTTACAGACAGCTATAGACCAAGGTATCCTCAGCCTTCTCTTGATCCAAAGACTTCTGATCAGTTCTAGCAGTACCAACATAACATCTCAACCTAAACACCAATAGATTTCAAATTCATGATGTGCACCAAGCACTCAATCACTTCGCCCTTCTCAGAACAGCTCAGCTCCCCCTCACTAAGTGCTAAGATCCTAATCAAGCATCGCCTTGTTAAGCAAACATTCAACTGACTCCTTTTAGATTTTCATACTAGTGTTCTGTGTAATGAGCTCACATGCAGGGAGTGTGACAATTCATGTACCATTCCATAGTTATGCAAAAGGTTACAAATCAGCTACAGTCATTTGCATGCATTCATCTAGATCATATAGATTTAGCACACAATAATGGAACAGAGCTTGGAAGACTAACCTGCAAGATGCAGACTTGGGGTTTTCTTCTTCAACTACCTTGGTTCATTTACCCCTTTATTTTTGACCAAGACATACCTACAACAATTTGATCATTTTATTCCAGCAGGAACCCAAGCAACCTTGGGTCCAGTATTAACCCTAACAGATGTTCTGAACAATCTTTTAGCCGCATTGTCATCAAGTTCCATCAAATAGCAATTAGCCATAGAATGTCCAATTTTTTCACAATGTCTACATGCACCGACTGAATTTTTAATATTATGATGCATATTAACAGGACCATGAACTCTATGTACATTTTCATGGAAGTATCTATTTTTATCATGGAAGCTTTGTCTTGAATTCCTTGCCAGCCAGCAATCAGCAATTTTGTGGCCTGGCTTTCAACACTCAAAATAAGAAATAAATTTTCTATTGAAGATAGATTTATTTCTGCTAAAAAAATCTTGATTCATAGGGAATTTAACAAATTCAAAGTTAAGTTTTCTTCCCTGAGCATGCCAACAGTGGGCTGCAATGTGGCCTAATTTGCCACAGCAGTAACATTGAATCCCCTTTTTCTGAGTAGCATGATTTCTAAGATTAGTTTTTCCAGCATGTCTTTTACTAGCACTTAGATCATCCTTTTCTATCACTTTACACTCATGCATCACATGGCCAATCTTGTGACAGTAATAACAAATCACTTTCTTTTTGTATGCATGTGTGTGTGAGGATGTCTTATGGGGAGCATGCACAGAAGTGGCAGAAGCAATTTTGTTCTTTTGTTTTTCAGTTGTTTTCAAAATCTTCTGAGCAGTAAACTGAAGGATAGGTTGGTCCAAAGAATTGTGAGCATTAGAACTGGAAACAAAAGATGTTTGAGTTTTGTTTCCAAAACTCTTTTTATTTACAGCATTATACCCTAACCCTTCCTTCTGAAAATTAACCTTGCTTCCAAGAAGCTTATCTAAATTGTTCCTTCCTTCAACAAATCTAGACAAGGATTCATTAAGATCATTATTTTCTTGTTGGAGAGCTAGGATACTAAACTCATAGCTGGCCAGTTCTTCTTCACAGGACTTAATTTGTTGACACATTGTGTCATTCAGATTTTTGAGTGTTTCAACTTCTTGTTTTAGTTTGAGCACATTTTGATTTTCATCAAGAACGCATTTTCCTTTTTCTAAGACAAGAAGTCTTTCTGACATAGCAGTATTCAACTGTTTCAATTCCTCATTTTCTTTTCTCCATTTCTCCATTTCTGCTTTCAATTTAGTGTTCTCCTCCTCAAGCTTATCGTCATCAAACAAAACATCAGATAGGAGAATCTGGTTTTCCTTAACATTTCCTTGCTGGTTTTCTGGTTCATATTTTTCAAGATTTTCTTGAAACTTTAAGTTGACAGCTCTGATAGTCTCGAATTTTTCAGTGATCAATCTATTTTCACTTTCAAGATTGATTAATCTTTGTTCAGATTCTTGACATCGGTTTTTGAGTTTTCCGTTTTTAGATTTGACTTGATCGAATTCTGAATTGATTGCATCTAGATTATTTAGCTTCTTTTTCAGATTTTTATTCTTTTTCTTTAGTTTTTCATAAGATTCTAATAGATTGGCATATGCATCTTCCCAATCATTTAAAGTGTAACTGGAGAATGGATTGTTTACCTCTTCAGCATCTTCGAACTCATCTTGATCACTGCTATGGTTGCTCTCATTAACCATCAAGCAGATGTCATCGCTTCTCTTACAGACTGCCATCAACTTGTCCATGATATCTTTAGCAGACCTGCAATTTGTAACAAATGGAAAAACGTCAGAATCAACAGTCCTTCTTAAAATGCTAAGAACTCTTATGTTTTCATTATTTTTCATTCTATGTTTGTCCGTCCATTTGGACAGATCTTTAGGCATTCTGTGTGGACCTTTGGAAACAAGATTCTAGAGATTTGGGTTCACTGAATTGATGAACGTGCACAAATTGTCATGCCAGTTGGGGAAATCAGACCCATTAAAAATCGGAGGATGAGCCATTTGCAAATTGGAAGCAGACGACCACTAATAAAAGAAAACAGTAAATAGAGGAAGAAACCACCGAGAACCACCAGGAGCTACTGCAGATCGTTGGATCTGAAAAGCCAGTAACCCGCTCTGATACCACTTGTTAGATCCAGAGGGGGGTGAATGGATCTTAAATAAAAGGATTTGCCGATTTAAGCAATCAATAAGTCGAACAGGCGGGGCACACCCAACCTGACAAGTGCCTCTGTGAGAGAAATGGAAGGCAAGATCAAACTCATAAAACAAACCACAGAACACCAAAATTTTTGGTGGTTCGGCTAGACCCATAGTCTGCCTACGTCCACCCCTCACTCAAACCGAGTGAGGATACCACTAGCCCAAGCTGGGGTTCAAAGCAAACTCAGTCTGCAACAAACGCTACCTAACAGCTTGATCCAGAGGAACACTTTCCTCTCTTCCTCCAAACCGGAAGGAACCACTAGTGACAGCCCGTCACTAGCAACAGGAGACACAGTCTCCCTTCTCCTAAGTCCACAGGAGGAACCCCGACCTCAAACTTGAGGATCGGAAGCACACTAAAGAGAATGAAAGGAATAAAATGAAAAATAAAAGGGGAGAAACAGAAACAAATGTAGCTCCATAGGAGCAACTTGGCTTGGATCTAGTCCAGAGGACAATAGAACTCTGATCTTCATGAAGGCTCTCTCTTCTTCTCTCTGTACTTTTCTCTGCACTCTCTACCTCTTTCTTTCTTCTTCTCTCAGTATATTCTCCCGTTCTCCTGGCTACTCCTTCCCCTCTTTTCTTTTTCGGCTGGCTCTCCTGTTCTTCTCCCTTTTTTTTTTCACCGAGGTTTCACGCTTGTTTATTGATCGCAGAAGGGGCCTTCTTATAGAGCTTCTGGCTTGGGTCCCACAGGCTCTCGCTTCTGGCGTGTGGAGAGTTGGTTCTCGCCTTTTCCAGAGATCACGTGCCTCTACTGCGAACGAAATTGTTCCCTGTAAAATACAGAGCATCGTTTAAGATCACTTGCAGGAATTTGGAGTTCATTTTGTGGAAGAACAGACTTTGCATAGAACTTAGGCTTAATTAAACCAGATGTGTACTGACCGTAAAATGTGTAAACATACATATGCACATACATAAACTAAGTGTGCTTCGTATAGATTTTAGATCAGTCTAAAACCAACGTGCATTAACCTTAGTTGTGAGTCTAAGCACACTCTCATCGACCTCAGTTTATCTAGGGCAGAGACTAACACCGACCTCAAGAGCTCACAGTCAAAAAAATGCACAGTCCTAGAGTAGAGGGAAGTTCAGTGCAAAGTTTGCACCGACTTTCTATATGCACGGACCTGACCTTCTTATTTGCACGGACCTGAATGCGAAGAGTACAAAGATACACAGTCTCTATTTTCGCCAGAGAGGAAGGTTTGCACCGAGGTAGACACAACCACCGACTCAGGATGGCAGGAAGTGCACCGATGCAGGATATGTAGTCCAGGCAGGAGCTGTATCGAGATGGCAGGAGGAATCCACTTAAACTAGATGTTGAAGAGACTAAACAATGCGTGCAGGACAAGGATTGCACGGATCCAAATATTGCACCGACTCCGAGACATGAGACAGATTAATGCATAGACGTACTCGGGACATGGGTACTTACTTTATGCCCTTGGTGCAAGGATTGCACCGACCCTGTGTGAATATAAAAACCTGTATCGACAAAGTGAATGCATGTAATAGACGATGCACCGATGCAGCATTGATCATGCACAGACTCACCTTGCACTGATGACATGGACATAGTGCATGAATCGCACATGCTTTAAAATCATTCAACTATGCTTCAGACACAAGCAAGCCAATGTGCAATGGCAGTTTACATGAACTGTCCAATCAACCAGAAATATACCAAGTCCAAGTATTTTAATCAGATGCACCGACTCACCTGATAGATGCAACGACTTGGTCGTATGTGCAACAACAAGAATTGCACCGACCTAGTGAATTCCAAGCAAAGACTATGCTGTGGATCAAACACGGAAATGTACTGATATGAATGTGACTTGAACAAATATCGCATGAACCTGAGACAATGCATGGCATATCAAGCAAACCGTATAGCAACTTTATTTAATCTAGTCTAAACATGATTCATAAGTTGTCATTATCAAAACCAGATTTCCAACACCCTTGCCCAGGTGAACGACCCGGTTCACCCGCAACGAGGTTCCGAAGGAATTACCGAAACACACACCGGGAATTAGAAAACACAACCGAAAAAGCCACGGACGCGCTTCGGACCTCCGAAACAGCTCCGGATCACGTCAATCCGAACACGGAAGATGTCCTAAATATCATTTCGGACACAATGGAGCCAGATTCACCGAAAATGCAGATCTGGGACCTGAGAAGAAGGATCCGCAGAACCTGGGGTATTACAACCAGCCTCTCCGCCGAATTACTGCGACATAAGCTGGTACATGCCACGGAAGAAATTCTCGGCCCCCAGAAACCTCGCAGCATCCACTGCCTCGGTGGCCGCTGGTGGCGCTCTACTATGCTCCTCCTGCTCCCGCTGAACCTCCTGCTGGATCTCCTGACCTCCAGCCGACTGCCCCTGCTGAGAGCGAGTGCCCCGCCTCGACGCCATGCTCGCTCCTGAAGCAAAACACAGGAAACACGGGAACAACAAGGTTAAGCAAAACACACGATGCCCGATGCCAGCGTCACCTATACATCATCGCTGTGGACTAGTGGACCACTGCAATTACTTATGATTCTCGTATAATCCCACAACCGCGCGCTGATACCAGCTGCAATGACCCGAGACTCGCACCGCCACCCACGAGTCCGAAGACTCGGAAGGGTTAAAAGGATGGTGTGGAGACTACACAAGTATCACAAATAATTGCAAAAATTAAACAGTTATATAATTATGCAGGAAATAAATTAACATTTTACATGATACATGGTCCACAAGATATAATAAAATAAACAACAGCAGTAGTCCACAACTAGTACTGAGACAAGAAAGAAAAGTACAGCTACACGGGGCATACCCCGGCTCTGACCTCTGGCACTAACGCTGGGCACCTGAACCACGCTGAGCCTCAGACGCGCTCCCCTGAGGCCGCGACTCACCTGAAACACGGTGAAAACACGCAGGGAATGAGTCTCGGAACAAGACTCAGTAGGGATCACCCGAACCCTACCTCGTAAACGGAGAAACCGCTATGCTAGCAGTAAGCGAGTATCTCAGAAAGGGAAGCCCTATAATCTACAAAACACTGATCTCAGGGCACGTAAACCGACACACGTGCCACGGTGGAACGACCGGAACACCACGGTCAACACGACAAAATCCGAAGGTCGAAGTCGCACGACTGACAGTCTGTCACTCCGAACTCGACAGGAGTACCTCCCACTAGAAGTAAGATGGGATGCGTCCACTGACGACTTAGTCCACGTCTCAGGTGTCTCCCGTCCGGCCCAGCGGGAACTGAGACACCGTACAAGTAACCACAAAGCAAGTGACTAGCTGGGGTCACGCCCGTCAGCGTGGGTCCAACTGCCCCCAACCACGTGTGCACACACATGCCGTCCGCCCTTGGCCTGGCTTCTAACTGGTTTTCCCCTCAACCGGACTCTGGCTGCTAGACGTGGGGCCCGACGGTAACCAGTCTAAAAACCATCCTCAGCGTAAGCCCGTACACCTACTCCCAGGTGAGACCAGCACACGCGTACTGGTGGGCTACGACTAGTGGAGGGTCACTGAAGGAGTAGACTCTCAAGCCAACAGAAAACCACGTCTCAACCGGACAGGGTACAAGGACTGCCCCTCGTACCGACACCGTCTCACGGTGGTAGAAGCCGAGAACAACACCTCCCGGGATTACGCCGTACCACGACACCTGGCCCCGACACGATGCCCAACATCTGTCATACCACGGTTCAGCATGCGGACCAAGGTCCACGCCCCCAGGATTCTAATCGACTAAAAAGGAAATGCCGGTTAGACTAACCCCTTGAACGGTCCACTCTGGGCTGCCCAGGGACGTACGGCTAGACAAGGGCCGCACCAGGATATGAACGGCCAGGAACAAACCGCTCTTCCCCTGGGAAAAATGGGTAAAGACGCGGCTACCACCAAACCGCCCAAAGGATGAACGGCCAGACACTAGCCGCACAAGGGGATGAGCGGACCCACCCTGGCCGCACCTCCACCAACGGCACCAGTGATGAGCGGCTAACCCCCCGCCGCTCATTGGGAAATGCGGCTAGCTCCTAGCCGCTCGTCCCAATCACTGTGCAATGGTCACAAGCAACGGTCAAAAAATGAGAGGGGATGAGCGGACGGCCTCGGGCCGCACATGGGTTAAGCGGTCGCTCGACAGGCTGCATAACCCCACTGTGCTCCGAGCCGAAGGGCGGGCAGACCAGGGCCGCACATGGGATAAGCGGGCCCTGGTTCGACCGCTAAACCTCCACCGGCGTGAAAATGGCGAACTTCACCGGGGTTCGCCATTTCGGCCCCCAAACAAGCCCCACAAAGGGGGAAACGATGGGAAACGAACCCCCAAGCCCCCTAGCATGATTCTACGCTCCCAAAACTCTGAATCACAGCTTAAAACGATGGATTGGGCGAGCTCTCCCCAAGGCATGGTTTTGCCTTCCCGACGTGAAAACAACCCCTCTCGGCCTCGCCTCGGGCTGAAACTTGCGGGGAAGGAACGCAAGAGGCTAGGGATCGTCACCCTATCTTCGCTCCGCGTCGAGACGCACCGGATCGACCACGAATCACGATGAAAGCTTTGAGAATCCCCCGTCCCTTCACGAAAACCCACGAGCTTTACGCCGCCATGACCACCTCGCCGCCGCCGTCGCCGCCACGCCGTCGCCCACTGCCGTCTGTAGCCGGAGGGGCTCGTCACGGTCACGCCGGAGGAAGAGAGGGAGAGTGGAGGCGGTCACGGTGGGTGGAAGAAGAAGAGGGGGAAGAAGAAAGAGAAAAGAAGGGAAGAAAAAAAAGAAAAGAAATGGGAATTTATAAAAAATTCAAAAAATTCGGAAAATACCAAAAAATAGAAAATCACGTTTCCGCGATCCTCGGAACGCACCGATTGCAATAGTACCACTCTCGCCTTGGTGAATGACTCGGTTCACCCGCAACGAGGTTCTGAAGGAATTACCGAAACACACACCGGGAATCAAAAAACACACGTGGAAAAGCCACGAAACGCTTCCGGGCCTCCGAAACAACTCCGGATCATGCCGATCCGAACATGAAAGATGTTCGAAACGAAATTTTGGACACAACGGAGCCGGACACTCCGAGAAACAAGATCCGAGACCCACGAAGAAGGATCCGAAAGGTCTGAGATATTACAAAACTAATCTAGACATGCATATGGTCATTTTGAATGTAATATTAGGGGTTTTGCCTGAGGAAACACCTACCTCTAACTCGCTCAAAGGGGAAAAAAAGAACAATGACGCCTCGACGCTCGACAAAAACTCTCCTCCTTCTCCACTAGCACGCTCTTCTCGTGCCCAACAGCTTCCCAACACCATCTAGGGTCGGCTAAGGAAGATTTGGGGTAGGTTTTATAGGGTTTGGGGCTCCTAAGAGTCCCTATTAGGTCAAGGTTCTAAGGATAGTGCCCCACTCCGAAAATAGGGGTTTCTATCCTAATCTAGCGCCGCCAGTCCCATTCTAACCCTAATTAGGCTAGGGTATAAGTAAGGAACGGCCTTAACTTAATGGGCTAGGGTTTGGTTGCGAGATTAAGCTCAATTGATTAGGTTTTAACTTATTAAACCCACTTAGAGTTAGGGTTTCTAAAAAATACGAATTTTAGGCCTTTTATTCCCACTTAGCCCAATTAGACCCTCCAATTTTTATTAGCCCATTATAATATTATGATAAATTTTCATTTCTACTTTGCTCATTTCATTATTATACGAATTTTTGTTAGCCTATTTCATAATTTACAATAAATACCAAGTTCCTATTTAGTTGATAATCCTTTGATGGAATTATCCTTATTTTATTCAAGGAATTATATTTATTTGAGTATTAGATTAATTCTAAATCTGAGTTGCTATAATTATGCCTCAAAAATACTAAGTTCCCTTCATTGTTATTTAATTAATTTCCTAGCATAGCGAACTATTCACTCTTATTTATGTATTTCTTTGGCTCTTTTAAAACAACTAAATATCATTTAAATAAAGAGGATTGTTAAAGTTATTAAATGCCAAGTTACTAGAAATTTGAATGTATATAAATATATTTTAACCCATTCAATTGAGTGACATTAAATTAATTAATTATTTACTATATCACTAATTTATTCTTATTTCATTTCCTTTTTATTTATTCACATAAATTCTATCTAATTTGAATTTTAAGAAAAATTACTAGGCTTAATTCACATCACAATTTCATATATTTCTTTTTTCCTCATTTTTATTTTCAAGTATATAATTTATTTTTATTTTAGCCTGTATTAATTAACTGGGGTATTACAATAGTAATCGTGACAAGAAGGAAGAAGATGAAATAAATCTGATTACAAGGCAAGTCAGAAAATTCATGCATAAGAATAGGTTTTGAGATTCAAGGAACTTCAAGAGAGCACCCTAAGGGGGAGGGATCCAAAGAGACTGAAATCATTTATTAGGCATAGGATCGAAAAGGAACGAGGAAAAAAGAAGAAAGCGATGATCGCTGTATGGAGTGATGAGGATTCCTCACCCTCTAGTGATGATAAGAGTGAAACTATAGGAAATCTTTGTTTCGTGTCATAAAATGACGAAGAAAAAGAGGTACATGCTGAAACTTGTCCTATCTTTTTTTGACAAACTTCAATATGCCTTCAATGAATTATACTCTTGGTATAAAAAGTTGAAATATGAAAATAAGATTCTATAAAAGGACCTTCTTAATGTTAAGAATGAATCTACTATTGAGGAACTAACCAACGGGTTGCAACTTAGAAATTAACATCTTGAAGAAGAAAATGTCAATTTGAAGAGTAAACTTGAAAATGCAAACTTGAAATAGTACATCTTCAGAGGAAGATCTCTTCTCTAGAAACTGAAGTTGAAAAACTCAAAGATACTCTTGGCAAATTTGTTAAAGGGAGAGGTAATATGAATGTAATACTTGGATCATTTTTTGGTGTGTTTCGTAAAGTGGGAGTTGGCTATGCACCTCCTGAAAAATCAAGTGCTAAGAAGCCATCTTTTATGAATGCTTTCACCTCAAGTGCCCCTTCTTCTACTTGCCACTATTGTGGTAGAAAGGGACATTTAACAAAATGATGACCTTGTAAAAGAAATGTAATGAAAGTCAAGACTAAGTGGGAAAGAAAATCTTTTCACACATTTGATGCTAACTCTCATAGACCCAATAAGATTTGGGTATCGAAAACCAACACTTGAGAACATTTTGCTACAGGTTTGCCTTAGAGTTTTTTTTATGGAAAATGGTATCTTGACAACAGATGTTGAAGACATATGACGGGTGATAAGAGCCAATTTATGTCACTCGAAGCAAAAGATGGAGGAATGGTGACTTTTGATAACAATGGTATGGGTTAAGTTATTGGCATTGGAAATATTGATAATAACTTTTCCACATGTATTGAAAATGTTCTTTTAGTTGATGGCCTTAAGCATAATCTATTAAGTATTAGTCAATTGTGCGACAAGGGATACAAAGTTATCTTTGAAACATCTCATTGCTTAGTTGTCGATTAATCCTCTAATGAAGTCAGGTTTGCAGGAGATAGAGGTAGAAATGTATATACTATCTACTTAAATGACCTACAACATAAAAATGTTTGTTTTAAGGCAAGTGATGTGAATCTTGCTTGGTTATGGCCGGCATCGCAGAATGGGTCACGCCAGTATAGGCATTTTTTCCAAATTGTCCAAACTGGATCTTGTGAGGGGTTTACCTCAAGGTAAGTTTAAGTTTGACAAGCTTTGTAATGCATGTGCAAGAGGTAAGCAAACCAAGAGTTCCTTCAAATCAAAAAATGTTGTGTCAACCTCTAGACCTTTACAGTTGCTTCTTCTTGATTTGTTTGGTCCCACTAGAACTTGAAGCTTGGGTGGAAAATGTTATGGCTTAGTAATTGTTGATGATTTTTCTGGGTTCACGTGGATTATTTTCTTGGTCCATAAAATGATGCACTGACTGAGTTTGTGAAATTTTGCAAGAAATTTTAAATTTTCAAAGTGTTGGGTCCCTTAGTGCAAATGCAATCAAGAGGGGGGGGGGGGTGAATTGATCTCGCTCTATTTAGAAATTTAGCTAGATGAAACTCTATTTTGAGCACACATTGGATTCAACTCGACACTTAATATCAGTTAAGCAAAACTCAAATTTAATATGTATCAAATTTAATCACCAGTTGAGCACACAGCGGATTCAGGTTTCATTGAGTGTGACTTAATGAAACAACTTCAACTTAGCAAATCGTGTGTGTAGATTGAATGTATGTAGCAGTCTAATTAAGTTCAGTGTGTGTGGTGATGTTAAATTGAACTTGTGAATAGATATAGAAGAGATCAGGCATTCACACAATGACAAGGCAAATTTTAAGGTAGTTCGGGACCACAGCCAGGCTCCCTACGTGCACCTCTCACCAAAATCCAGTGAGGCTTACTATGCTGCAAATGAAGCAACACACACGGGGATGAGTCCCCAACCACACGTTGATACACAACGTAACCGGGGATGAACCCCCCCCCCCCCCACACACACACATTGTTTTCAGAGCAACACATGGGGATGCACCCCAAACCACACACACTGCTTAAACGCAGCAACACACGGGGGCGAACCCCAAAACAAATACACACGTTGCTAAACCATAGTGACCCAGACACACTCAGATGTGCACAATACACAGTCCGACCACACACTTTAACTGTCTCTATTCATACAAATGTCTATCAAATCGACATTAAAGAACACATGATTTTCAGATCTAGAAGTAGAAAATCCATCAAATAATATCCCCCCTTTAGATAGCTCCGCTCGATGGTCGAACAGCCACGAGGACGACCGGATGACGATCTACGCAGCACAATCCATCTCGATCACGATCCGGATGATGAAATTAGCTTCAGACTAGAATGAATCTCCTTCCTACAGCAAGGGGTGCGAGCTCCTCCTCTTCAAGCCTTTCTTCCTCTTTTCTTGGATAAAACCTCTCAATTTCATAATTGAAGAGTATATTGGGAATATGGGGGAGTCAAAAGACCTCTATATCCTTTCTAGAACCTTCCCAAAACCTCCTCACATGTTAGGGAACATGTTAGGGGCAAAATAGACACTTTACCTGGCTTGGATGAGGTCCCACATAAGTGCCACGTCGGATTCGAGCTTGCTCACGCGAAGGCATTGCTGTGTTCGGTTGACCGACCTATAGCATTCAGTCGACTGGCCCATCGGTCGGCCAGTCTTCATGCACTGGTCGACCAAAACCTGTAACAGTTCCAGTCTTTGGGTTCTGGGAAATTTGGTCGACCGGTCCAAAGCCGTCAATCAACCGGCCTGACTCTGCCTTTGATTTCAACAAGTCTGTTGCCTCTTGCTAGGCCAGGTCGATTGGCCCACACCCAGGTCGACTAGTACACCTGTAAAACACATAAATAACCCCAAATCAACATGTATTCAATCCAATAAATCCAATGTACCTTAGATATAAGTCTGTGACATTTTTGGACTTCTTTTGAACTTGTTAAGCACTCTGAGAATGGTTAGACAATAACTCACTCAATGAATCAAAAATAGTGAAATGAAAACTCATCCATTCATTGTATAGAGTGAGATTGGGATGACTATATCAGTCAATCATTCACACCATGAGGGAAATCAAGTTTCATAAATTTTCTCTTCAGAACATAACATGATTTCACAATGGAATTCATACTCAATGAAGCTCAACAAAATATAATCATAATTTCATGCAAATCAATGAAGCTCATCAAAATATAATCACATGCAATTCATAATCTATTCACATATGAAGTTTTGTCATTATCAAGAGTACACATATAGAATTTTGTCATTATCAAAAGTATCCGAGACACAACAATCTCCCCCTTTTTGATGATGGCAAAACTTTATTACAAGTTCAAGCAATAGACTCAAGAATGACTCAAGAATGATCATCAATTGCAACTACAATTCAAATATCCTTAATCAATTCAAATTTCCTCAATCACATTTGCAATAGCCATCTTCTCTCCCAATCAAGCATTCACATGTTGCCATTTTGCAATAAACCATATTCTCTCCCCCTTTGCCATGATCAAAAAGCAAGCATGAAAATTTCTCACATTAAGCAGGTAGCCAGTCATTAGCAATAGGCACAATGGAAGAGGTGGAAGACATAAATCAAACATAGTTTTAAGAAGATTTCAACACCAATATTACATCAACCAACATGATGAACAAGTTGAATTCAATTCAATTAAAATAGCCCTAATTAAAGTTAAGTTAAAATACCCTTAATTCAAGTTTAGTTAAAACAACTTGAATTCACCTCAGTCAGTACAAGTTAAGCTCAATTTCTTGTGCTAGCTCTCCCCCTTGATTTAGTGAAACAACAGACACGAGAAAAATATCAGGCAATGCATGAACAAAACATGATCAGATCACGGCTATACATAGCCAAGGAAAGGATATAGCATGCAATCTCTTTATTTAGGTATTTATCAGTCACATTTTCAGAGTTTCATATTTTTAATTTTTCTTTGCAATGCATGAAACTTGAGATACATGATCTAACTACATGATGAAAACCATTTGGTGGAATGATACCAATTGTTGAACTGATACCAATTTTTTTGATCTGATGGACACCTAAATGCATATGTACGCAGAGGAATGACTTTAGATCATGATGCCAAATGTTTAGTATGATGCATTATGGGTCATGCAAGCATGCATTCAGTCATATATAGTGTAGCGTATCTCCCCTTTTTTTGGTAATTAATGATTCTATACTTATATTAATTGATGAAAGAACTGTACATAAAAAGTCTACCTAGCAGAGCTACAAAGCTCTGTGCCACACAGGTTGTGGACTCGGAGCTTTATTGAGAAAATAGAATGAATCTTTTAAAAAGCAATTTCTCCCTTTTAGTTAGTGTTTGCTGCCTTTGAAACTCCATGCAGCTTCTAGCATCTTCAAGGATTTGAATGAGAATCATAGTTTTAGGGCTTGGAAGATCATCAAAGATTCTCACACAACGTTCCTTCCAAATTTTCCATATGGTGATACGGAATAAAATCCTGACAAACTTTATTAATTGTCCAGATTTCGGAAACTGAGCTTGCAACTGTTGAAGTTCTTGGCACACTCCAATATTCGGTTGCCTATGGAGGTCAAATCTGAGTAGAATATGCTTCCAAATCCACTTGGTATATGGGCATTCAAAGTATAGATGATCTTGAGTATCCCTGTTCTGTTTGCATAAAACACACATACTAGGAATGTTAAAGCACTTCTTTTGTAGGTTATCTGCGGTGGGCAGTTTATTAAGAACCGCCTGCCATGTGTAGTGAGAAGCTATTTGTGTAGTGAGAAGCTATTTGTAGCGTATCTCCCCCTTCCTTATTAAAAGGATGCGATTGGGATAACAAAAAACATGCAAATGATTCAAATGACGTGATATGCTAAATGACAATTCCAAAAAAGGAGTTTGTGTAGTCATTTAGAGAAAAAACATGCAGATCCAGAAAGTTAGTCAAAATTTCATAGCACACTTAAAATTAAATATCTTATTGTGAAAACAATGAAAATGTGCAAAGAACATCAAGCATATGGATACATGGACCTTCTAATTAACATTCGAGGATAACTCTCTATCTGCACATGCATTTTCAGAATTTGAATGATGGTAGTTTTTTAATAGCAAGAGTGGTCAGGTTTAATCCACACCTTTTCACTCCAGGAGACACGTGGATCACATGCCAGAATCCCCGATTACTCGGTGTGTTAACCATTCCACTTCATTTTGGAACAGAGATTAATCAAAAAAGTATTTTTCAATGCGAACCACATCACGTCTCAGGTGACATGCATTCGATCTACTCAGTGTGTTTGATCATTGCTTTGTGTTCTTTACTTTTCTTTTATCTCAGATTGGAGTTCCACTTCGCCGTTTTACGTGAACTCTCCTCATTTTTGTAATGGGGAGGCCTAGTTACTAGGCTAGGTTTTCCTCCTTTCTTTTTGCGTGAACATCCTTTTTCATTTGAGGCATGTAGCTCTTTTCTCAACATTAGTCTACAAAGATGATGCAAGGTTTTAAGTTTCACAAGAGTGTTAAAAAGAATTTCCTATATCCTTATAAATGATATTCATCAATCACATTTTAATGCAGAGAATTGTGCGAGTTTAATTTCAAATGTATGCTAAAAATTATGCTACATACATGATCATTAAGCTTCCCCTAAATACATGCACTTATCAAAATGACTTCTCCCCCTAAGTGTATGCCATATCGCACATAAGTCATGAATCAAGTGCAACTTATTTAGCAAAGGAATATATGGTCATATAAATTTCCAATGAAAATTGATATCACATATACATCATGCAAGTACACTTGGGAGAATGCAACATGCAAGGCATACATCATGACATGCACACACAAAAATATATATCTCATGCAACATGAGTGCAACATACAGACCACAGTCTGTGCTATGAAATGAACAATATGCATGTGTGACATGTAATAAATGCAATTTTCACTTTATACATGAAATGCATAGTATGAGATGCAGGCTCCATTTTATGCATGAAATGCCCTATACGCCTGAATTTCCAAGATTCACCTAAATGCGTATGATCAGATGTCTAACAGATTTATTTGAACTGAGAAACTCAACCAAGAATGTCTAACAAATTTATTTTTCCGAGAATCTGTTGTTCACCACCTTCTGTGATGTACATGGTCTTGGACACAATTTCTCGGCACCTCGAACTCCTCAACAGAATGTCATCGTAGAGATGAAGAACAGAACTCTTTTGGATATGGGTCAAATGATGCTCTGTGAAAATAGTCTTCCCAACTACTTTTGTGCCGAAGCCATCAACACTACTTGCTACATGACTAACCGTGCATTGAATAGGCCCATTATGCATAAAAATCCATGTTGTGTATGTGATTTTGATGATTACAAACTGACTTTGTTGCTTGGCCGTGTGCTTTATTGATACTTCATGTTCTCATGTGCTTGAATCCTTCTTATTCTCTTGCTATGGGGTCATGTTCTAGAATGAGAATGAATTTGTGAAACATGCTTGAAAGAATGCATATGTTGTGTACTCAATGAGAATTCATGATAGAGCATGTTTACATGATTGAACACATGAATGAGTCTTTATGCTCACTTGAATTCCCATTATACTCATTTCAATATAGTGTGCTAATCTTCTTGCATTACAGGAACGAGTCATGATGGACATCATCTTATTGTCCACCATTCAGAACTTGTGTTAATTCCATCTCCATTCTTCAAAGAACCATTGGTAAGGCTTTGCAATTCACATATCTTCAGTTAAGTGAATTTTGGGTAAGAAAGCTACAGTGTGTTGACCTAGAGTACTTATGCATAGATATACATGATGTGATTTCATGTACCTCCTACATGAGTCATAAAGGTTTGAGGATGTATACTTCATGCATTTCCTACATAAGGTTTTGATGGTCATACATGTTATTCAAATGCATGGGTTATGTTGTTGACTTTTGGTTGAGAGGTCTTGAGCTTTCATGCATAATCTTCTAAGTTGCTGTGAAAGAATTGCATGAACTTGGCTCTTATGAAGATGGCTTCAATTAGGTCTCAATCAAGGAGATTGTGTTCATTGAACACACCCTTCTATTAGAATGGTATCATTCATGAGGTCATCAGGGTTTCAATGTGTGGATGCATTTATGATGTCGTATGGTTCCTCATACCTGTGTGATTGCACATCATACGATCATGTCATTGGTCTTGAGCTATATATTTACTTCTTACATGTGTAAATGAATATCTCTCATCTGATGCTATTTGATGTTGAGCATTTGGTAGATACAAGAATGCTAGTTGAAAGTTTGAGCTCCCATGTCAATATATTTGATTGAATGATAGATTCATGTTTATCATTTCAAAACCTTATCATTTGGTCATATATATTTTTGTTAAGTGATATGAGAAGCAAAATGCATGTTTGAATAGGCTCAATGATGTATTTTATTGTGAACATGTTCATAGTGTTAATGCTTAATGTAAAGATCTTGATTTTCAACTTACCTCTTACTTTATCATATTTTTCAGGATGAAAAATCATGGTTGATCTTCATGGGATTATGGTAATATTTAATCAATTATTTCCCATTGATTTGATGGTGATTTTAGTTATTTTTCAGGCCCAAACAAGAAGGGGTCGACCCATGGGGTCGACCCTCTCAGGTTCTGTTCAAAATAGAACCAATTTTGTGAATCCTGCCTGAAAGGGTCGACCCCTGGGGTCGACCCTTATAACCCAGAACCAAATGTTGGCTCTGTTTGGGTTCTGGAAACACGAGGGTCGACCCCTGGGGTCAACCCCTGTAAAACAGAACATAAAATTAGTGTTGTTTGGCTTCTGTTTGCCCGAGGGTCGACCCATTCCGGTCCGACCTCCAGCCGTGTTTTTTGACCACCATTTTCTTGCTCCTAAAGTCTTCCAATCCGAGTCCAACTTCCACAAATCACTCCATGACTTGTGGATCTTGTCCCAGGGCTGTCTCTTGACCGTCCCAAACACTTATATACTTCTCTTTGGGTCACAAACCCTAACAAGAGATGTGAGATCTGATTTTTGGGTGTGTTTTCTAACCCTTGTGAGTGCAAGTCGTAGGTAGCAGCTCCAGGGCTTCTCCCACGTTCTTCTGAGCTTGTATGTGAAGGGAAGAAGGTGGATTCAAGTCTTCAATCAATCCTCTACTGGAAGCTGCGTGGGAAATCAAGTTACAACTTCATTTTTGTTAGAATCGATCATCTTTTTTCAAGAACGTTCTTCATCCTGCAGAAGCATTCAAATATGTTTGAAGAAGAGAAAGGGGGAGCTCTAATCACTGCAAAATCTTCCTTATTCTGATCTTTGTTGATAGAGCTTGAAAATCTACTTTAAGGCATATTAGGAGGGCTTCATATGTCCTCTCTCTTGCATATATATACGAGCTGCGATTTTTGTGATACAACAATTCTAATGCTTATATATTCGTCTTTCGTATAGGTGAAGAAAAGGGAGAAAACGAAGTGAAGCTCCTACCATCGTGAGGATCTGGAGCTCGTGGATGAAAGAAAAGAGGAGCGGCACGAGGAGAGGAAGAAGATGATGTTAAAATCATGATCATCCGTCAATGAGCCTAGAAGAATCAGATTTTGTTGAAGAAGGGGGATTCTTACTCTTGATGCATCTTTCTAGTTTTCATCTGTAGAATTTGGTAAGGGGGTCATAGCATATAATTGTCCTTGTTTCATATACATCTCAAAGAATACTTTGTGTGGGTGTTCGGAGAAAGGGTTCTCCGAGTGTTTGTGTTGTCGTGAGTGCGTCGTTTTGTGCGGAGTATATCCGCGTGTGTGCTTGGACGTAACTTGGGGTGTGTTCCCCGTGTGTGGTTGGGAGTTTACTCCCGTGTGGTGGTGTAGGCATTGCTCTACGTGTGTGTGGACGGAGCTGTGTCTCCGTGTGAGGTATTTTGTTCGGGGTGTGTTCCCCAACGGTGTGTGTGTGTGTGTGTGTGTGTGCGTGCTGCTGTGGCAGCAGGTTGAGGCAAGGCCTCGTGTGTGTGGTTTGCTGCAATAGCAGCGTGTGTATGTTGGGGTTCATCCCCGTGTTGCTACATTTTGTAGCGTGTAGTGGAGCCTCACTGGTTTAGTGAGGGGTGGACGTAGGGAGCCCGTCGTGGTCCCGAACCACCTTAAAAATCCCCGTGTCTTGTGGTTTGTTCCTTGTGATTGTGTGTTTCACTATACTATCTGTTTATGCAATCGTGTGAGCTCGGTGAGATTGAGTGAATTAAGTTTAAACATGTTTAGATTAATTTCCTCAATCCTATCAATCTTGTAAATTCCGTTGTGTGCTAGTTTGTGTTTTTAATTGGACATAATTTTTAGCAGTAGGATCTATTCACCCCCCTCTAGATCCGTATTCCTGCACTACGGGACCCAACAATCCCTATGAGCTTTTTAAGGTAAAAAAGTAGAATATCTCTCATCTAAGGCCCTTCGGATGCAAATGTTTTGTTCTTAATAATGGATTGGGTAAGTTTGATGCTCATAGTGACGAAGGTATATTTCTTGGCTATGCTCTTGATTCAAAGGTATACAGAGTTTTCAATAAAAGAATGTTGGTAGTTGAAGAGAACATACATATCATTTTTGATGAATCTAATCATTCTTCTCGAAGAGAAGATTTTAGTGATGATGTGGCAGATCATGTAGAGAAATAATTGAAAGACCTATCCTTAGAGGAAGGAGAGGGAGAATTGGTTGGATCACCCTCTCAAGATGAAGGACAGGAAGGACAGGAGACACAAATTGACATTGGTGGTCAACATGTTGAAATGTCAGTTGAGGATGTTCCTGCAGATCCTTCATGCCATCAAGAATCCAAGAGGAAATGAAAAATTATGGATAGCCATCCAACAGACAATATTCTAAGAGATACATCACAAGGTATGCACATATGGTTGTCCTTCACAAATCACACTGATTTGTTTGACATGGTAGTACTCAATGCTCAAAATGTTTGGTTTTGAAAATGTGAAGCCATTGAGTACTACCATGTCAATCTCCACCAATCTGGATAAGGATGAACATGGTAAGAAAGTGAATGAAAAACTCTATCGACGTATGATTAGTTCCTTGCTTTATCTATCCTCTAGTCGACCTGATATTCAGTTCAATGTTGGTATATGTGCTCATTTTCAGTCGGGCACTCATGAATCTCCTCTTATTGCTGTTAAACAGATTTTCCGCTATCTAGCTCACATCGTGAATTTTGAATTGTGGTTCCTTAAGGAGTGTGATCTTGAGTTGTTGGCCTACTCTAATGCGAATTATGTCGGATGTATAGTGGATCGTAAGAGTACAAGTGGCTTCTGTCATTTCTTGGGTGGTTGCTTGATATCGTGGTCTTCTAAAGCAAAATTTTGTGGTGCTATCTACTGCTGAAGCCAAATAGGTGCCAGCCAATAGTTGTTGTGCGTAAGTCTTATGGATTAAGCACTAATTAAAGGATTTTGGACTTCCTTTTACTCGAATTATAATTTTGTGCAACAACACAAGCGCAATAAATCTTTCTAAAAATCCTATATAGCATTCGCACACTAAACATATTGAAATTTGGCATCATTTCTTGCGTGACTATGTCACCAAGAATGATATTGTTTTACAATTCGTTGATACATCAAAGCAACTCGCTGATACCTTCACTAAACCCCTTAGTAAGGATCGCTTTACTACTCTTCACCGTGAACTCGACATGTTTGTAATCACTAGTTGAGTTTAATCACGTGTCTCGAAAGAGCATATTAAATTTTTAGGAGTTTCTATCACATATAGCGCATGTGGCCACTACCAAAGTGTTTATCCATGTTGTTTCCTTCATATTGGGTCATTTGTTCACCTTTTCCTTGGTTTTTCTATCTGGCAAAGCATTTTTTCATAGTCTTGGTACCCCCATGGTGTTCAACCATTCTCAACACCATGCAATTGTTGATCCAAAGATTATTTCTCAAAGTTTTTGTGATAACAACACTATTGATATTTCTAATGAACATAATTACTCAGTAATGACACAAGGATCGGAAATGGCTGATAAACGAAAAACTTGAAAAGTGAAAAAGGAAAAACAAATATAGCATAAAATATTCTAAGTTGATCAGTCTTGTACAAAAGGAGGAGTAGGAAAGAACAAATGTGCAAAAGGAATTCAAATTTTATTGGCACTGAAAAAATCCGCCTATCCAGTAATATAGGCGTAAGAAAAATTCACATAGGCGATAGAGATCAAATTCACCTAAGTGCAAGAAATCAACATAGGCGCTAAAAGAAAAAAGAAGAAGTAAAACACATAGGTGCAAAAAGTAACTCAAGCATAGGCACTAAATCAAGAAGGCGTCACTTCGCTGATCGATATAGGCATTGTAATTCATTTAGGCGCTACTTTGCCTATCCTTCCACCTATCTTATAACTTAGGTGATATCAAGATCACATAGGCGCTATAACTTAGTTAAATGCCTCTCCGCCTATCCTCTTCGCCTATCATAAAACTTTCATCTATCACTTAGGTGATATCTAACTTAGGCGCAAGATAGTCTATTCTTCTTTAAGAGCTAAAACATAGGCAATATATCGACAATCTCATAGGTGCTAAAAGCTTCGCCTATCTCATTCATTTAAAATGAAGAATCACTTCGTCTATCTTGAAGACTTGGCATATCTTGTTCACTTAGACATTTCTATTCAACTTAGGTGATATCAAGCATATATATGCACAAGAATTTCACCTATCTCAAACAAACTGACTTCACTTATCCTACTTACAACGCCTATCCAAATTTACAAGAAATGCACTATTGAGTCTTTATCTCTGTATCTTTAATGGATAATTTTACACATAATTATTTAATAAAATTTTTCGAATGAAAGACTTAGTCAGCTATGATTTTATCTTCTCTATCATCCTAAGCTGTCCTATTCAAGAAAACACATATCAGCTATTTGTCTTATAATTCTCTACCCTTTAGATAGCTATAATCTGCAAGGTAGTTAATTGAAGAATCAAAAACATTAGATGATCATTAAATTAAAATCAGTCAACTACTTGTTTTGAACTCTCATTTCCTAATAGCTGCATCTCTTAATTGATCAGAAGATTTTACAAGCTATCTGACCATACATGATTTCTTATCACATATGATAGCTGCATTTCTCTAAATCTACAATCAACATACATCAGCTATATGTTTCATATTGGCTTATACTCATGATAGCTGAATTATCATGAAATCAAATTAGTCAGGATAACTGAGACAAATTCTTTCCTGACTAAAATAATGATTAAACAAATTTATGCACCAAATTGTCAAGCTATCTGATGATCCTTCTTATCATGTGATAGCTGCAACACAAAACATTTCTTGATAACTGTGGTGCACTGCATGAAGTTATTCTAGTCACTATAGAAAATGAGCTAAGATACATCAACTATCCTATTATGTCCTAGCTTTTAAATATATTAACTAAATTTATTTAAGTGGCCTTCAGTAAAATTCAAAAGTTCAAATAAATCTATTGCGGCTAAAATGACAGTACTTTGAATTTCTGACATGATGTATACTTAACTAACAACCAAAGAAAGGTATAGTGTTTATTTTATTTGAGGTTGTACGTACAATGGCAGACTCAAAAGGACACATTTCAAGATCTATAGGACTTTTGAATATATTTTATGAAACATATTACTAATCTCTACAGAATGATAGTCCCAGAATGAAAAGGGGAACTTACGAAAAGGACATTATAAGAAGATATGCTGAAAAGAAGAATCCTCTCCTTAAAAACATATTCAAAGACCAAAAAGGAGGTTCTGTACTCTGTCCTTTTCTAGTCTTCTCTGAAAAGAGTACTCACCACATAAAATCAAGAAGAAGCAGATTCTGCATAGCTACAAACATAAGAATAGCAAAGTCCTCTTACTATCAAATGAGTCTAACGTTCATCTGTCTAAGTCAAAAGAAAAACAAGGATGTACCTAACGTTTCTCAGATTGTATCTAATGGACATAAAGTGCAAGAGGGCTATAAATTGAAGATGTTAGTAGAAATGAAGGGCTACTGAAGACAGGCACTATTGTTGCTATTGAAACTACTGAAAATTCATTTAGCCAAGCAACAAAGTAAAGTCGAATAAATGCATTCATGATCACATCTTCTTCAGTAAGCGTACAGTGCAAGGTTGAAAGAAGCTAAAGGCCAAACCAAGCTTCAACCATCATCTCTGTTGAAGCGCTCGAAGTGAAGATGGAGGAGCTAAACTAGATCTTAATTCTAATCTTTTCTTAACTCCTCTTTAAATC
Organism: Amorphophallus konjac; assembly: GCA_022559845.1. Classification (NCBI taxonomy): domain Eukaryota; kingdom Viridiplantae; phylum Streptophyta; class Magnoliopsida; order Alismatales; family Araceae; genus Amorphophallus; species Amorphophallus konjac. Next base: position 412,717,199 of record CM040120.1, read on the forward strand.
CTTACTTTATGTTCAAGGCCACTGTATTTTACTTTGATTTTTCTGGCTTGAACATTGTAGTGCTTAGTGTACACAACTCTACCTAGTATAGAGGCTTTATATGTGTAACTTCAACTTAAGAGGTGTTCTTCTCGTCGAGAGGAGAAGTCCTTGCCTTAGAGCAATAGTACCCACAGAAGGTCGATATCTTGTAGGTTTGGCAAGTCTGGAAATTGGCTGAGTTTGGCTAAGCTCATAAATTAGTAGGGTTTGGCTAACCCATAAGTAAGCTGGGATCCTAGTGAGAGGATGTACGTGGTGAGCTGAACACCTGATCAAAAATAGCCTTTGTACTATTCCCTTCTAGGATAATAGTGGAAATCCCTGTGGTTGCTGGGTACTAGATGTAGGGTTGATAGAGATCAGTGTCGAACTAGTATAAATCTCGATGTTCATATGTGAGATTGCCTTTGTGTGACTTCATTGTGCTTCATGTGTTCTTCATTCACTCGGAATTCATTTTAACAATCTATTTCTATCACATACTATTTGACAACACTGACTGCCATAACATACTTCCACTCATAATAGTGCTGCCAATCCACCAGTGTTCTCATGTGATATTCATAGCACACCTTTATAACTCACACTCTATCTGAGAGCTTTCATCAATGAAACATCACTAAGCTTCAAGCTATGTATAATGTGATTAGTTTTTATAAACTCATTCACCCTCTTCTGGGTTTATCCAGCCATTTACTGGGCAACAAGTGGTATCGGAGCCTATGCTCTCATATATCTAAAGATCTCACGATCTTAGAGCAAAGATCATAAATAGCTATTATGATGTAAATTACTTGGTCTAGAGATGACTGTGCGAATGCTGATAAATCTAATCTCTTTCAATGATAGGGACAAACACTTCTTGGCTATGGACTCTTAAAGGAAATACTCTACAGAAATTTGGCAAGTACAACTACACAAGGAACCTGGAACCAGCCAAAATCAGAACATGAGAAGTCCACCTTCTACACATTTCAAGAAGAATCAAATAAGGAGGCTAACTAAGATACAAGGTAAGGGAACCATGCCCTTTCCATGAGTCAAAGGGAAAATCAATGAAAACGTCAGATAAGTATATGACCACCCAACGCATGGAGAATAACATAGAAAAAGATATGCCATTTTTTTAATATTGATGAATTTCCTATGATAATTTTGTAGTCATGTTATTCCTTGCTCAAGTTGATTTCGTTGGCCGAAATTGCACCTATTCCTCACTTAGTCTTATTGCGGATAATTAAAAATTGCTAAAACTATAAGTGAGAAAGTTAAAATAAAATAAATAATTGAATTCACCGAGTTTTTCTTTCTCTCTCCTACCGTCAATCGTAGTGGGCCTGCGGCTCCATAAAGATTACCTTTTAGGGCTTCGACTATCCTGTCATCTTCATCCATCCTTCATCGAGCCCCTATTCTAAGAAAACCCCTTCGTTCTCTCCAGTCATCCATTCTCAAATCTTTGATAGCTCCTTCATCCCTTTTTGAAAAGAACTTGGTTTTCATCACCTCGAATGCTCAGTTCTTTGCTTCAAATGCTGAACGAGCTTTGTTCCTTAGTACTAGCTTTGCTATGCTGGTCGGAAGATGTGTAGACTTTGAAAAGCTAGCTGAAGTAGGATTAGATGAAACCGAAGACTTGCAAGTAGTAAAGTGTTTCAAGATGTGCTCCTTAAAGCATGAAACCTTGATGGAAGCAGGTAGAGTTTTCTACTTCAATCTCATTAGACAAGGAGAAAAGCTTGTTACATCTATGTGAAACGTTCATGTAGAAATTACTGTACAACTACTAGCAAAACTTCTAGAATGTTCTTCTTCCAGATTTGACCTAAGCAACAGAGTTGATGTAAGAATAAAAGGACATTGGTTATTGGCTCACACTTTAGAATTTTACATAAAGCCAATTTGGATGTAATGTAAATGGATGGAAAGAATCATCTACTGTTAGTTGTTATCACCCCACATTCTGACTCCCAGGGCAGGAAGTCATTCAAGTGTAGGCAATAAAAGCGCCCCCAGATAATGATAAATGCAAATAAGCGTAATAGGGAAAAGGGGAGGGGAGACAAAAGATAGAAGAGAACGTACCATGATCGCTACCAAGGAATAATAACATAGAAGACTGTAAGAAGACCTAGTAACAATGCTGCATACTTGGAAAGATGAAGAAGTAGCCAGAAATAACCCGAGGGTTTGATGGCTAGAAAGCGGTCAAAACTTGACTGCGACAGTGGGATCGTGGACCTTTTGGACACCGTGCTCAACACGGGATGCGGGAAATTGTGGTCCAGCTCCTCCTCACCTTCCAACCGGCTAGAAAGCAAGGGCCTCATGTCCTACACTTGCTAATCCTGCGAAACAAAGCAACAAAGGAAAGAAAACACATTGGAAACGAGAAAGTGTAGCATCAATCCCATATAGAAATAAGAATGAAAGAAAAGGGAGAAGAATGCACCGGGGAGGGTTTTTAACCCCTATAGAAGGGAACAAAAGATAGGTATGTGTTTGTGTGTATGACTATGATAAAAATGCAGAAGAACATAGATATAAAGAGATGATGAAAACGTGCAATATGCAAGAGATGTGCTAAGAAAAATATTGCAAAAAAGAGAACCAGAATAGAAAGAACCCTAAGAGAAAGAGGGCTTAGAACTTCCCTGGCCAGCTTGGGGTCGAAGAAGAGAGGTAGCAACATAGCATGGCTTCGCCCCGAATCCAAAAACGCCCTCCCTTCGAGCTCATGGCCATGAAAGGCTATTTATAGGCTTTAGAAGTCCTAGATCGTATTTTGAGGTTAAATCCAAGAAAGATAGGATTTTAGGGGATAAATCCATGGAATAATGATGAGATAAGGTCCCTAGAAGGGTTAGGAACCGATATGGCACGAAATCCTTGGAGTAGGAAGCTTCAAATAGAACTCTAAGGCATCCTCGGCCGGAGAAGATAGAGTTCGGGCTGAACATGACTCTGCACTGAGAATGCAATCTATCGCGCGATTGCTACCTGATGAACGCGGTCGAGTGATTGACTGCGACCAGGCCCAGAGGAGAAAACCCAAAGCTGCGTCGACACACAATGGCAATAGGTCGACACACCAAAGCACAACCAGTCGACACACACGGGCGAATGCGGTCTGCTAGTCGATCGCGATCCAGTGGATGCAGTCGACCGACTAACCACGACCATAGGGTGACAGACCTGGCCAAGTCAGTTGACTGAACTCAGAAATAGGCCAACTGACTTTAGAAATAGACGTGGTTTGGCCATGACCGCGACCATGAAAATGGGCCAGAACATACATACATCAAAGAAAATAGCCTCCAAGGCTTAATGGGCTGGGAAATGACCCAAAATGGGCTCGAAATATGATCAAGGATGAATCCGAAACAATGGGTAATTCGGGACACCATGAAAGATGAATAAGGAAAAAACTTGACTTGCAGGTTGAAAATGGGTGTCAACAGATGTCCGTCCTTGACGTCCGCTTTGCAAGGGAACAGGCGGAAGTAACATGAAGGTGAAATGAAATGGAGATGGAGCAAAAGTGAAAATGACATGAAATGGAGATGAAACAGAGAGAACTAAAAAGCGGGCATCAAGGCAAAAGACACCCGTCACAACCAACAAGAGACATGAATTCTCCTAAAAATGTTGAACTAACCACAAGGAACAGTTAACGTGGGTGAGACATGTCTGGAGAAACTAACGGAGAAACTAACTAACTAAGGAAAGAAAAACACGACCAACCTCATTAGGGGACGCAATCCAGAGCCAATGAGGGGATCGAAAGAGCAAGAGCTAAAAAAAGCTGAAATAGAGGATTGAAATTGAGATAAATCCAGAGAAGATTCACGTTGGCCAACCAGACCGAGCAAATAGATTAGAGAAAACATTCAAATTCGAAGTGGAACGAGGATCTCTTATCCAAGAGAATTGAAACGCAATTAACCATTACTAAGGAGAAACCTTGAAAAATCACGAGGTGTTAATGCTCAAAATGACATGATACATGCTGGGCTAAAATAAAGAAATCATCAAAACAAATGTAAAGAAAAGAGAAAAGAGAAAATACTCAAGGATAATATTGCTGGACTAAATAAGCTGGGGTTAAGAGTCTTCTTGCAACCACGGCTTGCGAGATAGAGTCCATCGTCCCCCATCTAACTCAACCTATCAGCCTATCAAACAATTAATCGCATGCTCCTAAATCATCATCATTTTTGGTAAAGGGGAACATCAGATCCCAGAACAAACGGAGAACCAGCCAGTCTTTGAGATAATATAATAGCGTAGATATAACATATAGTAATGCAACAAACAGTAGGGATAGAGAGCCATACCTGACTTACTTGCGCGGGCAAGATGACATTTTTTTTATTTTTGATTTTCAATTTTTTATGGATTTGTAAGTAAGACAACCACAAGAATGAACAAAACATAACACCACATAACACCAAGACATGACATAACATAACATCACAACATAGACAGACCATCATAAGAAGACAAACCACAAGCATGGCGGGACTGTAAAACACAGTGGGACAAGAAACATGGCACGGTGGGACAACAATCACGGTGGGACAGGGAACACATGGCAGAGATAACACACTTCAACCAAACCCAGGATCAGATGAAGCAGAACCGCCCGATTCATAATCACAAGGCAAAGCCATCTCATGGAGACAAGATGAAATGAAAGCGAGAACTGAGAAGGACATAGACTCTATAATCGATCAAGAGATAGGACTGAAGAAGAGACAGATCAAAAGATGCGAGCAGGATAGACAGGAGATGGAGCGAAAGACATAGCAAGGGAAAGCTTGAAGACTTGCAACCTGCACATTTAACAAATAGATTAAATCTAGCCAGAAAAATGAAAATGCGTAAAAAGGGGAATAAAAGACACATTTTTATTTGACATTTTTTGATTTTTCTGTGTAGGATCTTGAACATACATGATTTTTATTTTATTTTTGGCATATCTGAATTATTTTTACTAGGCTATCTGTAGCACATAAACGGGCTTAAACTACAGACTAGGGGTCATCGTTCCCGCCCCCTCTCATTAAAAGCTTCCCTGATCAAGGGGTGCATTTGAAGGTGGCTCTCTACAACCAACTGCCTCTAAAGAATGGTGCCCCCACTAAGGCCATACTCCGGGATACAACCCAACCTAGGAGGGAGAAACAGAAGAAAAATTTGGGATAAACCATATACCGGATGGTAGATATCAAGATTTGACATCCTTCCAGGGCACTACCCCTTAGAGATATAGTATGTTGCGCCAAAGCTTTGTGTCTTTGATTTTGGTACCCACTTATTAGGCACGCATACGACGGGTCTCATGACGTCCCGTGGGGAACTATACTGCCACTCTTGTCATGCCTTTGATTTTCATAAATTTTCTTATTAATTTTGCTTTTATTTATAACAATAATAGCCCTTGCTGGCTAGATTTTAGGTGAAAGCTCATATTTGAAAGGGTCATTGAGACTGCCCCTATTTGAGACCTCTCGCGTCAAGGAACGCCTAGGTTGGTCATCTTACCCGTCCATCTCTTGCCCCTACACTCGGCTGAGCAGATAAGAGAAAAGGCCTTTGTGCATACCCAAAGTATGGCCAAAGCAACAACGATGTCGTATCAGAGAAGCCGGCTACAACTCGCCGTGTAGTGTGTGAAAAACCATGCTCAAAGGTCCCTTAATAATCAGAGAGAAAATTTTGACTCCGGCGTGGAGCTATCACTAGCCTAAGGATGCTGCAGAAGCGAACTAGATTTGACTGAACTTGACCTAACCAAGACTCCTAAAACCACTCAAACATGTTAAGGAACCAGCATTATAATCACACACAGGAAATAGAAACATTAGAAATAATAGAAATGATAGCATATTCTTACTCAATTAAAACACACAGTGCAACCCATGGAGTGGAAGTAGTATCCTGAAGCGATCCTAATCGGAGCGAGTTTCGTATTCCTTGCTTGATAGGACCAATGATGGAGAGGATAGCAAAGGTTCTAAAATTCCTTGACATGGAAGGAGCGGCATACATAACCAAACTAGATGAAGAAAGATCAAAGGAAAAGAGGTGAGGGCGAGAACTCCCTCACGAAGGCGCAGAGACCCTGATAACAAGGAACGGTCTATAAAAGAACCAGAGATTAACGGAGGTCAAGGCGGACTAAAGTCTCAAAAATAGCATGAGAAAGGGCAAAAACCCCGACAAGGTGACAAAGAAGGAATAGAAAGACAACGATTGGGTTGGTGCGATAGCAACGAAGAAGAATAATCCAACAGAATCGGAGAACAATCAAGAGAATTGGTAGAGCCCGGACATTCCAGAGAAAGAAAAGAAACATATGAAAATTTAAGGCGGGAACAATAGAGGAGATCCGGAGGCTTTGGATGATAAGAGAAAGAACCAGAAGGCAAATTGAAATTAAAACAATCCGAACAAACTAGACGAGGAGAATAACCAGACGAAGATTTAAAATTGGAGTAACGGGCACAACCTAGAGACTCCGAGTGAAAATGGGAAGAACTAGTAGAAGACATGTATTCATGATTAAGAAAACAATCCAGAAAACCCGGCCGAGGAAATGAATCAAATGGGGATTTAAAATCGGAGGGATGGGGAAGATTTGGAGGTTTCTGAAAAGGGAAAGGATGAGGACCCGCGGCCCTAGGAAGAGAAGAGAAGATTACGGATATGGGATCAGAAGAGGGGAGATACACCACCCAAGGGTGGGAGCTAAGCAAAAGAAAGGATGAATGAAAAGAAGGGGAAGGAGCAGTGGACCCTTGAATGCATAACATACGACCTTTAAACTTGTGATGTCACCTTTTATAAGCAAAAATTTCCCATTAGTGGACCTACATGGCGTGGGCTCGGACCTTTGGGCTTTTTAACTTGTGATGTCTTTTTAAATAACGGGTCCACCGGGTAGATGGCCTAGCCCTATCATGAACATGCAGCCTCGTTGAGGCGGTTGCCCCTAGGCACTTGATGCTAACAGTACCTGGACATTCTTGAAAAGACAACTCCGTAGACGAATGAGCATCGTGAATCCATGGAGTTTTGTCACTCGACATGAGAAGCATGAGGTTCGGCAACTCCACTCGATGGCCAGACATAAAGAATAACTCCCTTGATAATTGAGCAGAATAAATTAGCGGGAGAGTAATGCGCGGCGTTGTCACGGCCGGCTTACTAATAAATCGAGAGAGATTGCATAAAACGTGCAGAATGTCCTTCGAAAATCTTGAGAACATGGCAAACTACCCCTTGAACATAGAATCCATAACTTCTTTGGCGGCCGTACGTGTTAGCATAATCTGGGTAGAGAACCCTTCTCGACCAGTAATCTGAACAACAACAGAGTGAGAGCTGATGAGAGTATCAATAATAACCTCCCCGGCGAGCAATGAGATTGCCACCGGTCTCGCTTGTGAAGGAACTGGCATTAGTGCAAGGGAACTCTTCTTGGTAGCCATCATCGGAAGTGCAAGCTCATCATCCCCGAAAGAGCTAGAGACAAGGACGCGAATTAGCATGCGGCAGATAAAATCTTGAATCTTGAAGTGCACAACCGATACTGAAACATCCTGACTCGGCTCATTCTCACCCTAGGCACTAGACCCAAGGAGCACCATAGGCAGCGCGCACCCGCTCTATGGGGTGGAAGTGGATGGTGAAGTGGGGGTAGAAGGTTTGGATGGCGAGGAGGCTTCATTGGGGATTTCAAGCGGCGGCGGTGGAGTGGCAATGATAGGCTCAGGTGTGGGTGAGGGCAAAAGTAAAGGCGAAGGTGGAACTTACTCAAGCTCAGGCGATGAGGGAGATGGCGGAGAAGGTGAAGATGATGAAGGCGACGGGTTAGGTGACTTCGGAAGGGCAGGTGGCGAAGATGATGGTGATGATGGGTTAAGTGGCCTTGGCGAGAGCGATGAAGGCGATGATGAGGGCAACGGGGGTGATGGAGATGGTGTAGGTGATGGAGAGGATGAGGAGGAGGATCACGGCGTCCACCATCGACGTATCAACATGACACGTCGAGCGGCGTCGAGAGCGAAAGTAGTGGCGGCAATGGGAGTAGAGGAGGAAGTGGAGGCGCTAGCCTGAGTAGAGGTTTGGGTTTGTGGAGGTAACGAAGATGGACATGACGTTGGGATAGGCGATGGAGTAGGTGATGGACTAGATGATGGAGTGGGTGATGGAGTGGGTGACGGGATAGATAACGGAGCGGGTGTAGTACTAGATGAAGAATCACAGGGGTACCCCTGGTCTTGCAATGATAGAGATGGCTGCCTGGGCAGCGCTTACTGTTCCTGCTGCTTGCTACGAAGATACAACACAATCTTGTGAATAGAAAGCCAATTGATCCTTTTCTTAGCTTCCAGATCATAAACATAATCCCAGAATTTTGGGCAATCCTCAACCAAATGCCCCTGCTGACGATGATATTCATAATATTGGAGCTTATTTCCTACCACGAGTTGGCAAAACTCAATCGGAGGAAGTTGTAATGCGTGAGTAGCCATCAAAGCACTGAAGACATCAGAGAGTGATTCCGACAATGGAGGACAATGATCCTGCTTCAGGCAACGCGGATGCTGAGGAGTATAGGATGGAGGAGAGGGTTGTAGAGAATGAGGTGGAGGTGCGTGGCGACTAGTGGAGGGGCTAGGCAAAGGTGCATGATGAGTGGGATGGGTAGGTATGTAGTGGACGGCATCCACTTGCTCGGGGTTCGGTGTTCCCTTGATAGAAGGTGAATACAAATGTGGATATGAATAGGCATAAGGCTAACCATGAATGGCAGATGGTTGACTTGTGGAAGATTGATATGAGGAAACAAAGAGCTGACTCGTGAATGGTTGATAAGAAGCAAGGGGTTGGTGATATGAAGCAGATGGTTGACTTATGGAGGGTTGGTGAGGGGTATACGTGGATGTAGGGGGCTGAGGGGACTCGGAGTCAAGGGAATTTGAGTTGTTGGCGAATGGAGCGAGCTCGACTATAAAGTTGTTCCCAGGAGGTGATATCATTCAGGGCTAAGATAAAGCGATATGGAGGAGTTGCATTAGAAATAAGAATCTTAATCTACTCCTTCTCCGGAATATGCCCGGGAACTTGCGTGGCCATACGACGCCAGTGGTCAACAAAGGTAGAGAATTCCTCGTCGGGCCTCATCTTCTTTTGAGCCAAATCCACGACTGAGTACCTGGGCCCAACCTGGTGTTGATACTGCTAGATGAATTTCTCTTGAAGAACCTAGAAATTCACAACCTGATCTTGCGGCAGAGAGAAAAACCACTCCCGAGCTAGGCCTTCTAATGATAAACTGAACAAATAAGCCATTAAACATCGATCGTGCTGAAATTGAGCCGACTCATAGATGAACTCCTTCAAGTGCACATATGGATCACCGGTTCCACCATAACGGCGATATGTAGGAATTTACAAAGGTGGTGGAAGATGAAGATTTTGAAATGCAAACGGAACACTTAAAGAAGGTTTTGGATCGATTCGCCGTTGTAGCTCGTCAAGTTAGCGTTGGGCTTGAGAAATCATCTCTTGGGTGGGGAGAGATTGAGAATAATGCGGGCTAGCTTGAGAAAAGGGTTGTGAATTTGGACCAGGAATAGGATAATGGGCCAGATAGGAGGATTCGGACTAAGAAGAAGAAGGGCCCATTCCAGGAGTGGAAGGATACACAGACATGGGTTGAACATTAGAGTATGGACTAATTGGGCTAGCAGGATGGGAAGAAGGCCCATTGAAACGATTTGCAATAAGTTGTTGTGCTTGAGTAGGGTCCAATTGGCGAACAAGGCAAGATATATGGGCCATGAGATTTGCTTTTTCATCAGAAGGGTCAGAGGGACTGCGGGAAGAAGGGCCCGTGTGGGAAGAAGATTCCATACGAGAATAAGGAACTTGGGGAGAAGGATACATGGGATTAAGGTGGTGCTCCATGAGAGAGACATAGACTTACCCAAATATAGGAAAATCAATGTGAAATACAACCAGGGAAGAGGGTATGAAGAATGAGGAGGGGAGGGTGGTGAGGATGGGAACGTGGTTCCAGACCCACCGCGACTTGAAGCACGCAGTCAAAAGTTCACTGCGACCGGCCTCTGGGAAACGGCCAGGCAGACAGACTTATGCACAGAAAACCAATGCAAAAATGCAACTCAGAATGATGAAAGCTAGCTATAAATCACTACAAAGGCCTAAAAGTGAATAGATAAATGATGCAAATCATGCAAGAAAGATCAACAAAATGTAAAACAAACAGAGGCAAGGGGCCTAAAAAAAGTGTTCAGGATGTGGCCACATGCAAGATCGCGGTCATAGAACAACCGCATCCTATCAAAACCTGAATGGCAGAAACAAAGGCAACTAGAGAGGGTTTCATCTAAGTCAACCAAGTTAAGATAATGCGAGATTTTTATTTTTGGGAGTTCCAGTGGACCTTTTAATGTCTTAATTAAGCATAATTCCCTTAAGATTGGAATCCTAAAAGGGAAAGGGGCCCGAACTCTGGGTCGACCTAGGGTTAATTAACTCTCTCACATGAATGCAAATACAGAACCTAGAGGGTACAATAGTACAACCTGCTCAGCGTCCATGTGGGAATCCACAACTCGCAGAGACTTACGGAGGTCCCGGATAAGATCACCTAGTCGACTCCGAGGAATACGAAGCTGAGAGGATCACTTACCGAGGTAGGAATGTAACTAAAGTATGAAATGAATGGTCCTATGCGCACCGGAGTGCATGCAAATCTAGCCTAGAACCTAGCAAATCAATATAAGATGAACATGGGCACAAACATGATAGGATGAATGCAAATAACATGAGAGAACTAAGAGAATCTAATGGACAAAAATGTGGAACTATGAAAACACACAATCAGAAGCCACAAAGCAGCTCAAACAATCAAGAGAATGACATACTTGGGGGCTGCCCCTGGGCTTCCAGCGAGTGAACGCGGTCTCCTCACGGGCCGCGTTATGATGAAAGCGGTCACTAGGGAGACCGCGACTAGTTAGCAGAACCGAAAAATGAAAAGTAAACAAAAAAACCGATGATATGCAATCTAAACAGAAACATACACACACACACACAGGGATCGTAGGAAGGCAAGAGTGGCGTGATGGGCACTAGAGGTCCCACCGTGATCGTCAGAAAATCAGGTGTAGGCAATAAAAGCGCCCCTGGACAATGATAAATGCAAATAAGCGTAATAGGGAAAAGGGGAGGGGCAATAAAAGATAGAAAAGAACGTACTGTGATCGTCACCAATGAATAACATCATAGAAGACTGGAAGAAGACCCAATAACAATGTTGTGTACCTTGGAAAGATGAAGAAGTAGCCAAAAATAGCCCGAGGGTTTGCTGGCTAGAACACTGTCAAAACCTGACTGCGACAGTGAGAACGCGGACCTTTTGGACACCGCGCTCAACACGGGATGCAGAAACCTGTGGTTCAACTCCCCCTCGCCTTCCACCCTTCTAGAAAGCAAGGGCCTCACGTCATACACTTGCTAATCCTGCGAAACAAAGCAACAAAGGAAAGAAAACCCATTAGAAATGAGAAAGTGTAGCATCAATCCCATATAGAAATAAGCATGAAAGAAAAGGGGGAAGAATGCACCGGGGAGGGTTTTTAACCCCTATAGAAGGGAACAAAAGATAGGTATGTGTTTGTGTGTATGACTATGATAAAAATGAAGAAGAACATAGATGTAAAGAGATGATGAAAACGTGCAATATGCAAGAGATGTGCAAGAGATGTGCTAAGAAAAATAGTGCAAAAAATAGAACCAGAATAGAAAGAACCCTAAGAGAAAGAGGGCTTAGAACTTCCCTGGCCAGCCTGGGGTCGAAGAAGAGAGGTAGTAACGCAGCATGGCTTTGTTGGAACCAACTTTTTTGATGTAGGGTTCATTTTTTAATTCGTTTGTGATGTTTTTTAATCTTTTAGTATTTTATTAAGTGCGTGGGCGTGCCAGTCACCGAAGTGACATTTATTTGGGCTTCAAGATGGGGGTGGTCTGAAGCCATGAAGGCGCTCCGTCTGACCTACCAAATGATTGTGGATATCGGGTCAGGACTAAGAACTTGCCGTGCCATAAAGGTCACAGCGTTAATTACATCCCCTCAGAGAGAGGAAAATCTTTGATTAAATACTAGGAGAAGGGGCCCTCGGGCCTTAAATTAATATTGGTTAAAGAAAGGAATGAGAGTTCTGAACTTCAATAAAACAGCCCCTATTGAGGGTGAATAATTGAGCAAAGCCGATCATTAATTGACCGAATCATATCCAGACGAGTCTCAAATTGCAAATATGTCTGCCAGAGACATGGCAAGTTTGATATCTGGGAGTAGATCCCAATGGAAATCCGGTTAAAACACAACGGGCTATCGACCAAGAGCGGGGTCAAGCTTTGACCATGATGGGGTGATCCCAAGGGTCAAGCATGACCCGTGGAGGCCTTATCAATATCCCCATGCATAAGGGCTAGGAGAGGTAAGAGCCTTGTTGTTTTATTCTTTGGTTTTGTTATGTGTTCATTTATTATTATTATTTATTATTCTTTGTGTTTTATCAAATTTTATAGATGGTTTATGTCTTTAAAGTTATTATTTTATTATCTTATTTATCATTTATTATTTTATTATTATCATTTATTTCTTTTCTTTTATTCCTTTTGAAATGCTGAATAGGCCAGGGTCACTGCGTCGACGCTGGGTTTCAGTGCGTCGACGCATGGGGCCCTGGCAGGGGCCAAGCACTGAACACTGCGTCGACCCCAGGCATAGGCGCATTGACGCAAGAGGTCTGGCGGGGCCAAACATAGAGCACTACGTCGACGCAGAGCAGAGCTGCATCGACGCAGCCTACGTTAGTGGGCAGAATCCCCCAGACTTTGTTCTTCAAATGATTGCTGCTTATTTGCTTCATTCAAATTACAGATTGATCTTGGAAGTTCAGGGGAAGCTAAATTCTTACTTCTTTTCTTGGGTCTATGCTTTTAATTTTCTTCTTTTGGTTTATTTCTTTTAGCGATGACAGATGGGTTGTTGGGGTGATAGGTAGCTTGCAACGGTGAAAAAATACGACTTAAGGGTGACAAATGCCGTATAACGGTGATAAATAGCACCTTAAGGGTGAAAATATATCAATAGTGATGGTTTGGGTGAAGAAAAAGGGAGATATGAGATAGTAGTGTCGACGCAGTGGTCCTGGCGTCGATGCGATGGCTGTCGAGCAAAGCCAATTAGGAGCCTTTTGATAGCGGTGGCAGACAGAACTGTGCGTTGACGCAGCAAAGGGATGCATCGATGCAGTGAGGGTTCGGTCGGCCGAAATTGAAGATTGGTCGACCGAATCCAAGGATTGGTTGATCGAAAACTAAACTTTAGCCCACATAGGGGGGTTAACTTGCAAACGAATGCATACATGAATTAATATGCATGCGAGTGGATTACCTGGTGTTGAAGAATGCATGAGGGAGGGAACAACATGGCTTACGCCCATGGACTGCAGTGAGGGCTTGTGCAAGCTACATGAAGAAAGCAAGGGTGTTTGGTTTAAACTGTAGTAGGGTGGAGACCACTGGACAATGGGGGAAGGGTCGACCCCTGATGTAATAGATGGCGGGCAGAGCGTGGAAAGATGGGAGTCGACCTTGAGAGTCGACTCCCCTCACAACAGATCTCAAATGGGCTTGTCTTTCAGGAAGCATGCGAATGTAAATAGAGAAATACATGTTTTCTGTATGATCAAGCAATGCCATAACTATTTGGTTCATTCATTGATTGCCATCAATTTATTTTGATATTTTATTTCTTCTTATTTCCTTGAAGCAAGTTATTATTTTCTGCTTGATTTCTACTGTCAGAACATCAATCTCATCTGGTTTTCTTCTTTATTCAGCATTGTTTTGCTCAGATTTGTTCTTGATCTCACTACCTACACAATTATGCATTTGGATTACTTAATCACATATTTAGCATGAGTTCATTCTCTTCAGCATTACTTAGTTTGAGTATTGTTCATCACTCTTCATGTTTGAGGTGTTTAGCTTCAGCAGTATGTTAATTTTCCAGTTCATGTCTTAGTTTGCTCGGTCAGGTTGGTGCACCTTTGTATTTACTGTGTTTGTTTCAGCCTCAAGGCAGTTGCTTAGTTCATGTTTTAGCATCATTCCATTTTTTGTGTTAAGTCCACAATTTTGAGAAAAATTGGGCAGCACCTCCCTCGGACTTGGGTTTTGGGGGTGAAAAATAGGAGCACATCCACTAGGAAATCCTGGGATGGTCACAAAAATCAGAGCCAGTCAAGACTGACGGCTCTATATCCCAGAATTGGGTAGAGAAAACTCTGAGGGATAGCCTACAAAGAGAATTCTACTGACCCCAAGATTATCCCATTCCAACTACATTGTGCATCGTATTGTTGCTGGCCGTGGGAGACGTCAATCTCCAACCCTTTAGCGAAGAGTCCTTCAGAGAACATGCTATGAGGTAGCAGATCTCTGAGGATTTTGAGGGTGGTTTGTATCAAATCAAGACGATATGAAATCATAGTGTATCCCCTCCCCATGGCGGGTCCTACGGAATGAAAACCTTCGATGGAATCAATGGCGGTGTGTTATTGTGCGATCGATATAACAACCAAAGACAATGAGTAGCGACCTGTCAACATGCTGGGACCGAGCAAGTGGACAAACATAGGAAATGCAGCTTTGAGCATATTCAGGATAGACTCACAGTCCTTACAACCCATGAAGTTGGGTGAAAGGGTTGATGGCCTTTCCCTATGGATAACTCTTAAGGCAGAAAGCCAGAAGACACATATATAGAACCTGTAGAAAGCATACAACTCAGGTTCATAAAAGAAACAGTGCCAAAGACAATGCAATCCGGACTTACCTAAAGCAGTGGGGAAGGGACTTGCAAAGTTAATATCGCCCATGGAGAGCTTGAGTCTGCCACGAGGGATAGAAGGATGCACTGAGGACGCACCTAAAATCGATAAATAAGTGGGGACAGAACCACAGACCCAATCCATTACAGTTGGATGGGCTGGGCCTACGCCTCCTGCCACACAACACTCTCCCCCGAGCAATGGACAAAGAGGAGAAGAGAAGTTTGACAGCCAAAGGCCTCAGCGAATTGGGGAGGGGGAAATAAGAAGAACAGCAGAGAACACGACATGCTCATATCTGAACACAATAGAAAATGTTTTCATCCATTCCTTAAAACAAAAAGTAATACATCATTCCCAACTCCACGCCTGGGAAGCCATCAACATATAAAGAAGAAAAGAAAATTTACATCAGAGAAAGAACGAGAGAGATGGGGGAGGGCGGAGCATTGACTCCTCTCCCTCCTAAGCAGCCCACCTCTCTCTGTTCTCTTACTCTCTATCTTTTCTTCACACACAAGAGCAACAGAGGAACTCTAGGGAGCACCTCCAAGAAGCTTCGAACAACACCAGTAGGGGGGAGAACATGGCTGCCAGAGAGAAAGGCCAGAGAGAGAGCCGAGAGCCCTATTTTTTTCTGGCCGTTCCTCCCTTTTTATAGCAGCCAAAGGCCCCTTTCTTCTTTTCCAAGGCAAGGGAGGGCATGAATGTCCTCCAATGATTTGAGAATATTGCCCCACGCGTCCTTGTACGGTCGTACGACCTTCTGGAAGGAACTGCGATCGGGTTTTGAGAGAGAGCATGAGCCACACGCGTGACCCACGCCCGTACGGGCTTCTTCGTGTTCTGAGGGTGCGTCGACGCAGGTTGCAGACTGCGTCGACGCAGCCAGCTACCAGAGGCCATTATCTTGCTTGCCATCTTCAGTGGCGTCGACGTGAGAGTTTCAGGTCGTCAATGCAACCCATTGCCAGGGGCCAGTCATGTCTCATGTCTTCAACGTCGTTGACGTTGATGCTGATGCGCATCGACGCGGTCCTTTTCCCAGCGTGCAAGGTAGCTAGCTTTTCAAGCCCGCATTGACGCAGTAGCCGAATACATTGACGTGGTCTGTTGTGCAAGGATCTTCTTCTTCTTCTTTTAGTTGACTTTGCTTTGCTCGATTGCCAAGAGGCTGCGCTTCGTCTTTGGACGTGTCTACGCCGGCTGAGAGCTGTGTCGACGCAGCCTTTGTCTAGAATCTTCTTTTGCTTAGGCAGCGCCATGGGGCTGATGCCATGCTGTGGGTGCATTGACGTACCCTTTCATCTTCTCAGTGGCTGAACTAGCTTGACCTTTGATGCAAAATTTAAGCGTCCGCAAATGCCCCCCACCCGTGGGTGTCACAGGCGAGGGACAAGCATGTGGGGCACACGGGTGCAGGTTTCTTCATTACCCCACTGAAGTAGACATTGGTGGGAGTAAGGGCTTGCCCCGCGGTGGGACAGAGGATTTTAGCAAGGGTGATAGTTTTTAATCCGGTCTTAGACAGAAGGTCTGAACTGTTGGGTTTCAATGGTTTCAGCGGTTGGCCCTGTTAGGAAGTCAAGCACCAGCCTTGAAAGGAAATTGCTTAAGTCGGCTCTATATGTAAGGTCTAAGCGATTGAATTTTAACGATTTTAGCACCTGATCTTGACAGGGAGTCGAGCACCATCCTTGGAAGGAAATTATTTAAGCCGGCTCTAGACGTAAGGTCTAGACCGTTGGGTTTTAGCGGTTTTAGCGACTGATCTCGATAGGGAGTCGGGCACCAACCTTGGGCGGAAATTGTTTAAGCCGGCTTTAGATGTAAGGTCTAAACTGTTGGATTTTAGCGGCTGACCCCGACGTAAAGTCGAGCATCAACATTGATGAAATCGTCGGCATTGGGCATATGCCAACACAAGGATAGTTTTAAGCCGGTCTTAGATGGAAGGTTTAAGCCGTTGGGTTTTAATGGTCAACCCCTACAAGTAGTCAAGCACCAACCCTGATAGAAGTCATTGGCATTGGGTATATGCCAATGCAAGGATAGCTTTTAATCCGGTCTTAGACGGAAGGTCTAAGCCATTAGGTTTTAGTGATTATACTGGTTGCCCCTGACGGGAAGTCAAGCACCAGCCTTGAAAAGAGCTTTTGTATGTAGGATCAGGTGAGAGGCCTACAATAAAGTGTTTGGGTGGACCCCGGTGGGACCAGGTTCACTGACTCTAATGAAGAGCCAAGCACTAGTTATGATGGTATCGTCGGCATTGGGTATATGCCAGCGCAAGGAAATTATTTTCAGCCGGCTTTAGACGGAAGGTCTAAGACATTTGTGTCTCAGCGGCTGATCTCGACGGAAGGTCGAGCATCAAACTTGGAAGGAAATTGTTTAAGTCGACGCTAGATGTAAGGTCTGGACCGTTGGGTTCTAGTGGCTGACCCTGACGTAAAGTTGAGCACCAACCTTGATGAAATCATCGGCATTGGGTATATGCCAATGCAAGGATAGTTTTAAGCTGGTCTTAGACAAAAGGTCTAAGCTGTTGGGTTTCAGCAGTTTTAGCGGTTGGCCCTAATGGAAAGTCAAGCACCAGCCTTGCAAAGAAATTGTTTAACCCGACTCTAGACGTAAGGTCTAAGCTGTTGGATTTTAGTGGTTAGCCCCGACAAGAAGTCAAGCACCAACCCTAATGAAATCGTCGGCAATGGATTTATGCTGACGCAAGGATAGCTTTTAAGCCGGTCTTAGACGAAAGGTCTAAGCCATTGGGTTTTAGTGGTTAGCCCCGACAAGAAGTCAAGCACCAACCCTGAGGTGAAATCATTGGCATTGGGTATATGCCAACGCAAGGATAGCTTTAAGCCGGTCTTAGATGGAAGGTCTAAGCAGTTGGGTTGTAGTGGTTTAACCCCGACAAGAAGTCAAGCACCAAGCTTGATCAAATCGTCGGCATTGGGTATTTGCCAACGCAAGGATAGCTTTAAGCCGGTCTTAGACAGAAGGTCTAAGTTGTTGGGTTTCAGCGGTTGGCCCAGACGGGAAGTCAAGCACCAGCCTTGCAAAGAAATTATTTAAGCCGGCTCCAGACATAAGGTCTAAGCCGTTGGATTTTAGTGGTTTGTCCCGACAAGAAGTCAAGCACCAACATTGATGAAATCATTGGCATTGGGAATATGTGTCACGTCCCGACGCGGAATATCGGGACTGGCAGTAGAAATAATTAATAATAATATGTTGATTTCCAGACATGCTATGCTAAAGCTAAAAGATCAATACAACACCATGAACAAACAATAACTCCATTAACTAATCCATAATCCAATTACATAATCCTTTAAATCAACTTTAAAAAAACTTCCAACATAACATTCACTTGACATCATTACATTCAACATCATAACTATTACAAGACCAACTTTCTAGATCATAACTAGACACAAAACAACTATAACGACTCTTTGAAATCTCCAACTGGCTCGCTCCAGGGTTGTCACTCTTGCCCATCCCCATCGGTCTGCGAATCCTCACCTGAGCTACCTGAAAGGGGGGAAAACAACTGGGTGAGCGAACGCTCAGTAGGTAATAACAAGCAAGTTTAAGTAATTAACCAATTAATTGCATTTATATGTGCAGAAACAAAGAAAGAAAAGAAATGACGATATGACAAACTAACATAATAAAAAGAAAAGGCGAGATCATGAACATAATGTAACTGGAAATTGGCCAACAAGCAATAATTTACCAAGTCAAGAAAGATTCAAGTTAGAAATTATGTTGTAGACATCACGCTAGTCATGCACTCGGTGCAATGTCTCACCATGTCATTCAAACTCCCCGGGGCACAAGTACTTTTCGGTCGCTCCTCCCAGGACCAGACCTGGCCCTTATGATGCGTTGGCATTGATTTAGTGGATCCAAGATCCCAAGTTATGTCTAGACATTAATCAAGTTAAATGGCCAATTATATCAAGGTATGAGCTTTCCTCGGAAAACCCAAGGATAAGTTGCAGAGATACTTTGTCCAGAAAGTTCAAGTTATCAAGAACCAATCAGGTCCTTGGATTCAATATTAAAAATACAGAAATCAATTCTGGATGATACACGGTCTAGACTGGGCCGCTCAAACTATGTACGGTCTCATCTGGGCCGTTCAGGAAGGAACTGGGCTGAAGGTCAGCCTTAACGAAGTCAAGGGTAAACGGACCAGTATGGGCCGCTCTTAATCAAGAACGGTCACAAACGGGCCAGTCAACTAGTATGGATGGTCAAGAAAGGGCCGCACATGGCCAGAAGAACTTGAAGTCCAAGAATAAGATAAACGGGCCTGATAGGGCCGCTCGGGGGATGACCGGTCCAATATGATCTGCTCGAGCACCTGGACGGGCCTACTCAGTCCGTTCAAACTGGGCCTAACTAGAAGACTATAAATCCACCCAAAATGGGCTCCGGGCTACCATAAGTGGGGCAGAACAGAACCAGGGTCCAGCCCACTCTCCACTGGTAAGCCTAGGGCTTACTGGGTCGATCAAACCGTGATGTGATCGAATAAAGAACAAGGTTAATCGACCGTCATTAAATGGCAATTAGCCATAGATGCACGGTCTTTAATGGGCCGCCCACTGAGATAAACGGTCCGATTCTGGCCGTTCAAGGCTCTGTCGGTCCAAATTGAGCCGTGACTCACAACACAGCAATCCAAGTGGTTCGATCACGTGATCAGGTTCAGGTCTTGGTGATACAAGCTGCCCGACATCCTAGTGGGAATCCCAAGCTCACGGGGGCTTACGGAGGTCTCGTAACGGAGGTCCTAGTCCGACGGAAGGAGTATCCGGTGGAGAGTCCCAACCATTACAAGGAAATGAGGCTAATAAAACATCGGAAGCTAGTGTAGTGGTCAGTCAATCCTACCGGAATAGAACGACTGTCAAACAATCCTAGTAACATGGTTCATGTATTCATATTTGAATTTAACTTAATTGAAATAATAGACCAAGGTCATGATGAGAAATAAACCAGCAATTATAAATTTAATCTTCCATATGTTCCATTTACATGTTGGTTGCTAGCCCTACCATTAAGATTAAATAACTAAGGATAAAACATGCTAAATTCGAAATCAACATATTTCTGTGGGGAAGAACGGTTCGTCCAGAACCTTTCAAGGGGCCTCTATAGTCTCTGCACAGGCCGTTCATGCTCTACAGGTAGGGGCCCGGCAGGAGATGAGCGGTCTATAGATGGCCGCATGGCTCGTTGAGCAGTTCTATCCTAGCCGCTTGTCTCAAGAAAACGTAATAACGCAAATAACACCGGCGGTTTCAGTATGGCCATTCATATAGATGTGCGGTCTATCGAATGGCCGCTCATATCAGAATAGTTCGCTGCCCCTTCGCCCTGCCCATCTCCGACGGGGTTGGCTAGGGTTGGAACAATAACTAAATACACATTATATAAAGCATGAAAATTGGGGCTTTTATGATCAATAGAACAAGCACGAAATTTTATGCAAGATAGCATGATCAATTAAATGTTTAGTGCCTAAAATCCCTACTTAAATTGAAGTGGAACGTGGTTAACCCTAGATATGACATGCTTCCACTAAAACCTAAAATTCTCGAAGGATACTACATAACATTTAGGGATTTTTTGACTAAAAGAAAGAGGACATGACGTCGCTTCTATCCATATATAATACTTAGGGTTTGACTTGCTATCACCTACCTTAATCGAAGGATGAATGAAGAAGAGGGATGCCGATCGCGCTAGGTACACACCGCCGGTGATCGCCGTGATTCTCCCTTGATCGAGCTCCTCTCCGGCCGCCATAGCTTCTAAACGATTTTAGGGTGGCTTAGGTTCATTTTTATAGGTTCTATAGGGTCTGGAGAGTTATAATCGCGGAGATAGAGTCCACGCACCGCGGATGTGCGCGAATCACATAGGATAGGGTTAACGCCACCGTTGCGCCACCAAATACACCTCCTAGGGTTAGGGTTTCAAAGAATAATAAGAGGGGAAACAATCTCTTAATCCTAACCTTTCATTTGCATCCGGTTTTAGCTTAAATGATTAAGTATTGGCTCTAATTTCACGTTTTAAGGTCCGATTAGGCTAAGTGTTGATTTGGGCCTTAATATGCTAATTCAGATTATTTAAGAATTTTATTTGGGCTGGTCACAAAAGACAATTTCACTAAACATTTTATCCTCTACAAGATTCTAATTTTTCTAGATTTTTTATAAAATAGTCAAAATTTTACTTATCCTATTTCTTAAGGAGTTACGTATTAATTTCTCAAAAAATTTTATTCGTTATGATACTGGGGTGCTACACCCTCCCCCACTTTAGAGAATTTGGTCCTCCAAATTCACTACACTTAATAAAAATGGGGAGTGAGATAGCTCACCTATAATAAGTCGGGATACTGCTTCCGCATAGTATCTTCTGACTCTCAAGTAGCCTCTTCGGTTCCATGCCGACTCCACTGTACTTTAACCATAGGTATGGAACGATTCCTGAGTTACTGTTGCTTACGATCCAGAATCTTGATAGGCCTTTCTTCATAAGTCAGATCTTCCTTCAGCTTCAAATTTGCATGCCGAATGACATGAGTGGGGTCGTACACATATTTTCACAGCATAGACATATGGAAGACATTGTGTACTCCTGATAACTGAGGTGGTAGTGCTAAACGGTAAGCAACCTCTCCCACTCTTTCCATAATCTCGAATGGACCAACATATCTTGGACTCACCTTGCCTTGAATACCAAACCTGCGAATCCCTCTCATGGGAGAAACCTTCAAAAACACGTGCTCACCGACCTGAAATTCTAAGGCTCTCCTTCTGTTGTCGGCATAGCTCTTCTGTCTTGATTGTGCTACTTGCAACCGATCTTTGATAATACGGATATTCTTGGATGATTCAGAAATGAGATCTGGTCCCAGCCATTACTTCTCACCTACCTCCTCCCAACATAATGGAGATCGACAACTTCTTCCATACAAAGCTTCAAACGGAGCCATCTGAATACTAGACTGATAACTATTATTGTAGGCGAATTCAATCAAAGTTAAGTGATTACTCCAACAACCTCCAAAATCAATCATGCAAGCTCTAAGTATATCTTCCACTATCTGGTTGGTTCTTTCTGTCTGTCCATCTGTTTGTGAATGAAAAGCATTGCTGAAATTCAGAAGGGTTCCCAAAGACTCTTGTAATCCCTTCCAAAAATGTGAAGTGAATCTAGGGTCTCTATCAGACACAATGCTGACTGGAATATCATGGAGTCTTATAACTTCTTTCATATACAAGGCAGCTAAGAAATCAACTGTCCACTTAGACTTAATGGATAAGAAATGAGCAGACTTTGTCAATCTGTCGATGATCACCCATATTGCATCGAATCCACTACGAGTCCTAGGTAGACCCATAATAAAATCCATGGCAATACTCTCCCACTTCCATTGAGGTATATCAAGTGGTTTCAATTTCCCTGCATGTCTGAAATGATCAGCCTTGACTTGCTGACATACCAAACATCTACTCACAAATTCTATAAATTCCTCCTTCATATTCGGCCACCAAAAGGATCTTTTCAAATCCTTAAACATCTTAGTACCTCCCGGATGAATAGTGTATCCGGATCTATGAGCTTCTTCGAGAATCTTATTCTTTATTTCAGCTACATCAGGTACATAGGTCCTCCTCTGAAATAACAATCTGCCATCGTCAGCTACCATGAAATCAGGTCTGTTACTCAAACTCTCCTTGATCTCTACCAACTCTGGGTCATTATCTTGCAAGGACTTGATCTCTATCAAGAATTTTGGTTTAAGTTGAATCTGAGCAATCATAACCCGATCCTTGTCAACATGGAGATCCAAACTAGCTAACTGCTCCAACAGTCTCCATTCTTGCAACATGAGATGCGACAACTTAGCTATTGGCTTGCGGCTCAAGGCATCCGCCACTACATTCCCCTTTCCAGGATGATACTCTATGGAGAAGTCAAAGTCTTTTAAATACTCAAGCCATCTCCTCTGCCTCATATTGAGTTCCTTCTGAGAAAATAAATACTTCAAACTCTTATGGTCTGAGAACACTATAAATGTCTCTCCATACAAGTAGTGCCTCCATATCTTCAAGGCAAACACTGCAGCTGCAAGTTCCAAATCATGAACAAGATAGTTCTCTTCATGCTTCCTCAACTGCCTAGAAGAATAGGCTATTACTTTCCCGTGATGCATGAGCACACAACCTAGACCAATGCCTGAAGCATCAGTGTACACCACAAAACCTCCTTCTCCAGATGGTAAAGCCAAAACAGGGGCAGTAGTTAGACATTCCTTCAAGGTCTGAAAGCTTCTTTCGCAATCCTTCAAATCTGTTCTCCCTGCGGGTCAATCTTGTTAAAGGCATCGCAATCTTGGAGAAATCCTTAATAAACCTCCGGTAATAACCTGCTAGGCCTAGGAAACTTCTAACTTCTATTACATCAGTAGGCATATCCCAATTTTTCACATCCTCTACCTTCGAGGGGTCAACAAAGATACCTTCCTTTGAAATAATATGCCCTAGAAAGGACACCTCTTGCAGCCAGAATTCACACTTACTAAACTTGGCGTATAGCTGATGGTCTCTCAATATTTACAACGCTAACCTCAAATGTTCAGCATGCTCCTCCTCACTCTTGGAATATATCAAGATATCATCAATAAACACCACGACCCACTGATCAAGATAGGGCCGAACCACATTGTTCATCAATTGCATGAAAGTTGCAGGTGCATTCATTAGTCCAAAAGGTATTATCACAAATTCAAAATGCCCATACCTGCTACGAAAAGCTATTTTATAAATATCCTCATCCTTGATCCCCAACTGATGGTATCTTGATCGAAGATCAATCTTAGAAAAATACTGAGCTCCTGCTATCCGATCAAATAATTCGTCAATCCTCAGCAATGGGTACTTGTTCTTGATAGTCAGCTAGTTCAATTGCCGATAATCAATGCACAACCTCATCGAACCATCCTTCTTCCGGACAAACAATACTGGGGCTCCCCACGGGCATGTACTTGGACGAATGAACCCCTTCTCAAGTAATTCCATTAACTGTTGCTTCAATTCCCTCAGCTCTGCAGGAGACATACGATAAGGAGTTTTAGAAATAGGGGTCGTGCCAGGAATTAAATCAATAGAAAAGATAACTTCTCTCTCAGGTGGAAGTCCTAGAAATTCCTCAGGAAAGACATCTGGAAAGTCTCGGACGACAGGGCTGTCCTTAATCTCGATCTTCTTCTTAGGGATCACATAAACAAAGGCTAGAAAAGCCTGACCCTCTCCTCATCAACTTATCAGCTCGAAGGGCCGAAATAAGTGGCACATGCTTATGGTGCCTAACCCCTATAAAAGAAAGTCCAGGGTGTCTAGAAAAAGACACAGAACTAGTACTGCAATGAACATTGGCCTCATACTTAACCAACCAATCTGCTCCTAAAATTACATCATAATCTTTCATATCCATGCAAACTAAATCAGCTAGCAAGTTCTGTTCATTAATCATAACCTTACTAGAAGGATAGAAATACTTAATTGTTGATCTAAAACTAATAGGGGTTGAAATCTCTAACGGAGAATTCATCAAGACTGGCTTCATAACTAAAGACTTAGCAAATTTCCATGAAACAAAAGAATGAGTGGCACCGGTATCAAAGAGAACGAATGCTGACTTATCGTGTATAATAAGAGTACCTTCAACGAGTCCACCCTCCTCGGTGGTTCCGGCATCATCTTCCTGTAGTGCTTGGAGCTTACCCTGCTGCTTCTTATTCCCTTGTGGCTTAGTCGGGGTAGCTTGATCTGAAAGGAG
Source organism: Amorphophallus konjac (assembly GCA_022559845.1). Classification (NCBI taxonomy): domain Eukaryota; kingdom Viridiplantae; phylum Streptophyta; class Magnoliopsida; order Alismatales; family Araceae; genus Amorphophallus; species Amorphophallus konjac. The sequence continues at coordinate 412,742,065 of CM040120.1, forward strand.
GGGACACTCAGGAATATGATGGTCCCTACTACCACAGCGTAGACAGGCGCCCAACTTGCACCAACACTCTTCCATATTGTGACCTGGACGATCACAATACTTGCACATGCCCTTGAATGGTACAACAGGGCCAGGCTTCTTGTCCTCATTCTTCGACATCTTGCCCTTCCATGAACCAGACCCACCATTGGGCCTTTTCTTGCCATTGTCGGGTTTGATACTCCCGGAACCAGTAGGTTGTTCTTTCTTAACACCCTTTCCACAGCTTTTCTCCGTCATTTCTAAGGTGTCTTCCAAGACTTGAGCTTTCCTTACCATCTCCGCATAAGTTGGAATTTCCATTGGCGCTAACTAGTTGATATACTACAACTTCAGTCCGTTGAGAAAATGCTTAGCCTTCATCCTCTCTGTAGATATCAAGTGAGTGGCATAACGAGATAATCGAGAGAACTGAGCTTCATACTCAGCTACAGATAGATTCCGCTGCTTCAGAGTAGCAAATTTTGCCGCTTTCTTTTCTTGCACTCTATCATAAAAATATTTGCTATTAAAGAGTTCCTCCAACTCCTTCCATGAAACTTATCTATCTCCAAGGGTAGCCTTCACTGCATCCCACCATGTTCTTGCATCACGCTCCAGCTGGAAGGTCGTTAAAAGAACACGCTCTTGATCGCTACACTACATCAGTTTAAAGATCCTCTCCATCTCTTTTAGCCAGTGTTCGGCTTCATCAGGGTCGGTCGATCCTCCAAAACGTGGGGGATTCATCCCACAGAAGTTCCGGTGAAGATCGCCAGCTCCGTGGTTCGCTCCTCCTCCTTGGGCCACTTGCTGCAAGGCCCGAGTAAGTCCTAGAACCGTTCGCTCCATTTCTCGCCATTGCACATGCTTTGCCGCCATTTGAAAATCCTACGCGTGGAATATATTATTTTAGGATCATTTAGAAGGAATAGTTTTAGAATTAGACTATTAACTCAACCCAAGTCTCTACCCAAATCTCACTAGGTTGGGTCCTTAGACTTATAACAAGGTTATAGGTCCTATGACATCACTTAGAACCCTAGAACTTAGAAAACTTAGGAATATTAGAAACCTAGGCTCTGATACCACTAAACTGTCACGCCCCGACGCTGAATATCGGGACTGCCAGTAGAAACAATTAATAATAATATGTTGATTTCCAGACATGCTATGCTAAAGCTAAAAGATCAATACAACACCATGAACAGACAATAACTCCATTAACTAAATAATCATTAACTGATCCATAATCCAATTACATAATCCTTTAAATCAACTTCCAACAAAACATTCACTTGACATCATTACATTCAACATCACAACTATTACAAGACCAACTTTCTAGATCATAACTAGACACACACCAACTATAACGACTCTTAATATGCTAATTCGGCTAAGTGTTGATTTGAGCCTTAATATGCTAATTCGGCTTATTTAAGAATATTATTTGGGCTGGTGATAGAAGACAATTTCACTAAACGTTTTATCCCTAACAAGATTCTAAATTTTCCAGATTTTTATAAAATGGTCAAAATTTTACTTATCCTATTTCTTAAGGAATTACGTATTAATTTCTAAAAAAATTTTATTCGTTATGATACTGGGGTGCTACAATATGCCAACACAAGGATAGATTTTAAGCCGGTCTTAGATGAAAGGTCTAAGCTATTGGGTTTTAGTTGTTATAGCGGTTGCCCCTGACGGGAAGTCAAGGATCGGTCTTAGAAGGAAATTGTTTAAGCCGGCTCCAGACGTAAGGTCTAAGCCATTGGATTTTAATGGTTAGCCCCAACAAGAAGTCAAGCATCAACCCTGAAGAAATCGTCGGCATTGGGAATATGCCAACGCAAGGATAGCTTTTAAGTCGGTCTTAGACGAAAGGTCTAAGCGGTTGGGTTTTAGTGGTTGGCCCTGACGGGAAAGCAAGCACCAGCCTTAGAAGAAAATTGTTTAAGCCGGCTCTAGACGTAAGGTCTAGACCGTTGGGTTTCAGTGGTTGGCCCTGACGGGAAGTCAAGCACCAGCCTTAGAAGGACATTGTTTAAGTCCGCTCTACAAGTAAGGTCTAGACCGTTGGGTTTCATTGATTCTCGTGGCGAAAATCATGGTGGGACTTGGTGATGACACTGTCACCATTGGGTTTATGCTGATGTAGGGATTCAGGTTTCATCTGGCCATAGACTGAAGGTCTAAGCCATTCTCCTCAATTAAGACCAAAAGGGCATGGGTACCGAATGAAGAGGCATCATCGACATTGGTTCAATGTCAAGGAAAGTGTAACACCCCGTATAAAAAAAATGATAAAAAAAACAATTATTATTAGTAATATTTTCCAAATAAAAAAAATTATATTAGATAAACCCTATGGGAAGCTTAAGTAAGAAGTTGGAACACGGATCTATCATATGTAAATGTTATTTATTTAACAAATGGCTTCCTAGTGTAGTTGGTTAAGTGACTTGCCTTTAAAACCAATGACCAGTGTTCAAATCCTAGCATCCACCATTTTATATGTTTTGTGCCAAATAATTATATGCTATAGGCTACTTGCATCGACACAGGGCCACAAGGCCCTATAATTTAGCTTACATGCATAGGGCCACAAGGCCCTATAATTTAGCTTACATGACCACAAACAAACCTGCGTTGGCATATGTCCTCTTCTCAGACATGAACAGCCCGTTTGAGCTGGCATCGCACTGAGATGCGAATTATGTAGCATCTTATCCCCTCGTGACTATCCCAAAACACTATAATACTCCCTATATCGAGACTCCCTTCATTCTTCCAAAGGGTTGCTGCTGCTGCAGAGAAGGGGGAGCCTCCGACGTTGCAGAAGAAAGCTGCCCTTATACCTGAGGTAGGTGTTCTCAATTTTTAACTAAACTAGTAGCTAATCTAGGCAGTTAGTCTTAGGCTCATCTCCATGCAATATTTTATATTTATACAGCATGTGTTAGCCTCGTAGTTAACATGCAATAGCTTAAATCTGGAACACCTAGATAATTAACATGTATTAGCGGTATTAACTAATCTATTAACAGCATATAGCATGTTAAATGTCGACACTTCCATGACACCCACTTACATATATATATATATATATGACAGCAAGTGTTGACAGTTCGATGACACATGTGTCGACACTTCCATGACACATGTGTCGACACTTCCATATTTATGTAATAGCATGTACATACGTGAACACATAAGTAACTCATGTGTCGACACACAATACTTACATGAACATATAAACTTCATGTGTCGACACAGGTGTCGACACCGGTGTTGACACAGGTGTTGACACACAATACTTACATAAACATATAAACTTCATGTGTCGACACAGGTGTCGACACCGGTGTTGACACAGGTGTCGACACACAATACTTACATGAACATATAAACTTCATGTGTCGACACAGGTGTCGACACCGATGTTGACACCGGTGTTGACACAGGTGTCGACACATAATATATGTGAACTGATTACCCGCAGAGAAGTGTCGACACATGTGTCGACACCGGTGTCGACACAGGTGTCGACACACAAAACATTGTAATACGAACTATACAACAGAGACCAAAAATGAATAGTAAGTGTCGACACTAGTGTCGACACATGCTGTGAACTTAATGAAAAACAACATAAAACCCCTTAAATATATACATATATATATATATATATATATATATATACTCCCATTAATTGTATACACAAGCACCTTCATTATATATGTATATATATTCATATATATACTTCCATTAATTGTATATACAAAACACCTTCATTATATATATATGAATATATATATGTATATATAACTAATGTCTGCACCTCCATTCTCACCGAATATATATAGAGAACAGAATATAATATAAAATAGACTCCTTCATTCTTACAGAGTATGTATATATATTTGTAGAATGAAATTATTTTTTTTTTGTAAAAATCTAATTTTCACCACATTAGTTTATACATACTAAAAAAAGTAGCTCCAACATGTTAAAACTATTTCCAGCATGTTAAAAGTGACTTCCAATATGATAGAATTATTTTATACATACTGAGATATAAAAATTATTTTCAGCATGTTAAAATCTATTTAAAGCTATTTTTGTGCATATAAAACTTACTTTCCTATTAAATAAAGTAGTAAATTGATGCATGAAAATTACTTCCAGCATGATAATATTTCTTCCAGTATGGTAAAATTATTCCATCATGTTATAATTATTTTTGACATGTTATAGTTATTTTCAGTGTATTAAAACTATTTTTCAGCATGATAATTCTATTTTCCTATCAAATAATTAGCAAATAAATGTAGAAAAATTATTTTTAGCATGATAAAAAAAATTATGTTGTTATCAGAAAATTTCTGCAATCAGCATGGCAACCTTATCTTATCAACCTATCAGTAAGTTAATTATTTTAGCATGTTAAGCATAGATTTTAGCATGTTAATAATTAATTTTCAGCATGTAAAAATTAAATCCAGCATGAAAAATTTATTTTATCATCTTACCAGTAAAGTAACATATGAAACTCATTCTCAACATGTTAATATCATTTTTAGCAAGTTAGAACTATATTCAACATAAAAACCTATTTTCATAATAAAATTCTGATTATTATAATAAATCACCATTTTGGCTAATTCATATATGTATATTGGACAGAAGATATATATACCTATAACCTCCATTATATTAGACAGAATTTTATAATCGGATATATTTATACATATACATATTGGATAAAAATAATATATATATAACTAATATCGACAATTATGTCAACACTAGCAAGTTAGTCTCAAACTCCTATTGTCATTAGCATGTATCGAACGTTACGGATTTTACTCCTACTTCGTCCCTACATAACGATACGCCTTGGATTCTATTCTATAATCCACCTTATATACATCCTACAGGGTCAATCCTTGAAATTCCATATTGGCTATAAATGAGAGTGGATGTCGACAAACACGACCAATGCTGTGCGTATAGGGCCCGGTCTGGTCCTGGGAGGAGCATCCGAAGGTACTTGTGCCCATGGGAGTTTATTGACCACGGTGTTTGGCATTGCACCAGAGTACTTGCTTGCTAGACTTTAGGCATTCCACTCATTCTCGTGATATTACTTGATTGATTGACTTGAGACCCGCAGATGGGTAAAAGTGTTTACTTGAATGCATTATAAATATCCAATTCCAGTTATACATGCTTGAAACTACTTTGCTTACAATTGCTAGCTTGATTAACATGTTGCTATTCCAGTTATTACTTCTCAGTTATCACTGGCCTGATATCATTTGCTATCACTTGCTACTGCTGCTTGAAATTGTACAATCTATATACTCTCACTTTCTACTCCTGTCGATTTTACGATTCTTTGATATCTATCTGTCTGCATGCATACTTTACCTACATTAAATAAATGGGTAATTCACTTAAAGCATGTTAGAACTTGAGATGTAAACCTACTGAGCGATTCGCTCATCTAGTTGTTTTCTAACCTTTTCCGGTAGTTCGGATATCAGCCAGAACTCGGAAGGGAATGAGTCTGAGTGATGAGTGTAGAAATGGAGTTATCATGTTGTCTTGTTAATTATGGTGTAGTAATTATGTCATTTGTATCCAGTTATGTCAGATGTCAGTTGTATTAGTCTAATTTATTAGAACTGTAATAAGGGCGTGAAGCCTAGTAGTCGAACTCGAGAAATGTGTGTAATTGTCATTTGGTTAGTGGTAACAATTGTCATCTCGGATTATTTGTATTAATTTCAAGTTAAATCTTAGTTATTTGCGCACTCTAATAACTATCAAAATGAAGAATTCCATCGAATAGCTAGCTCGCTTTGGTTCTATATAAAACTGTCGCGCCACAGGTAAGCTTCCGCGCTCGGGACGTGACAACTTTCTTGGTATCAGAGCCTAGGATTAAGAATTTTCCTAGGTAAAACACGTATTTAGTCTAACTAGAAAAGTCTATCTAGGTAAACCCTAGAAAGTTCTAATTAGGAGATAAATCTAGCAATGTCTTCTTCGGCAAACCTAGAAACTTCTATAAATTTTTTTTTTTATAGGATAGAAAACTTCTAGGAAAAATGTATATATATATATAATCTGGGAAAATATATATATGTTATTTTTGGAAATGTCTAAGGATAGAATTGGTTAGATCCTACCTGGTGAGATGGGTAGAGCCATTGGTTAAGTTATAATAATAAATGTTCCCCTTAACCTTAAAGCTCAATATCATTTATCTATTCTTTTGTAGGAAATGGCCGCCGAGAGGGCACAATGGCGCGAGATGCAGCGCACCGTTCAAGGGCTTACTGAGGCGCTACAGCAGGTGGCACAAGGCGGTGCTCGCGGAGCTCACCGTGGAGCCGGTGACCTTCACCAGGATTTCCGTAACATGAACCCACCCAAGTTTGCGGGTTCGGTGGACCCCGATGATGCCGAACATTGGCTAAAGGAGACCGAGAGGATCTTCTATGTAATGCAATGCACGGACGAAGAAAAGGTCTTATTGGCTACATTCCAATTGGAACGGGATGCGCGAAGCTGGTGGGAGTCCGTGGAAGCCACACTGCCCGACGGTTATGTCACGTGGACGGAATTCGTCGAGCACTTCAAAGGCAAATATTTCTCAGATCGGGTGCAAGAGAAGAAGGCCGCGGAATTTGCCGCACTGAAGCAATGGACCCGGAGGGTAGCCGAATATGAGGCCCAGTTCTCGAGACTTTCCCGTTATGCACCACTTGGTGTGTACGGAGAAGATGAAGGCGAGGAGATTTCTCAACGGGCTACGGCCCCAATATATTACTCAGCTTGCACCGATGGACGTCCAAGTCTACTGGGAAATGGTTCGTCGTGCTCAACTGCTGGAGGACGCCACCGAATTTTCTGAAAAGATTAGGGGCAAGGACAAGAAGGACCATGTTACAAGTCCGGGAAGCGTCAAACCACCCTTTAAAAAGAAGCGAACTTTTAATGGAGGCGAGTCTTCCAAGGAGAAGAGGTTCCAGAAAAATCACAAGCCATTCCTCGCTATCAACAACAAGCCCTTCCCCGACGTTACGGCTTCTAAGGATATTTGCAAATTTTGTGATAAAGCGGGTCATAAGACCGAAGAGTGCTGGAGGAAACTAGGAGCGTGTCTCCGATGTGGTAGTCGGAAGCACCGAATTCCCGACTGTTCGTTGATGAAGGAGCATGCCAACAAGGACGAGAAGCGTCCAGTTAAAAAGCAAGGCCGTCTGCAAGCTCTTCAAGGCACGGAATCTGTGGAAGGAGGAATCGTGGAAGGTACATTGACTGTTTGCTCTAAACTTGCTAGAGTTTTATTTGATACTGGAGCAACTCATTCATTTGTTTCCAAGAAGTTTACTGCTTCATTTTCCAAAGAACATGAACGGATAGATTTAATTATATCTACACCTCTTGGAAACAAATCGGATATCATGCGTCACTACCCAAGTTGTGAGGTGATGGTTCAAGATAATAATCTACCTGTCGACCTGATATGCCTTGACATGGAATGCTATGATGTCATATTAGGAGCCGACTGGTTATCCACCTACCAAGCAACGGTAGATTGTCGGCATGGCAAAATAGCTTTTGAGGATTATCCCGAGCTAGTTTTTAATAAATCTTAGAATAAAACCCTGCTTATCTCAGCTCTCCGAGCTAGTAAACTGGTGAAGAAAGGATGTATGGCTTTTCTGGCTTTTGTAACTACCACAGGAGTTGAGAAGATGAAAATTGAAGACATCCGAGTGATTCAGGACTTCTCCGACGTTTTTCCAGATGAATTGCCTGGTTTACCCCCGGAGAGGGAAGTGTCATTCACAATTGATATTGTTCCGGGTGCCGGTCCTGTTTCTAAAGCACCCTACAGGATGTCTCCCGCGGAACTGAAAGAGCTGAAGGAACAGTTGATGGATTTATTGAAGAAAGGGTTTATTAGGCCGAGTACTTCCCCATGGGGAGCACCCGTGCTATTTGTTAAAAAGAAGGATGGCACATTGAGATTATGCATTGATTATCGGCAGTTAAACAATCTTACAATCAAAAATAAGTACCCACTACCGAGAATTGATGAGTTGTTCGACCAATTATCAGGAGCAAAGTATTTCTCCAAAATAGATCTTCGGTCTGGTTATCACCAATTGAGGGTCAAGGAGGAGGATATTTACAAAACTGCATTTCGAAGTAGGTACGGGCATTACGAATTTACTGTTATGCCTTTCGGACTAACAAATGCGCCTGCAGCTTTCATGCAGTTAATGAACATCATTTATCGGCCTTATTTAGACCATTTTATTGTGGTCTTCATTGATGATATATTGATCTACTCAAAGACTGAAGAAGATCATGAGGAACATCTCAAGAAGGCATTACAAGTATTGCGGGACAATAAGTTATATGCAAAATTTAGCAAATGCCAGTTCTGGCTGGAGGAAGTGTCCTTCTTGGGACATGTTATCTCCAGGAATGGAATTTCTGTTGATCCTGCAAAGGTCGAAGCCGTGCAAAACTGGGGACGACCGACGAATGCAACGGAGATTCGTAGCTTCTTGGGCTTAGCTGGTTATTACCGGCGTTTCATCAAGGACTTCTCCAAGATTGCTGTTCCTCTTACCAAATTGACTCGCAAGGAAGTGCCTTATGAGTGGAATGAAGACGGTGAAAAGAGTTTCTTAACTTTGAAGGATCTATTAACCACTACACCGGTCTTATCTCTTCCGATTGAAGGGGAGAAATATGAGATATATACCGATGCATCTGGTATCGGCCTCGGATGTGTATTGATGCAGAATGGGAGAGTTATTGCATACTCGTCCCGGAAATTGAAGAAACATGAAGAGAATTATCCTGTGCATGATCTGGAGCTAGCCGCTGTAGTATTGGCTTTGAAGATCTGGAGGCACTATCTCTATGGAGAACAATTTATAGTATACTCTGATCATAAGAGCCTCAAATATTTATTCTCTCAGAAGGAGCTGAACATGCGGCAACGGCGTTGGCTCGAGTATCTCAAGGATTTTGACTTTACTATACAATACCATCCCAGTAAAGAAATTCTGTGGCAGATGCCCTTAGTCGGAAGTCGAGGGTCCTAGTAGCCAACTGTATGGTTCAGGAATGGAAATTGCTAGAAAAATTTTCTGAACTCGACATCAACATGGGTGAGAATGATGGGTGTATCACTTTATCCCACTTAAGTGTACATCCGGATTTGCTAACTGAAATCAAGAGATTGCAAGAAGAAGACCCGATGTTGGTGGAAATCAGAGAAAAGCTGGATGAGAAAACTGACTTCAAGTTGGCACCCGATGGCAGAATCTTATTCCATGAAAGGACATGTGTGCCCGAAAGTCTTGAGCTGAAGAAGGAGATTCTGGAAGAAGCCCATCGATCGAGATACACGATACACTCGGGAGCCACTAAAATGTACCAAGATATAAAAAGGACCTTTTGGTGGCCCAACATGAAAAGGGAAATAGCGGATTTCGTGTCTCGATGTTTAACTTGCCAGCAGGTGAAGGCCGAACATCAGAAGCCCGCAGGGAGACTACATCCACTGGATATTCCCAAGTGGAAATGGGAGGATATCAGCATGGATTTCATCTTGGGTTTGCCCAAGTCTAGGGGCGGATACGATGGCATATGGGTAATCATCGATCGCCTTACTAAATCGGCTCATTTCTTGCCTATTAAGAGTCGGTGGTCGGTTGATATTCTTGCCGCTGTGTATATTAAGGAAGTCACTAGACTCCATGGAATTCCTGTGTCTATAGTATCTGACCGAGACCCTCGCATTACATCTCACTTCTGGAAGGGTCTACAACGCTCTCTAGGAACGAAGCTTAATTTCAGTACTGCTTTTCATCCCCAGACAGATGGTCAGACGGAAAGGACTAATCAGGTTGTTGAAGACATGTTGCGAGCATGCATTATAGATTTCGGCGGGAGTTGGCATGACCACTTACCACTAGCCGAATTTACCTACAATAACAGCTACCAAGCCAGTATTCAAATGGCACCTTTCGAGGCACTCTATGGTAGAAGCTGTAGATCTCCGGTATGCTGGGAAGAGGTCGGTGAAAGACAACTCCTAGGTCCTGATATGGTGAGAGAGTCTACTTAGAAGATTCTCCTTATCAGAGAAAGACTCAAGGTAGCTCAGTACAGGCAAAAATCTTATGCTGATAACAGAAGGAGAGATTTGGAGTTTCAAGTGGGTGACCATGTATTTCTTAAAGTATCTCCCGGTCGAAGTATTAGAAGATTCGGTGTTAAGGGCAAGCTTACACCAAGGTTTATCGGTCCATTTGAGGTATTGGAGAGAGTGGGCGAGGTGGCTTACCGTATTGCCTTACCCCCTCAACTCTCGGAAGTGCACAACGTATTTTATATATCTATGCTGAAGAAATATGTGCACGACCCCTCTCACGTCATCAACCAAAATGAATTGGTGATTCAAAGGGACCTCACTTATGAACAAAGGTCGATGCGGATCCTCGACCGAGAAGTCCGAGTTCTAAGAAGCAAGACGATCCCTATGGTAAAAATCCAATGGAATCGATGCTCGGAGCAAGAAGCTACTTGGGAGACCGAGGAATCTATGAAAAGAAGATACCCAGAACTATTTTAGACTGTGAGTATCCTATACCCTCTATAATATTCGCATGCAGTTGAATTTGGGGACCAAATTCTTTTAAGTAGGGGAGGATATAACACCCCGTATAAAAAAAATGAAAAAAAAAACAATTATTATTAATAATATTTTCTAAATAAAAAAATTTATATTAGATAAACCCTATGGGAAGCTTAAGTAAGAAGTTGGAACACGGATCTATCATATGTAGATGTTATTTACTTAACAAATGGCTGCCTAGTGTAGTTGGTTAAGTGACTTGTCTTTAAACCCAATGACCAGGGTTCAAATCCTAGCATCCACCATTTTATATGTTTTGTGCCAAATAATTATATGCTATAGGCTACTTGCACCGACACAGGGCCACAAGGCCCTATAATTTAGCTTACATGACCACAAACAAACCTGCGTTGGCATATGTCCTCTTCTCATACATGAACAGCCCGTTTGAGCTGGCATCGCACTGAGATGCGAATTATGTAGCATCTTATCCCCTCGTGACTATCCCAAAACACTATAATACTCCCTATATCGAGACTCCCTTCATTCTTCCAAAGGGTTACTGTTGCTGCAGAGAAGGGGGAGCCTCCGACGTTGCAGAAGAAAGCTGCCCTTATACCTGAGGTAGGTGTTCTCAATTTTTAACTAAACTAGTAGCTAATCTAGGCAGTTAGTCTTAAGCTCATCTCCATGCGATATTTCATATTTATACAGCATGTGTTAGTCTCGTAGTTAACATGCAATAGCTTAAATATGGAACACCTAGATAATTAACATGTATTAGCGGTATTAACTAATCTATTAACAGCATATAGCATGTTAAATGTCGACACTTCCATGACACCCACTTACATATATATATATATATGACAGCAAGTGTTGACAGTTCCGTGACACATGTGTCGACACTTCCATGACACATGTGTCGACACTTCCATGTTTATGTAATAGCATGTACATACGTGAACACATAAGTAACTCATATGTCGACACAGGTGTCGACACCGGTTTTGACACCGGTGTTGACACAGGTGTCGACACATAATACTGACATGAACATATAAACTTCATGTGTCGACACCGGTGTTGACACCGGTGTTGACACCGGTGTTGACACAGGTGTCGACACATAATACTTACGTGAACATATAAGCACATGTGTCGACACAGGTGTCGACACATAATATATGTGAACTGATTACCCGCAGAGAAGTGTCGACACATGTGTCGACACCGGTGTCGACACAGGTGTCGACACACAAAACATTGTAATACGAACTATACAACAGAGACCAAAAATGAATAGTAAGTGTCGACACTAGTGTTGACACATGCTGTGAACTTAATGAAAAATAACATAAAACCCCTTAAATATATACATATATATAAATATATATATATATATACTCCCATTAATTGTATACACAAGCACCTTCATTATATATGTATATAAATTCATATATATACTTCCATTAATTGTATATACAAAACACCTTCATTATATATATATGAATATATATATGTATATATAACTAATGTATGCACCTCCATTCTCACCGAATATATATAGAGAACAGAATATAATATAAAATAGACTCCTTCATTCTTACAGAGTATGTATATATATTTGTAGAATGAAATTATTTTTTTTTTGTAAAAATCTAATTTTCACCACATTAGTTTATACATACTAAAAAAAGTATCTCCAACATGTTAAAACTATTTCCAGCATGTTAAAAGTGACTTCCAATATGATAGAATTATTTTATACATACTGAGATATAAAAATTATTTTCAGCATGTTAAAATCTATTTAAAGCTATTTTTGTGCATATAAAACTTACTTTCCTATTAAATAAAGTAGTAAATTGATGCATGAAAATTACTTCCAGCATGATAACATTTCTTCCAGTATGGTAAAATTATTCCAGCATGTTATAATTATTTTTGACATGTTATAGTTATTTTCAGTGTATTAAAACTATTTTTCAGCATGATAATTCTATTTTCCTATCAAATAATTAGCAAATAAATGTAGAAAAATTATTTTTAGCATGATAAAAAAAATTATGTTGTTATCAGAAAATTTCTGCAATCAGCATGGCAACCTTATCTTATCAACCTATCAGTAAGTTAATTATTTTAGCATGTTAAGCATAGATTTTAGCATGTTAATAATTAATTTTCAGCATGTAAAAATTAAATCCAGCATGAAAAATTTATTTTTATCATCTTACCGGTAAAGTAACATATGAAACTCATTCTCAACATGTTAATATCATTTTTAGCAAGTTAGAACTATATTCAACATAAAAACTTATTTTCATAATAAAATTCTGATTATTATAATAAATCACCATTTTGACTAATTCATATATGTATATTGGACAGAAGATATACATATCTATAACCTCCATTATATTAGACAGAATTCTATAATCGGATATATATATACATATACATATTGGATAAAAATAATATATATATAACTAATATCGACAATTGTGTCAATACCAGCAAGTTAGTCTCAAACTCCTATTGTCATTAGCATGTATCGAACGTTACGGGTTTTACTCCTAGTTCGTCCCTACATAACGATACGCCTTGGATTCTATTCTATAATCCACCTTATATACATCCTACCGGGTCAATCCTTGAAATTCCATATTGACTATAAATGAGAGTGGATGTCGACAAACACGACCAATGCTGTGCATATAGGGCTCGGTCTGGTTCTGGGAGGAGCACCCGAAGGTACTTGTGCCCATGGGAGTTTATTGACCACGGTGTTTGGCATTGCACCGGAGTACTTGCTTGCTAGACTTTAGACATTCCACTCATTCTCGTGATATTACTTGATTGATTGACTTGAGACCCGCAGATGGGTAAAAGTGTTTACTTGAATGCATTATAAATATCCAATTCCAGTTATACATGCTTGAAACTACTTTGCTTACAATTGCTAACTTGATTAACATGTTGCTATTCCAGTTATTACTTCTCAGTTATCACTGGCATGATATCATTTGCTATCACTTGCTACTGCTGCTTGAAATTGTACAATCTATATACTCTCACTTTCTACTCCTGTCGATTTTACGATTCTTTGATATCTATCTGTCTGCATGCATACTTTACCTACATTAAATAAATGGGTAATTCACTTAAAGCATGTTAGAACTTGAGATGTAAATCCTACTGAGCGATTCGTTCATCTAGTTGTTTTCTAACCTTTTCAGGTAGTTCGGATATCAGCCAGAACTCGGAAGGGAATGAGTCTGAGTGATGAGTATAGAAATGGAGTTATCATGTTGTCTTGTTAATTGTGGTGTAGTAATTATGTCATTTGTATCCAGTTATGTCAGATGTCAGTTGTATTAGTCTAATTTATTAGAACTGTAATAAGGGCGTGAAGCCTAGTAGTCGGACTCGAGAAATGTGTGTAATTGTCATTTGGTTAGTGGTAACAATTGTCATCTCGGATTATTTGTATTAATTTCAAGTCAAATCTTAGTTATTTGCGCACTCTAATAACTATCAAAATGAAGAATTCCATCGAATAGCTAGCTCGCTTTGGTTCTATATAAAACTGTCGCGCCACGGGTAAGCTTCCGTGCTCGGGACGTGACAGAAAGAGTCACCTATTTCGGTGGGACCGAAAGTTGGTGTGAAGCAGTAACTCATTACAAGAGTATGGTAGAGGCTTGTTCATTGTGTAATGTGGGTTTTAGTTGATCGCCAAACTGAGGCAGTGGTGCATGGTACAGCTTTAGGTGCCTCCCGTTGAGGGGTGGGAATTGAACTTCCCCTCGGTGGTTGACGAAGATGTAAGCTCCGCCTTCGTAAACTTTTTGGACCACATAAGGTCCTGTCTAGTTTTCATTTAATTTGCCTTTTAGATTGGCTACCATTACTTCTTTTCTTTTGACCATAACAAGGTCTCCTTTCTTGAATTCACGCACTTTTACAAGCTCGTCGAAGGCGTTCGCCATACGGGCTTAGTAGACCTATATGTTCTATTGGGCTTTGAGCCGTTGTCCTTCTAAATTAGAGAGTTCTTCTAGTCTTCTTTCTATATTTGATTGGCCATCTTTGACCTGTTCATGCTGGATGGCAACCCCTAGTAAGGGTATCTCTAGCTCTATCGGGACGACTGCTTCTGAGCCGTATACCAGCGAGAATGGTGAGCAACTTGTTGGGGTCTTGTACACAATGCCTCATACATTCTATCCTCCCAATTTTTCTTACTAGAGCTGACCGTCTTGGCAAGAAGTGTGTAGAGAGTCTTGTTGAAAGTTTCAGCCAACCCGTTTGCTTGTGGGTTGTACAGAGTGGATGTCCTCCAATTAATCTTAAATTTATCGGCCAGCTTGTAGACCTTATGGTTCTGAAAATGGCTTCCATTCTCGCAGATGATTTGATCCGACATACTGAACCGAAATATGATGTTCCGACGGACAACTCTAGTGACGATTTCGCCCGTCACTTCTTTTAGTGCTACAGTCTCCGCCCAGCAGGAGAAGTAATCTGTTGCTGCTAGGATATATCTGCATCCTAAGGAAGATGGGGGTAGCGGGCCTACGACATCGGTGCCCCATTGAGTAAACAACCAGCTAGGTGCTGTTGGATCACTACAAGAAAAATCGGGAATACCGACGAAATTTTTCGACGGAAAAACTTTCGTCGGAAATACGTCAAAAACTTCTTTTTTTCTGATAGTAAAAAATTCTGTCGAAACTCAGTCTGTAATTACCGACTTATTTCTGACATTACATTTTTGTCATAAATACGTCGGAACTTTTTGACGGAATATATTTCGTCAGAAATACGTAAAAATTTTCTGACGTATTTTTGACCGAAAAAATTTCGTCAGAAATCCATAAAGAAGCACTAGTGTGGGTTGAAAGTAATGAATAGTTTTTGACGGAATTTAAATTCATTGAAAATGTGTCGGAAAGTTTCAACGCATTTTCGACATCCACTTAATTCGTCGAAATACATCAAAAATTGTTAAAATATTAATTAATTAATTATAGGAATGATTTAAAATTATTTAATTTTCCCACGGAAAAAATTCTCAGTCGCAAATTCGTCGGCACTCTTCCGACAGAATTTGAGTTGATCGAAAATACGTCAGAAATTTCTGACTAATTTGCGACTGAAAAGTTTTTGTCGGAAATCTATATGCCACTCATACCAATGTATCTCCGACAGAAAATATATATGTCGGAAACCTCAACTTTGAAAGTTATTTTATGACATATTTATGACAAAAAAAATTTCTGCAAAATATCTATGTTACCAGCATATTTATCTATATGTGTCAAATATTTTCGACAGAAATACGTTTTGTCGAAAATATGTCGGAAACTATTTATCACCCTTACCCACCTATTTGTCACCCTAGACAACCTATTTCTCACCGTTAGCAACCTATTTGTAAACTTTTTTTCCGACATATTTTTGACAACAAAATTTTCCCTCGGAAACCTGAGTTACGTATTCATCTATATTTGTCAAATATTTCAGACGGAAATTCGTTTTGTCAAAAATACGTCAGACATTTGCGACGTATTTCCGACAGAACATATAGGAAACCTATTTGTCACCCTATTTGTCAACTTTGAAAGTTATATTCCGACATATTTTCGGCAAAAAAATATTCCGTCGAAAATCTGTGTTACCAGCATATTTATCTATATGTGTCAAATATTTCCAACGGAAATTCGTTGTGTCAAAAATATGTCAGAAACTATTTATCACACATATTGCAACCAACAAACACGTGCCAAACATGTGCTTTGAGCTTGGGCACGTGGCAGACACAAGAAAATTGGAATTCACCTTATCGAGCTATTTGTCAAACTTAATGAGCTATTTGTCACCCTTGTCTTCAAAGAGCCGTCGCCTTAGCTGCTTTCCTCTTTGCCTTCAGCCGTCGCCTTATCCATTTGTTACCCTTGTGGGTGTATTCTTCACAACCTATTTGCCACCCTTGTCAGGGTATTTTACACCCTTCCTAAGCTATTTGTCAGCCTTAGGTAGTCATTTTTCACCCTTACCAGTGTATTTGTCTACCTTAATATTCTTTTGTCATTCTTCTTCTTTTGTCCATTTCTTGTGTCCACTATATCTGGCAGGAGCTTGACTGGAGCTTTGACTGGACCTTTGAAACAGGCAAAGTCTTGACTTTGACTTGTTGACTTTGACTAGGTCAATCACTGACTTGGTCAGCTTGAAGTTTAAACATGGCTAGGTCACTTTGACTGTTATTGACTTTGACAAAAATCAACTTTGACTGTGGTCAACACCCCTTTGGCAAAAGGAGTCCAACTGCTTCTTCTCCTTCAACTTCTTAGCCTTACATTCATATCAATCTATTTGTTACCACTATCAACCTATTTGTCACCATTGAGAAGCTATTTTTCACCCTTAAGAAGTCATTTGTCACCACTAAGTATCTATTTTTCACTCTTAGTCTTCTTTAGCTGGCCAAGGCTTCTGGCGTACTCTTTCGTCGACTCATGAACAATATTGCGTCGATGTAGCTGTAGACACGTCAAAATCGATATTATGTTGAGTAAATCTCGTGTCAAAATGTAATGCCCCAAAGTGGACTTCATTACTGGCTCAATATGAGGGTTTTCTAATTTCTTGAATTTATTTTGATTTTTCTGATATATTTGTAATTGGCGACCACCTTCTGGGCATCATTTAACTGACGACTCTAAGATGTGCCATTATTTCAATTAAGAGGCGACCGTCCACGTGGGCGCCATTTCCTGGTTTTTTAGAAATCAATCCAAAGAATTAACGCCCTGTTGTGCAGGCGTGCATTAATTGACGCCATATCAAGAAGGCGTTATTTCCCATTTTTCAAAATATGCAAAGTTAGTTATTTCTATAATTTATCCATGAAATAGTGACCGGGTGAACGGTCGTTCTACTTAATTAACGACGGTCTTTGGGACGTCATTTCAGTTCTATGTCCAATGCGTCTACACCTTTCCTTCTATGATGTTCCTTCTCCATTTTGGTTCCAAGTTCTTTCGAGGAAGGAAATCAACGTCTTGGGAATTTAACCTTGTTTTAATCCTATTAGAATAAGGTATTAAGCCCTATAAATCTCCCCTCTTTTGGCTTGCCACACGGATCTTCTTTTTAGAGAGCTTACAAAGCCTTTAGAGAGTTCTTCTAACTTTGCAGGGGTGTGCCGGAGGGGAGCTTGGGTTGCTGATCTTCCTCCTTGGTCAATCTCCCTCTCGGCTGATCTCTTATCTCCCTTGTTCTCTCGCAGCAGTGCAAGCGTAAAAGAGCCATCACATATTCTTCTTCTTCTTCTTCCTCTTCTTTTTATTGTTTCTTAGCCTGCACGTGCATATCTCTGGCACCTTGCTAGAGTTCCCTTTTATATATCATCATATTGCAATTTGCATTCATACATATCTCCCAGCTTTTGCTCCTTCTTAAGGGGTTTTAAAACAACACACAAGGTGTGTTCATGCCCATATTGCATATTATTATTTCCTTTGAGTATTGATACCACACATCTTTTGGCTAATCCAATCTTTTGTCTTTGCTTGTTTCTTTTCAAGGGTAATCAAGAATAAAAACCTCCTTCATCGGCCGGCCGGTAGAAGGAAGAAGTTGAGCTCACATCCACACCCGCTCACAAGGTACACTTAGCGATCACTTTCTTCTTTTGAGGTAACCCCTCTGGCGATCACACTCCTAAGTAGCATCTCATGCTCCCTTCTCCACCTTTTATTTCTTGTTCATCCTCTATCTTTTAAAATTAAATTTTCTTTCTTTTTTTAAAATGTCTATGTGACATGTTCACAAATTGGCGATCACAGTGGGACACTTTATATTTTTATTTTGATTACCCCTCCTTCGGTACCCACGTGTGCCCCTCCCTTTGGCGCCCTCGCGTGCCCCTCCTCTTGGCACCCACGTGTGCCCCTCCTTTTGTGCACCACGTGCATACCCCCCACTTGATTAGCCAATTTTTGAATTGTTCATAGCATTTTTTAGAAGAAATTTTATCTCTGTTTTGCTAAAAGAAAGTAGCGACCGCTCAGGCAGCCTCTATTTTAAGAATCAGCGACATCTCACAGAGGCACTCACTTGATTTTATTATGATGATTATGATCTGCGCCCCTCCACAAAGGCGCCATCTTTAGATTCGGCACCTAACTCTAAGGCATCAATTCCTGAAATCACTATTCATTTCATTTTTAGCTATTTATCACTTACTGCATTCTGCGCCCTTTCACAAAGGCGTCTTTTACATAATCAACGCCTAACCCAAAGGTGCCATTTGCTCCTGCAACTGTTGATCGCATTTTTACAGATATTATTCATTTATTGATTCAGCAGATTCAGCGCCTCTGCACAGAGGCGCCTGCTATTGATCAGCGCCTGCCACAGAGTCACTATTTACTGATATAGCGACCACTGCGCGGTCGCTATTTGCTTCTGTCTCACAGAACCACATGTTTTGCTGTTGTTTGCATTGATTTGATCTATTACTATTGATATTCATCATTGTTGGTTGATCCTACTTGCATTAGCTTGCATTAGGACATTTTGGTTGAGAGATCTCCTCTCTCTACACCCCTAGGATTTCTTACACTTTCTTGGGAAGGGAAGTACCCTCCATTGAGCATTCCATCTCTTTAGATTGAAAATTTTCTAACCAAGGCCTCCATAAGTCCCCGCACCCGTGGATTCCCTCACGGACGTCGGGCTAGTTGTACCTTTTGAAGAACCCCGAAGTTTAGCTAACCCATGCGCTTGTGAGGAGAGAGAGAAAGAACCTAGTTAACTCGGAGTTTACTCCCAAATTGCAACTAGGATCTACATTGAAGTGAGAAAATTTTCATTAAAATCCATCTTGATTAAGTCTTCAAAGAATCTTAAAACTTTACGCAATCATCACAACTTGTTTGACAACCTACTTGAGTGCTTGCTTGCTATACACTTGTTTGATTTAAATAAAATTCTTTATAACAACCATGATGCTTCGGTCATGTAGAATTGTCAACATGGCCAACTATGAGTACTCATATGATGGTTGTGAGGAGGGTCAATTTGACACATCCTATGAGGTTTCTCCTCAAGATCAATTCCACTATGAGGGAAATTATGCTCCCTCTCATTCATATCACCCTCAAGTTTATGTGGTGGACACCACCACTCAAGGGATTGAGTCTCCCTCCTAAACTAAACCTGTCACTCAAAACACATCTGGGGATGCTTCCCCATCTTTCAATACAAATGATCTCATCCATGCTTTGTCTCAACTAGATGAGTCTCAACGTCAAGCGGTCCAGGCCGCTCTCAAAGGGAAGTATGTCCCTTCATCTTCAAATCCTCCTCAAGCTGCAGGTGGCCTTCCAATCAATGCTTCCAATGACCAAGCGGTCTCTCAGAAGTGTCACGTCTCGAGCCTTTATTACAGTGGAAGACTTGCTCGAGGAATGCGAACAGCCGACATGGTAAGCCTCTTGCAAGCAAGAATGATCAGAGCGCAAGGCAATCACACATAAGAATGCAATCGCATAATAATTAATCAAACTCCAATATTATTTCATTGATAATCGAGTATTCAAGTACAATAACCTTTTCATACTTTTTCCATTCTACTAGACTCAAGAAATAAAAAATTACAAAGACTCGATCAAAACATTGTAGACTTCCTAAGTCTTCACTCTCAATTTGATATGATTTTCATTCGCTCTCGGACCTGCTACTTGTATGACCCGAATCCGAATTCGTATCACTTCCATCTCCTGAAAAAGATTAAAAATGTAAGGCCCGTGCCTTAATGGATCCTTCGTGGTATTTGTTCTATTAATTGTTCTGGAATTTCCGGCTATTTTCCTGGATTTTTAGGAATTTGTCTGGCATTTTTCCGGATTTGTTCGGAGCTGTTTGAGGGTTATTGAATATTAATAAGATTTTTATATATATAATGATTATATTATATATATATTAATTTTATTTTTATTTTTTATATCTCTCACCCTCACTCTCTCTCCCCCGTCGATCTCTCATTTCACCCTCTCCCTCTCTCTCTCCTCCGTGCGGCCATCTCCTCTCCTCTCTTAGGGATCGGGGTCGAGACGGCGTCGGATTGAGACGAGGTTGGCACCGTTGGATTCCTCGCGTCGAGTAGAGCGCGTGGGTGTCCACTTCGGCGTGGATCGGTGATCGTGGGAGCGAGGTGGAGCGTGGAAGCTCCGTGGCTATTCCTCCTTGCATGCGGCCCGTTCGACGGTTTCGGCTTGCGAAAGGTAGGGGGATGGAACCTCGATCTTGCTAGGATCGTTTCCTTTAGCTCGCTTGTTGATTAGCACCCCGTAGCATGCATGATGTTCATATTTCCATTTTTGGGGTTTTAGCCTAAATCTTGAGTTTAATGCGTTTTAGGCCTTGCATGTGCTAGATTTAGATGTTAAATTATTGTCTAGCATGCGTGGTTTGACAGGTTATCAGGTTTTTCGTCGATACCCGGCGTTTTCAGCCGTCCGGGAGGGCTTCGGTTTACAAACCGCACCCGCCCGTAACCCAGGTGCAGTGACGGTCCTGCCAGGAACCGTCACTTGCCCGACGGTCCAAGGTGG
Organism: Amorphophallus konjac; assembly: GCA_022559845.1. Taxonomy (NCBI): domain Eukaryota; kingdom Viridiplantae; phylum Streptophyta; class Magnoliopsida; order Alismatales; family Araceae; genus Amorphophallus; species Amorphophallus konjac. The sequence goes on from CM040120.1 coordinate 412,763,392, forward strand.
ACGCGTCACTACCAAATAGCGGCCCAATGGGGGTGCGTTACTTGGAGAGTAACGGTGGGGCTCCCATCCGTTACTCATCAACTGTTTTCCGTGATTTTGGTCAGGCGGTGCGCCCGGCGGCCTGTCGGCCGACCGTCGTTTCGGTCCGGCGCGCCTAGACCGGGGCGTTACTTCGCCTGCTACCATTTAGAACGCTGATAGGTGGTTTGAGCCTCGGGTGGATGTGACGGCGGTGACCCCACGCGTCGCTTCGAAGTAACGCGCAGGACCCCCACCGTTACATGCCTTTGGTGCCTCTTGAGCTGGAATCCTGACGGGAGTGACGGATGGGGACTGGAGCGTCATTCTTGAAGTAACGCGCCGACCCCCGACCGTCGTTTGCATGTGGCGCGTGGGTCCTTGACCGCCACTTCCCTGATGGCTGCAATATATTCCCAGCCCATTGCTTATGCGTTCCGTTCTATATTCATGCCATAGTTGTATTGTTTTACTATATTGTGGCGTGTTTTATGTGCCAATAGAGTAGCTTTTCTTTCCAGACAATGGAGCCACTGTTGTTGCCCTAAGGTCTATTGAGTACCGACCCGCTTGAGGATGGCGGAGGGGTATATTTCCCATTCACGGTTTGTAAGCTAGTTCCGTGGGCTCCCAGCCAATGGTAGCGTCCTGCCAAGGGAGAAAACTAGTTAGAGGGCCTGGCTCAGGCTAGAGTCAGTGTGTGCACACGTGGTCGGAGACTGTGGACTGACGCCGACGGGTGTCACTCCGACTGGTCACTTGGTCTGGTACTGTTTGCGCGCTTAGCTTGTCGCTTGTCGACTGCGAGTGCTTGAGACGCAGTGTAAGCCGTCAGTGGACGCTTCTGGTTTCTGCTCCAGTGGTTGTCCTTCCTTGTTGCTTGAATTAGTTGCAGCTCATTCTAATTGGTAGTTTTAGCTTTAATCGCTTGCATTTAATTAGTAGCGGCATGTGTTAGCTGTTATACTTGCTTAGATAGAGTTTACAGCTTTCTGGTGATTAGATATTCATGCCATTGCCTGTGTATTTATTTGAATGCATGCTTTAATTGCTGTTAATTATGCATGTTCGCATGTTTAGTGCGAGGTGGGGATCCGCGTGACCCCTACTGAGTCTGGCTGTGACTCACCCTTCTCCTTTCAGGTGAGCCGCGCCCGACATCTCCCGGAGTTTAGCGTGCTGTTTCGGGACCGTTCCTTAGCTGCCAGCTGAGCACGAGCTGCCTTTTTGAGGCTTGTGTTGTACGTTTGCCGGGGTATGCCCCGCGTAGTTGTGCCCTGTGGACTAGTGTTTGTGACTCTGGACTAGTTATATATATCACTCTGGTTATTTTCAATTGCTTCCGCACTTGTGTTTAAATCTTAAATACTTATTTGTATTGCGCGCCCCAATTCGCAATTAATTATGCATATTCCTCAGCTAACCCCCCACTAACCCTTCAGGGGCCTCATCAGCCTCTTGGGTGGCCTCCCCAGTTCTTGGTGTCGGTATACCGATGTTATCGGTATATCGGTATCCTGAACTCTGGGTCGTCACAGGTGGTATCAGAGCTTGAAGTTGAGGATTTGCGTAAAGAATTGGAATTGACGCTTGGTCCAGAGCTAGTCCTGTTGTTGTCTCTTGCTGGCATAGGATGTTTTCCGTATGATTGATGGATTTCATTGTTGATTGTGTTTCTGGCAGCATAATTATGCCGCCTCGTCGAGGAAGACCCCCTCGAGCTCCTCGTGTTCCTCGAGATGCGCCCAGGGAAGATAGCGGTTCTGCACCTCCTCCTGCAGTTCCCGCTGTTCCTGTCGTTCCAGTTGCTCCTCCAGTGCCGATCGTTCAAGCTGAAGTGCCTGGCAGTCGAGGCAAGGCTTTGAAGGAATTTCTGATGTTCAATCCGCCTGCTTTCGATGGCCAAGCTGATCCAGAAGTCGCGAGGCAATGGATGGATGCGATAGAGCGTGTTTTTGTTTCGATGGAGTGTGCTGAAGATGAGAAAGTCATGCTCGCTGCCTTTCAACTCCAGGGTACGTCCATTGCGTGGTGGAAAGCCGAGTGGCAGATTTCCTTTCGATCCAGACCTCTTCGGCAAATCACTTGGGCAGAGTTCGTTGCTGCTTTTGAGCGTGCCTATACTCCTGCCTGCTTGCAGATGGATAAGATGTATCGGTTTATGGAATTGACCCAGGGCAGTATGACCGTGCTTCAGTACAGGAATAAGTTCTTGGAATTGGGTCAGTATGCGCCCCATGTGCTGGCCAGTGAAGCTTTGAAGACCCAGCAATTCTTGCGAGGGTTGAGGCCAGAGTTGAAGATGCCGTTGATAGCGAGTCGTGTTGCGGATCTCGATACTGCGTGCCAGACAGCTGTAGCTTTAGAGCTGGAGATGGCGAGACCGGGTGGATATCCCCAGGCAGGGTCAGTGCAGCCGGTGGCTCAGGTTCAGCAGACTTACCGACAGCCCGTGCCTAGTGTTCCTTCGGTCCAGTCAGAGGTTTCCAGTGCTTCCTCTCCTTCTAAGCCCAAGTTCAAAAGGTTCAAGAAGAAGAAGAAGTTTGTTCAGCAGCCGTCCGGTGCAGATTCTGTTCAGCAGCCGACAGCACCTTCTTCTCAGACTCGACAGAGCTCAGCTGCTAGTCAGCCGTGGACGTGTCGGAGATGCGGTGGTCATCATAAGGGCCAACCGTGTTCTCTTCCTGTTGTTTGCTTTAGGTGTGACCAGCCAGGTCATGTGGTTCGAGATTGCCCGCTGAGGCCGAATCCATTGCAAGCTCCTCAGTTTTCTCAACCTCAGCCGCAGTTTAGACCTCCTGCACCTCAAGCTCCACAGCAATTTTTCTCTCAGGCGTCGGCGTCTTCTCAGCAATCTTCAGTTGGTTCTAAGAAGCAGAAAGGTAAAGTTTCTCATTTGACAAGAGCTGATGCTGCTGCGTCCCATCTTGTGGAAGGTACGATTATGCTTTATGGTCATGCAGCTCATGTCTTATTTGATTCTGGTGCTTCTCACTCTTTTATTTCTGAGGATTTTATGGCTTGTATTGAGGAACCCACTTCTGAGCTGTCTTGTGAGTTGTTTGTGGAATTGCCTTCTGGAGATTTCATGGTTACTCCCTTGTGTTTGGATGAGTCTCCTGTGATGATTGATGATCACCAGTTGCCGGCGAGATTGTATGCGTTGCAGCTGGCAGATTATGATGTTATTCTGGGAATGGATTGGTTGGAGCATTATGGAGCTGTGGTTGACTGCAGATCGAAGAAAGTCTATTTTCAGCCCCAGGGAAAATCAGCCTTTTATTTTCAAGGTATTCGATCCCGTTCTTCTCGTATGATTATTTCTGCTATTCGAGCCTATAGGTTGCTTAGCGCAGGTTGTCAGGGATTCCTTGCTTCAGTGGTGGCTGTTGAAAAACCACGACGGGATGTTTGTGATATTCCGGTTGTCTGTGAGTTCCCTGATGTGTTTCCTGACGAGTTGCCAGGCTTGCCCCCAGAGCGAGAGATTGAGATGGTGATTGAACTGATTCCAGGTACTGGCCCCTTAGCAAAGCCGCCGTACCGAATGGCTCCAGCTGAATTGAAAGTACTGCGTGCACAGCTACTAGAGTTACTGGAGAAGGGTTATATTCGTCCCAGTTTTTCTCCGTGGAGTGCCCCAGTACTGTTTGTGAAAAAGAAAGATGGAAACCTGAGGCTTTGTATTGATTACAGGCAGCTGAATCAGGCGACTATCAAGAATAAGTATCCGCTCCCCAGGATTGATGATTTGTTTGACCAGTTACAGTCTGCTGCTGTCTTTTCACGGATTGATCTCCGGTCTGGCTATTTTCAGTTGCGGATCCGGGAATCTGATGTGGAGAAGACTGCTTTCAGTACTCGATATGGTCACTTTGAATTTTTAGTCATGCCGTTTGGTTTGACTAATGCCCCAGCAGCCTTCATGGATCTAATGCAGCGTATCTTTCGTCCATTTCTGGACCATTTTGTGGTGATCTTTGTTGATGATATCTTGATATATTCTGCCTCTGTTGATGATCATGTGCAGCATTTGAGGATCGTTCTGCAGACTCTAAGAGATCACGAGCTTTATGCGAAGCTCAGTAAATGTGAATTCTGGCTTCGGGAGATTCATTTTCTTGGCCATGTGATTTCTAGTGATGGAGTAGCAGTAGACCCTGCAAAGATTGATGCCGTTTTGAGTTGGCAGAGACCGAGGACCATCACGGAGATACGAAGTTTTTTAGGATTGGCTGGGTATTACCGCAGATTCATTCAGGATTTTGCGAAGATTGCAGCACCGATGACTAAATTGACACGGAAGGGTGTGCCATTTGTCTGGTCGGATCAGTGTGAGGCTAGCTTTGTTGAATTGAAAAGGCTGTTGACTTCTTCTCCAGTGTTGACTTTGCCTTCCGACTCGGGTGGTTTTCTTGTTTGTACAGATGCGTCTCGAGTAGGTTTGGGTGCAGTGCTGATGCAACATGGTAAGGTTATCGCATATGCATCTCGGCAATTGAAACAGCATGAAGGAAATTATCCCACTCATGATCTAGAGCTAGCTGCAGTTATTTTTGCCTTGAAGATCTGGAGACATTATCTGTATGGTGAGAAATTTCAGATTCTTACTGATCATCAGAGTTTACAGTATATTTTCTCCCAGAAAGATCTGAATCTCAGGCAGAGGCGATGGATGGAATACATGAAAGATTATGACTTTACACTCTCCTATCAGCCAGGTAAAATGAATGTTGTGGCTGATGCTCTGAGCAGGAAAGTACAAGTCAGTCATTTGTTGCTTCATGAATGGAAATTGTGGGAACAGCTTCCGAGCGAGGCATTGTGTGTAGAGATTCCTGCCGATCCGAGGATGGCAGTTTGTGCTAGCTTGGTTTTGGGTTCAGCTTTGTATCAGCAGATTCTAGAAGCCCAACAAGCTGATTCTGATTTGGCTCGTGTTATATCAAGATATGATGTGGAATTTGATGACGAGCTGGTCGTCAGTTTCCAGGGCAGATCGTATATTCCTGTTGATGATGATTTGAGGAATGAGATTTTGAGTGAAGCCCATGGTTCCCGTTTTGCTATTCACCCTGGTGTCACCAAGATGTATCAAAATTTGAAGAAGCAGTTCTGGTGGCCCGGCATGAAGAAGGACGTGGCTATTTTTGTTTCTAAGTGCTTGACTTGTCAATTAGTTAAAGCCGAACATCAAAAGCCAGGTGGTCTGCTTCAGCCATTGGAAATTCCAATGTGGAAATGGGACCATGTTACTACAGATTTTGTGGTGGGTTTGCCTCGAACTTCTCAAGGTTTTGATGGAATCTGGCTGCTTGTCGACAGATTGACGAAAACCGCCAGATTGTTGCCAATTAAAGTTACTTGGAGTGTGCAGAGATTGGCCGAGCTCTATGTGCAGGAGATCGTGCCATTGCATGGAATTCCTGTTTCACTTGTGTCAGATCGTGACCCGCGTTTTACCTCTGGCTTCTGGCGTAGTTTCCAGAAAGCTTTGGGCACTGAGTTAGCTTTCAGTTCAGCGTATCATCCACAGTCAGATGGACAGTCAGAGAGAACTATTCAGACTTTGGAAGACATGCTGAGATCGTGTTGCCTTGATTGGCAAGGTTCGTGGGGTCAGCATTTGCCACTTGTTGAGTTTGCTTATAATAATAGTTTTCACTCCAGTATTGGCATGGCTCCTTATGAAGCGCTGTATGGTCGTCCTTGTCGTACTCCTCTGAACTGGTTTGATGTTGGGGACCGACTGTTGACAGGACCGGACATGGTACAGCAGTGTTCTGATGTGGTTCGTCTGATCAGACAGAGATTGTTGACGGCTCAGAGTCGACAGAAAAGTTATGCAGATCGGCGCAGACGTCCACTACAATTTGAGCCAGGAGATATGGTGTTTGTTAAAATATCTCCAATGAAGGGTGTTTCCAGGTTTGGGAAGCGTGGAAAGCTTAGTCCGCGGTATGTTGGCCCTTTTCCGATTGTTGAAGCTATTGGTTCAGTGGCTTATCGTTTGCAACTGCCGGCGGCCATGCAAGCTATTCATAATGTGTTCCACGTGTCTCAGTTGAGGAAATTTGTGTCTGATGCTTCTCATGTTCTCGATGATTCAGTGTGGCCCGAGGTGACTGCTGATTTGTCCACGCCAGAGTTTCCTATCCGAATTGAAGACCGTCGTGAGCAGCGGTTGAGAAATAAGGTTATTCCTCTGGTAAGGGTTGCTTGGCAGCGTCACTCTGGTAACGAGTCTACTTGGGAGCGTGAAGATGAGATGCGTCAGCTTTTTCCTTTCTTGTTCCAGTGAGGTATAAGTCCTTTCTCAGTTTCCTCCTTTTCGGTTATTGTAAATTTCGAGGGCGAAATTTCTGTAAGGAGGGAGGGACTGTAAGGCCCGTGCCTTAATGGATCCTTCGTGGTATTTGTTCTATTAATTGTTCTGGAATTTCCGGCTATTTTCCTGGATTTTTAGGAATTTGTCTGGCATTTTTCCGGATTTGTTCGGAGCTGTTTGAGGGTTATTGAATATTAATAAGATTTTTATATATATAATGATTATATTATATATATATTAATTTTATTTTTATTTTTTATATCTCTCACCCTCACTCTCTCTCCCCCGTCGATCTCTCATTTCACCCTCTCCCTCTCTCTCTCCTCCGTGCGGCCATCTCCTCTCCTCTCTTAGGGATCGGGGTCGAGACGGCGTCGGATTGAGACGAGGTTGGCACCGTTGGATTCCTCGCGTCGAGTAGAGCGCGTGGGTGTCCACTTCGGCGTGGATCGGTGATCGTGGGAGCGAGGTGGAGCGTGGAAGCTCCGTGGCTATTCCTCCTTGCATGCGGCCCGTTCGACGGTTTCGGCTTGCGAAAGGTAGGGGGATGGAACCTCGATCTTGCTAGGATCGTTTCCTTTAGCTCGCTTGTTGATTAGCACCCCGTAGCATGCATGATGTTCATATTTCCATTTTTGGGGTTTTAGCCTAAATCTTGAGTTTAATGCGTTTTAGGCCTTGCATGTGCTAGATTTAGATGTTAAATTATTGTCTAGCATGCGTGGTTTGACAGGTTATCAGGTTTTTCGTCGATACCCGGCGTTTTCAGCCGTCCGGGAGGGCTTCGGTTTACAAACCGCACCCGCCCGTAACCCAGGTGCAGTGACGGTCCTGCCAGGAACCGTCACTTGCCCGACGGTCCAAGGTGGACGCGTCACTACCAAATAGCGGCCCAATGGGGGTGCGTTACTTGGAGAGTAACGGTGGGGCTCCCATCCGTTACTCATCAACTGTTTTCCGTGATTTTGGTCAGGCGGTGCGCCCGGCGGCCTGTCGGCCGACCGTCGTTTCGGTCCGGCGCGCCTAGACCGGGGCGTTACTTCGCCTGCTACCATTTAGAACGCTGATAGGTGGTTTGAGCCTCGGGTGGATGTGACGGCGGTGACCCCACGCGTCGCTTCGAAGTAACGCGCAGGACCCCCACCGTTACATGCCTTTGGTGCCTCTTGAGCTGGAATCCTGACGGGAGTGACGGATGGGGACTGGAGCGTCATTCTTGAAGTAACGCGCCGACCCCCGACCGTCGTTTGCATGTGGCGCGTGGGTCCTTGACCGCCACTTCCCTGATGGCTGCAATATATTCCCAGCCCATTGCTTATGCGTTCCGTTCTATATTCATGCCATAGTTGTATTGTTTTACTATATTGTGGCGTGTTTTATGTGCCAATAGAGTAGCTTTTCTTTCCAGGCAATGGAGCCACTGTTGTTGCCCTAAGGTCTGTTGAGTACCGACCCGCTTGAGGATGGCGGAGGGGTATATTTCCCATTCACGGTTTGTAAGCTAGTTCCGTGGGCTCCCAGCCAATGGTAGCGTCCTGCCAAGGGGGAAAACTAGTTAGAGGGCCTGGCTCAGGCTAGAGTCAGTGTGTGCACACGTGGTCGGAGACTGTGGACTGACGCCGACGGGTGTCACTCCGACTGGTCACTTGGTCTGGTACTGTTTGCGCGCTTAGCTTGTCGCTTGTCGACTGCGAGTGCTTGAGACGCAGTGTAAGCCGTCAGTGGACGCTTCTGGTTTCTGCTCCAGTGGTTGTCCTTCCTTGTTGCTTGAATTAGTTGCAGCTCATTCTAATTGGTAGTTTTAGCTTTAATCGCTTGCATTTAATTAGTAGCGGCATGTGTTAGCTGTTATACTTGCTTAGATAGAGTTTACAGCTTTCTGGTGATTAGATATTCATGCCATTGCCTGTGTATTTATTTGAATGCATGCTTTAATTGCTGTTAATTATGCATGTTCGCATGTTTAGTGCGAGGTGGGGATCCGCGTGACCCCTACTGAGTCTGGCTGTGACTCACCCTTCTCCTTTCAGGTGAGCCGCGCCCGACATCTCCCGGAGTTTAGCGTGCTGTTTCGGGACCGTTCCTTAGCTGCCAGCTGAGCACGAGCTGCCTTTTTGAGGCTTGTGTTGTACGTTTGCCGGGGTATGCCCCGCGTAGTTGTGCCCTGTGGACTAGTGTTTGTGACTCTGGACTAGTTATATATATCACTCTGGTTATTTTCAATTGCTTCCGCACTTGTGTTTAAATCTTAAATACTTATTTGTATTGCGCGCCCCAATTCGCAATTAATTATGCATATTCCTCAGCTAACCCCCCACTAACCCTTCAGGGGCCTCATCAGCCTCTTGGGTGGCCTCCCCAGTTCTTGGTGTCGGTATACCGATGTTATCGGTATATCGGTATCCTGAACTCTGGGTCGTCACAAAAAATAGGTAATGAGCACACTTGCCCAGTAGGTATCTTCGCATCAACATGAATATCACTATTAAAGTAATTAACATCTTTAGCTATAAAGAATAAGGTAAAATCATGCGAATGCGATCAATCACGCGAATAACCAAGTAATAAGACGATCATGTAAGATAGAATGAGAGCAAGAATGAACTAGCAAGAACGTAACAAGAACATGATATTGGCCTTTCATAAACAATCGAGAATGTACTAGCTAGCCACATAATCATCACTCTAGTATCTTTTGCTTATGAGCAAGTACTTCGTGAATTTATGTGGAATATCAAGCAAGAAAGTCATGTACAAGAATGTCATGTCGGGCCGTGGATTTTCACTTATGTATAAAGAAAGTACTCCCAGCGTAATGTGATGCTAGTAGCATCATACCCCATAGTTTATAATAGTATGTTTCTGACAATCAGCCGAAAGGACTAGCATAGAGCCCTTGAACACAATCAGTGCTCGATCGCATCTTCAAGTATAAATCAAGCTACTTCCATGCATGTAACAATAAAGTATGGCCAAGAATGTAATAAGTTCAATAAGCTCATGATAACAATAATCAATGGATGAATGCTTCAATTTAAGAATGCGAGAGTCAAGAATGACTTTAAACAGTGTTACGCTCATGGAAATAAATCGGCAGCATAACGGTACATTTCATACTTTCCATAAATTAAATTAGGTATCTTGAATCAATTTGGTAACTCCTAGACCATTTTTAATCCATCTAGAACCTTGGAAAATCAACCCCTGGGTCAAAACCTCGGGTTAACATACTCAAGTATTGTGACGGTCAACGATTGGGCCGTTACATTAACGTGACACTCCAGTATTGGGCCGTTACATTAGTTTGAATCCAGAATAGTAGAATAGACTCAGTAAAATGTGAGTTGGGCCGTTATATGGGCCCGACGGTCCAATATAGATCCGTTACATTGTTAGAACCAAAAAACATCGATAATACTTTCTAATCAATTGGCTGTTAATGGTACAACCAACTCGGCGTCCTAGTGGGAATCCCAGCATCGCGGAGAATTACGGAGGCCTTGAAACAAGATTTCCTAATATATTGGAAGGAATATCCAATAGAGAGGTACTCATGTCCAAGAATAATGTTCCTATAGTGCAAAGTGTGAACTAATGGACAACATACCGGAATATGCACCATGTACTTAAAGAAAATGACTCTATTGATAGAGAGAGAATGTGTAGTAATGTGAAACCAAGATAAAACTCCGTCAATACAACATTGGAAAAATCATGATTTAAATACAAAACTATAAAGTTAGTCAATAAAATTAATATATGCTTTAAAATAACTTAAGATCATGCAATTCCTATCATGAATCAATAGATAAAGTTAAAGTCATTCTAATAGGTCAAAACTTAGATAACTAGGCATATTTATAAGTTAATGTGACTGTTCTTCAATTCTGTCTCGAATTGCCTGAACAAAGTATTCTGACGGTCTAGTCTAAGCACATTTCACTGACGTAACGGTTTATCGTGGGACCGTCAGAGTCATATAACTCTCCAGTTATGGTGCGTTAAAGTCCACATAGAGCTTTGAATACAACAGAGGGTGTGACGGCTTATCGTAAGACCGTTACAGTGTTGTGACGGTCCTACCTTAATCCGTCAGAGCTTCTGCTGACAACAATAGATAAAAAGATCTAAGGTTTCAACTTACATCATGTCTGGAAATCATGTATAAACTTCCACATGATAAAATGAAGGCTAAACTAATAGCATGCATGGGTTTTCTGTGAATTTGACAAGAAAGTTCCTTTTAACTTAGTTAGGGCTAAGAATACACATGTATGCATGACTCTACTAAAATATGAAATCCATGATCTATAGTGCATGAAATCAAGTCAAATCAGAGGGCTGTTATCCCTAACAAGATGTTTTTGCCAATCATGAGATGACCTACCACTTAACGGGGCTTTAAACTACTAATTTGAGTCTGAAAGACGTGCCCTAGTTCTCCCTTTCCAGTGAGTTCCCAGTAACTTCACGCTGCTCTAGCTCCTCAGCCTCTTGACCTAAGGATGTGAAATTTTGAGGGTAAGAAGATGAAACTATGGGGAACAAAAAGTTCTAAATAACCGAATTCTAATTACCTCGTTTAGATATCAAAATCTCTTGATCTTTAGAGAACTTGCGTTCAGTTTTCTGGGTTGCTAATGTCCGACCAGCAACTTTGAAAGCTTCAATCTACTTGGTTGGTTGATCTCCTAGCACGAAATTTGGAGAGCTATTAGTCTAAAGTATTATAAACAAAACCTTCTAAAGAACTTACCCGAAATTCTATCTCCTTACCTTGCTTCCTCACGAGCCAAAAGTAAGGGCCGCTCAGTTCAGAACTAGGTTCTATTTATAGAGATTTAGCTAGGGTTTAAGGATTAGATCGATTCTAGAGTCCTTAGTTGGCCAAAACATGATCCCTAAGAATCCTTAGTAACCTTACATATTCTCCTAATTAGGTCTCTTGCAGATAGGATCCCAAAGAACCAATCTTTTTGCTCGTTCTTTCACTCACGGAACTGACAGGGTGTAACGCATTAGGACTAGTGCGTTACATATCTGTAGCGGTCGCCCGGTAGACCGTTACATCAAACGTGTACAGAGTTTTAATTTATTAAAACTCTTTTATTTATTTTATCTATATAATTATCCATAAAAATAGTATTTATCCTTAAAATACGTGAATAGCCTAAATAACCTTCTAGAATATGGGCCAAACTTAATGGGCTTGGTCCTTAACCCTTTTGGATCATATTTAGATAGGCTAGGTTAATTATTTTAACACAATTGGGTCTTATAATAACTTATTAATCTAATAATCCATTTATTAATATATTTAGGCATTTATAAATTCTAGAAAATTATTAAATAACCCAGAAATTACTTATATAAATTTAAGGACACTACACCCTCCCCCACTTAGAAGAATTTGGTCCCCAAATTCAATACATTGATTATGGAGAGTGTACTTATAGTTAAATAATTCTGAAAATCTTTTCCGCATAGCTTCTTCAGTTTCCTATGTTACTTCATATGGCCATATTTTCTTCCATTGAATCTTGACCATAGGAATAACTTTAATTCTTAGTTGACGCACTTCTCGTTCTAGGATCTTTATTGGCGTTTGCTCGTACGTCATGTCCTTCTGAATTTCCAAATTATCATAAGTGATAACATGGTCAGGATCATATACATACTTTTTCACCATAGAGACGTGAAATACGTCGTGAACTCCTGCTAATTGTGGAGGTAAAGTCAGTCAATAAGCCACTTCACCGACCCTTTCGAGAATTTCAAATGGACCAATGAACCTGGGAGTTAGCTTTCCTTTAATGCCAAATCTTCGAATACCACGACCCGGAGAAACCTTTAGATACACATGATCTCCAATCTGAAACTCCAAATCGCGCCTTCGATTATCGGCATAAGACTTTTGCCTATCTTGTGCCATCTACAGTCTTTCTCGAATGAGCTTGATCTTCTCTGTAGAATCCCTAATAAGGTCGGGGCCTAGAATTTGCCTTTCCCCTATTTCATTCCAACAAATAGGTGATCTACAGCTTTTTCCATATAACGCTTCAAAAGGTGCCATTTGTATGCTGGCTTGATATCTATTGTTATATGCAAATTCTATCAAAGGCAAGTGATCATGCCAACTTCCTCCAAAATCGATAGCACAACAGTTATCAACGTCGTGAACTCCTGCTAATTGCTCTGATACCAACTTAACTGTCACGCCCCGATCCTTTATTACAGTGGAAGACTCGCTCGAGGAATGCGAACAACCGACATGGTAAGCCTCTTACAAGCAAGAATGATCAGAGCGCAAGGCAATCACACATAAGAATGCAATTGCATAATAATTAATCAAACTCCAATTTTATTTCATTGATAATCGAGTATTCAAGTACAATAACCTTTTCATACTTTTTCCATTCCACTAGACTCAAGAAATAAGAAATTACAAAGACTCGATCTAAACATTGTAGACTTCCTAAGTCTTCACTCTCAATTTGATATGATTTCCATTCGCTCTCGGACCCACTACTTGTATAACCCGAATCCGAATTCATATCACTTCCATCTCCTGAAAATGATTGGAAATAGGTAATGAGCACACTTGCTCAGTAGGTATCTTCGCATCAACATGAATAACACTATTAAAGTAATTAACATCTTTAGCTCTAAAGAATAAGGTAAAATCATGCGAATGCAATCAATCACGCGAATAACCAAGTAACAAGACGATCATGTAAGATAGAATGAGAGCAAGAATAAACTAGCAAGAACGTAACAAGAACATGATATTGGCCTTTCATAAACAAGAATGTATCGAGAATGTACTAGCAAGCCACATAATCATCACTCTAGTATCTTTTGCTTATGAGCAAGTACTTCGTGAATTTCTGTGGAATATCAAGCAAGAAAGTCAAGTACAAGAATGTCATGTCGTGTCCTGGATTTTCATTTATTTATAAAAAAGTACTCCCAGTGCAATGCGACGCCAGTAGCATCATACCCCATGGTTTATAATAGTATGTTTCTGACAATCAGCCGAGGGGACTAGCATAGAGCCTTTGAACACAATCAGTGCTCGATCGCATCTTCAAGTATAAATCAAGCTACTTCCATGCATGTAACAATAAAGTATGGCCAAGAATGTAATAAGTTGAATAAGTTCATGATAACAATAATCAATGGACGAATGCTTCAATTTAAGAATGCATGAGTCAAGAATGACTTTCAACAATGTTACGCTCATGGAAATAAATCGACAGCATAACGGTACATTTCTTACTTTCCATAAATTAAATTAGGTATCTTGAATCAATTTGGTAAGTCCTATACCATTTTTAATCCATCTAGAACCTTGGAAAATCAACCCCTGGGTCAAAACCTCGGGTTAACATACTCAAGCATTGTGACGGTCAATGACTGGGCCGTTACATTAACGTGACGCTCCAGTATTGGGCCGTTACATTGGTTTGAATCCAGAACAGTAGAATAGACTCAGTAAAATGTGACGGTCATATATTGGGCCGTTATATGGGCCCGACGGTCCAATATAGATCCGTTACATTGCTAGAACCAGGAAACATCGATAATGCTGTCTAATCAATTGGCTTTTAATGGTACAACCAACTCGACGTCCTAGTGGGAATCCCAGGCTCGCGGAGAATTACGGAGGCCTTGAAATAAGATTTCCTAATACATTGCAAGGAATATCCAATAGAGAGGTCATCATGTCCAAGAATAATGTTCCTATAGTGCAAAGTGTGAACTAATGGACAACATACCGGAATATGCGCCATGTACTTAAAGAAAATGACTCTATTGATAGAGAGAGAATGTGTAGCAATGTGAAACCAAGATAAAACTCCGTCAATACAACATTGGAAAAATCATGATTTAAATACAAAACTATAAAGTTAGTCAATAAAATTAACATATACTTTAAAATAACTTAAGATCATGTAATTCCTATCATGAATCAATAGATAAACTTAAAGTCATTCTAACATGTCAAAACTTAGATAACTAGGCATATTTATAAGTTAATGTGACTGTTCTTCAATTCTGTCTAGAATTGCTTGAACAAAGTATTCTGACGGTCTAGTCTAAGCGCGTTACACTGATGTAACGGTTTATCGTGGGATCGTCAGAGTTATATAACGCTCCAGTTATGGTGCGTCAGAGTCCACAGAGAGCTTTGAATACAACAGAGGGTGTGACAGCTTATTGTAAGACCGTTACAGTGTTGTGACGGTCCTACCTTAATCCGTCAGAGCTTCTGCTGACAACAATAGATAAAAAGATCTAAGGTTTCAACTTACATCATGTCTGGAAATCATGTATAAACTTCCACATGATAAAATGAAGGCTAAACTTATAGCATGCATGGGTTTTCTATGAATTTGACAAGAAAGTTCCTTTTAACTTAGTTAGGGCTAAGAATACACATGTATGCAGGACTCTACTAAAACATGAAATCCATGATCTATAGTGCATGAAATCAAGTCAAATCAGAGGGATTTTATCCCTAACAAGATGTTTTTGCCAATCATGAGATGACCTACCACTTAACTGGGCATTAAACTACTAATTTGAGTCTGAAAGACGTGCCCTAGTTCTCCCTTTCCAGTGAGTTCCCAGCAACTTCACGCTGCTCTAGCTCTTCAGCCTCTTGACCTAAGGACGTGAAATTTTGAGGGTAAGAAGATGAAACTACGGGGAACAAAAAGTTCTAAATAACCGAACTCTAATTACCTCGTTTAGATGTCCAAATCTCCTGATCTTCAGAGGACTTGCGTTCAGTTTCCTGGGTTGCTAAGGTCCGACCAGCAACTTTGGAAGCTTCAATCTCCTTGGTTGGTTGATCTCCTAGCATGAAGTTTGGAGAGCAATTAGTCTAAAGTATTATAATCAAAACCTTCTAAAGAACTTACCCGAAATTCTATTTCCTTACCTTGATTCCTCACGAGCCAAAAGTAAGGGTCGCTCAATTCAGAACTAGGTTCTATTTATAAGGATTTAGCTAGGGTTTGAGGATTAGATCGATTCTAGAGTCTTTAGTTGGCCAAAACTTGATCCCTAAGAATCCCTAGTAACCTTACATATTCTCCTAATTAGGTCTCTTGCAGATAGGATCCCAAAGATCCAATCTTTTTGCTCATAGTTCCACTCACGGAACTGACTGGGTGTAACGCATCAAGACTAGTGCGTTACATATCTGTAGCGGTCGCCCGATAGACCGTTACATCAAACGTGTACAGAGTTTCAATTTATTAAAACTCTTTTATTCATTTTATCTATATAATTATCCATAAAAATAGTATTTATCCTTAAAATACGTGAATAGCCTAAATAACATTCTAGAATATGGGCCAAACTTAATGGGCTTGGTCCTTAACCCTTTGGATCATATTTAGATAGGCTAGGTTAATTATTTTAACACAATTGGGCCTTATAATAACTTATTAATCTAATAATTGATTTATTAATTTATTTAGACTTTTAT
Organism: Amorphophallus konjac; assembly: GCA_022559845.1. Taxonomy (NCBI): domain Eukaryota; kingdom Viridiplantae; phylum Streptophyta; class Magnoliopsida; order Alismatales; family Araceae; genus Amorphophallus; species Amorphophallus konjac. The sequence goes on from CM040120.1 coordinate 412,779,237, forward strand.
AAATTCCAGAAAATTATTAAATAACCCAGAAATTACTTATATAAATTTTGGGGCACTACAAGAAGGTTCCATCCTGTCCACGAACTCCCGTCATTCTTGCGCCGGCCCACCCAGAAAGTCACTCCGTGGTTCGGCCGCAAAATCCCCCTTCTCCTTAGTTTTTAAGGAGGCCTATGCCAAATCCGTTCCCCGCTAATCCGGCCTCGACCGAGTCTGGCACCAACACCATTCTCCTCTAGAAGATTGCTAGTATAGAGGAACAACTTAAGAGAGTCACGGCCCCCAAGAATGCTCCTAAGATCACTCTCCCTACTCTCCCGATCTTCCACTTGCCTCCGTCAGAGATGCCTAACTTCAGGCATTACAATGGAACAGGCAACCCGTTCATCCACTTGAAAGATTTCATGTACGAGGCGTCCTTTTGGTAAGATAATAAGACCTCTTTGGCCTATCTCTTTAGAAGATCTCTTGATGGTCCGGCCCTTGAATGGTTTTACTCCCTAGGGCCAGCCGAAGCTGGAGACTTTGATGTTTTTCAGTAGAAATTCTTGTAAAAATACAGGGACCATGTGGGGCCATCTTTATCTGTTACTGATCTTGTAGCCGAGAAGATGAAGTCCGATGAGGACTTCGTTTAGTTCGCTGACCGGTGGAGGTCTATGGCTGAGAAATTGAAAGATGCCTTGTCTGAGTCGGAACAAGTAAAGATGATAATATCAAATGCGACTTCACAGTTTCGACACATTTTGGCCATGAACAAGCTTAATACCATGGAGGAGCTCTATGAACGAGCCAGATATATCCAAACTCAGATGAAGGATTCCCCGATCATGGGCATGTTTGAACCAAGGCCAAGAGTGATGAGGAAGACCAACAATGTTAATACTAATGGTGGCACAACCGAGGGCACTGTTACCAATAAGCAGGTGGGCGTTGTTGGCAATCCCAGACTTTTTCGTAACCCTTCCAACCCTAGACCCCCATAGCAGCCACAACAACAAGCACCCTCTTTTATTAATCAGATGCCCCATCAGGCAAATAACCCTCCTCAACCATTCTGACTTTCTCCTCCACAAAATCAAGCCATTCCACAGAACCAGCAAGTTCCCCAGCAATACCACCAAGTGCCACCTTCGGCTAATTATGACCCTTAGCAACCAAGGAGACCCACGGGCCCCAAAAGAGCCCAGTACCCTCCTTTACCCGAAAGCCTTCCCGATATATTCAACGCCCTTATAGCCACCAACGCGCTTACATTGTCAAAGGAGAGGATGATCTGGCCCTAGAATGTGGACACCTCTCGGTATTGTGTCTACCATCGGCAGCCCGGTCATAACATAGATCATTGTTTTCATTTTAAGGATTATATATACGATATGAATGACCATGGCGGTATTGATTGGGATGAGATGAGGTAGTTTATCGCAGTATTGAAGACACGAAGACCTCCTCAGCAGCAGCAGGTTTAGTAGCCACCACAACAAGTCCAACAACCCCCATAACAACAACAGGCTCCCACACCATAATCGAACATGGGGATTGTTCACAACCCACTGTCGGAGCACCCACCAAATCAACAGTTGAACCCTATCACCTCCTTCCATGAAGTGGAGAGAGGGCAAGGGTGGTATGAAGAAAATGCCTCTATCGGGGCTTTAAACCAAAACCAATCACCTCGTTTATTAAGAACAAACCCCCAACCAACATCTTGTCCTCAACCTTCCCATCCTCTCCTACACACCACCAACCAAGTTCCCTCCGCCATCACCAACTCCTTGCCAGCTAGGTCTCTCCTTATTCGCCTTCCACCTCCTCCTGCACCACTATAAACCTCTCCTCTCTCCACAAACCCCTTGCCATCTAGGCCATCATCATCCGCCCCTTACCGACATCCGCTCCTACTACCGCTACCATCAACCCTTCACCGGTAAGGACTCCATCACCCCAACCCGCACCAACTACAAATCCTTCACCTCCACCTAGGCCTCTCTTTGTCCGACCTACGCTGCCTGCACCCACCCGGACATCGCCTACCCCTTCTAACCCCGCTCCCATTCCTACCCCTTTAACTTATACTAGCCTTCAGTCGACGCATCCCCTCATAAGGGTTCCCTCTTCGATCACTCCACCTCCACCATCTGCTAACCCCGATATCCCGTCCACATCCACCAACCCCCCGCCTAACCAAAGCCTGATAGAGGCACAATCATCACAAACTATGGTGCTCTACAGTGGACGGATATTCTACCGTGTGTTTCCATAATGGGAGCAAGAGCCCGCACAAGGGCATGAGGAACAAGAGCCAGAACAAGAATCCATACCGGGCACCCAGTATGATCTGTTAAAACATCTGGACAAAACCCCGGCCATGATTTCTATTTTGGAACTTATTAAGAGATCCACCATTCATCAGCAAGCTTTAAAGGAATATCTACAGAAGGTGATGGTCAATGAAGACATCCCAACTGAACAGATCACTTCAGCCTTAACTCCGGCAGGTGACCAACCGACCCTTGTCTTTCATGATCATGAATTAGCTCCAAAGCCGGCCAAGAAATATGCCCTGTGCATCACCGTTGATATTAATAAGTGGCCGTTAAACAATGTTTGGTAGATACTGGAGCATCCATCAATGTGTTACCTCCTAGTACTTTAAAAATGTGTGGCATTCTAGAAAGTGACATACGACCGTCAACCATTACAGTCACGGCTTATGATAACACCAAGAAGCCGCCTCTGGGTATGATTACTTTGAAAGTTGGGCTGGGTCCTTTGTCAATTACATCACATTTTCATATTTTAGACATGGATCTGACTTTCAATGGTATTTTAGGCCGTCCGTATATTCAAGAGCTTGATGTTGTGCCCTCTACAAACCATCAATGTATAAAGTTTCCACATAAAAGGCGCATCATCAAAGTCACCAGTATGTCTATTTTGCCATCAGGTGATATACACTCTGCGACCTCAATGCCCTCTATATGGCCGGTAAATAGGCCCTTATTATCAGTATTAGATCTTGTCGATTCGCAGCATGACTTGTTAAGGCCACCAGTTTCATCTTCTATATCAACACCAACATCACCCCTACCTTCCAAGGGGAAGAAAAAGAAGAATATGGTGAATACCCCAGGTTGGAATATCATGATGAGAATGGGGTATAGATCTGGGAAAGGCTTGGGTATCAGTCTCCAAGGCAGAGTGAAGCCCATCAAGGATTGCAAGCTTATTCCCCGAGGCGACCTTGGCTACAAGGGGCCATCCAAGGACAAATTTGATGAAAATGAAAAGAAGCGATGGGCCGCCATGACTTCTACTCTCAAGATAGACAGACGGCTGCTTACCTGGACCTTGTACACTCATTTTGTGAAGGGGTCCGCTCACCAGGCCGATGAGCAAACTACGGTGATTACTTCATTACTGGATCACCAAGATGTGCATTCATGCCAATTTGCTCGCCATATAGCACTCCTAGTCACGTATAAGGCCTTGGAGACCTTAAGGCCACTTAAAAGATGAAAAATGGATGATCTTGAATGTGAATGGTACCAATGGTTTGACATGAATGATATTACTATTACTTTGAGCCGACTGTTTATGCCGACTGATCCGGAATGGCCACCACTCATTCATGAGTTGATTGAAAAGCCAGCAGTGATCATCGATAAGAGACAGCTATTGAGCAACTACACTGATACGGGAGAGCCGGATGTGCCGTTTGAGGTAGATTTCACTATAGATCGGTTATGGGCCAGACGTTTCCTTGTTGATTCCTTGCACCCATCACTCATCACCTTTTGGTGCTCCAAACTCTTTACCTCCAATATGCCTAGACCACCCGCAGTCCTGATCTCCTTATCTCCCGATTTTCTACAAACCCCATCAATTCCTCCTCTACTCATCTAGCAATTCTCTAAGCTTTCCATTGCGCCCTCGCTCGGGCAGTCTCTTGTTCAACCCTTTTCTAATCTTTCAATTTCAACTTCATCTTCTACTCCTTCTTCCCATTGCTTCATTATTGAAAACAAAAAAAAATGCCAAAATTCAAACTTTTTAATCCTCCATCTCTATTGAAGAGACCTCCTATCTTGTTCGTGAGTGTGCCCCGACCCAAGGGCCGCCCATTCAAGGTCCGTTAGTGGACCTCTTTTACTCCTCTGATGAGGAGTCTTCTTCTGTACCTTCTCCTCTACCCACCTTTCCTTCCTCCTCTTCTTTAGGTTCTAGTAATCAGGCTAGTTCATCTTCCTCTTCTAGTATTAAGAGTCTTGGGATAGTTCCCAATAGGAAAGCCAAGGGTAAGCAGATTCCCCATAGGTTCTTGTTGGATTTAGCTAGGAGGTGCCGAGCATGTTTGGCCCTTCCCGAATTCTTGGAGGATCCGATCTCCCTGCCGGATTTGCAATGTAAGGATGAGTGCTCCTTAGATGAAGGGTTTGGGGTTTATGAGATTATGAATGATGAAGACCCTATCTAAGAGGGGGATGAAGTATATGATGAATATGAGGACGAGGCTGATGCTTTTGCCAATGGCATGAGGAGATTTGATGAACCATCAGCCTCGGTAGTAGAGCCTACCAAAGAAATCAATCTGGGTACCGAGGAAAACCCAAGGATTGTCCTCATAAGCAAAAATTTCCTCCATCTGAAGAAGAGGCACTTATTCAGGTTCTACAAGAATTCAAGGACACGTTTGCGTGGAGTTATGAAGATATGCCGGGTTTGGATCCAGCGCTTGTCGAGCACCGCCTAAGACTTAAGCCATGGTCCATCCCGGTCAAGCAGCGGTTAAGACGTTTCCACCATCACATGGCACTAAAGATGAAAGAAGAGGTCGATAAGCTTCATAAGACTAGATTCATTAGGGTCATCCTTTATCCTAACTGGGTGGCTAACATTGTCCCGATTATGAAGAAAGAAGGAAGAGTCATAATTTGCATAGACTTCCGAGACCTTAACCGCGCGTGTCCTAAGGATGAGTTTCCCCTCCCTCACATAGACGTACTGATTGATAATACGTCAGGATATGAGACCCTCTCCTTTATGAATGGCTTTTCAGATTACAACAAGATTCGCCTGGCTGAAGAAGATCAAGAAAAGACTTCGTTCATGTTGATATTTATTTGCCTATCTTTTATCTTACTTTTGAGGTTTGCGAAGTAATATGGCAAGATGACAAACAAGCAATCAAAGATCTACTCAAACCTGTGAACATGTGAACATGAACCTAGGCAATCATAGCTAGCTCTAGCATGGGCATGCTACCTCAATCAAATTACGCTAAGGAAAAGGAAAACACACGCCGGGGCGTGGAGCAAGGAATAAATAAAAACACACCGTGAAGGTGGAGCAAGCAAGGAAAATAAAGAAGATGTGATGAAGAAGACAGTTAATGCCCAATACCAAGGAAAGATGTGATCGCCACCAAAGTAAACACAAGTCAAAGACCTGAATATACCTTGGAAATAGGTGGATGAAGCACCCGCCCACGGGAGAGAAAACCAAGGAAAGCCTGCAGATCAACTTGGAAGTAATGGCTAGAACCCCGTGCGTCGCTTGAAAGCGACGGCCGCACGATAGACCACCGGAAGACAGTGACGCGCCTGCTCCAGACCGTCAGATAACCTACAGTAGTAAAGCTTGAATTCTTTTAACTCAAACTCTTCCAGCCGACTAGAAGACTTGGGCCTCGTGCTAAAGAACCTGTAAACTTGCCAAAGAAGTAGAAAGACAAGACAAGACAACCTCAATTAGCCCTTTTCACAAGCATAGCATCAATTCTTAAAGAGCTTAAGAACATCAAAAGGAGAGGGAATTACCGGGGAGTTTTTGATTTTTTAACCCCTCTGGGTGTTTTAAAAGTTTGGGAGGATGTTTGTATGCTTAGAGAACAGTGAAAAATGTGGAGGAAGAGGAGGGACAATGCTTTGTTTGAAGAAAACCAAGGAAGGACTCAAGCATGCAATGATGAACTTGAAAGACAAAACCAAAGTACTCCCTTGATTATGAGATGGATGGACGTGGGAAGCAGTTCCTCTTGGATGAAGATGGCTCCTGAGTTCGGCAGCACTTCGTCGTGAATTCAAATCTTCCTCCTTCTTGGCCATGAAGTCAAGGGCTCTATTTATAGACCCTCAAACTCTTAGGTCGAGCAGAGGATAATTCAGCAAGATAAAGAGATAACTCTTAGCAAATCCTTGAAGATAATATCACCCAGAGTCCATAGAAACAAACGGGGGGTCCTGAGGATCGGATTTGAAAGAGATAACGCCAATCCAAATCCTTATCTCGACCACAGAGTAGCAGAGAAAAGGCTTGAACTGCCAGGACTCTCGGAAGGAAGTAACGGCTGCACGATAGACCGCCACTTTGAAGTAACGCACCAAGGAACGACCGCCATTTTCAACCCTATCCCAAAGAGATAAGATCAATGGGAAGAAGACCCAACAAGTTGGACTCTTCAAGGAAGCGACGGCCAAGGCATAGGGCGTCAGAATGAAACAACGGCTGCACGACAGACCGTTATTATCAACGTGGAATTAAAAGGATAAGCTTTACAACGAGGCCTTAAGCCTTAGGACTCTTCAAAGAGTAACGGTCCAGGACCCATCCGTCAGAAGGAAGAAACGCGCCTGACTGGGACCGTTATTAACATTGAGGTTCAAGAATGAAATGAGGGGGCTTGCTAAGATTCATCCAACGAAACGCCACCGGGAGCCACATCTTAATCCAGGAATTAAGACCCAAGAAATAGGCTTCAACTAATCAAGAGACTCAATGAAGGGTGAACAACTCGGAGCATCATATAGAATGAAATAAGGAGATGACCCGACTTATTGGGTATAAAACGGGTGTCAACAGATGCCCCTCCTTAATGTCCTCTTTGCAGGGGAACGAGCGGAGATGAAGCGGAAGCGAAAATGGAACATGGAGATGAAGCGGAAATGAAGCGGAGTGTATCAAAAAGAGGGCGTTAAGGTAAACGACACCCGTTCTGTACCAACAAGCGATAGGAATTTTCTGAAAAACTTCGAATTGATCACAAGAAAATAGCCAGCCAAAGGGATGCAAGTCTGGAGGAACTAATTATCTAAGGAAAGGAAACACGGCTAGCCGCCGGAGGCAACGGAAAAGAAAGAGACTAAACTCCAGACAGGAATCTTCAGCGAACCAGATTAAGCGAGCAGATCGAAGGAAACCTTCTAATTCAGAATGGAATGATTCTCCTTACTCGGGATTAAGAACATAGCTGTTCACCATCACTGAGATATCTTGAATAAATGAAACTCATGAATGCTCAAAAGAATGCGAATGATGCATGCTGGGCTAAAGGAAAACAAAGTCTTCAAAACAAATGTAAAGAAAGATAAAAAAATACTCGAGAATAATATTGCTAGTTCGGAGAAATCAGAGTCAGGACACCATCTGCAACCACGACGTGCAAGATAGAACCATCGTCCCCAAATTTTCCAATCTAACGGCCTATCCAACGATTAAACATGTGAGCTTAGATCATCATCATTTTTGTTTAAGGGGAACATCAGATCCCAGGACACATGAATGACCAGCCGGTTCTCGAGGTAATATATCATAGATAACATATAGTAATGCATTAAAGGAGTGAGGGAATGATATACAATACCTGACTTACCTGCCGGACGGAAGGCCAAGCGTGATTTTACTCGTAATTCCTTTCATGAAAGACAGGTTAGCCAATAATAATCAAAAATAAGCATCAAGGCATAACCATTGTACGTGCAAGAGGCATCCATAAGGAACATCATGATAGAAAATAGGGTCGTTTAAGCATCAATTAGACCTTTCAATCATCAAGAAACTAGCAAGCATATTACGGTCTGATGACAGGGCGTCACACCAAGTAACGGATCACCCTTGATCCGTCATAAACAAGGCGGTTCACATTCTTCAATAAAACAGTCCAACACATGTAACGGCCTATGAAAGACGCGTCAGAATGATGTGACGGCCGGTCGATAGACCGTCACATTTCTTGAGTTTTCAAAAAAAAGAACCGAACGGTCACGGCCCTCATTCAATCCACATTCATCACCAAAAACCCAACCGAGAGAAACCACCGGCGACCACCGTCCCCACCACTCCAATGGCCGGCGACGAGGCACCCCAGCCTCCACCAAAGAAGAGAGAGAGAGGGAAAAGAATGGCCATACGGCGGCTCCACCGCCGGATTGAACGGGAGGCGATCCCGCTGGTGGAAGAAGAACAACCGGCGAGGCAAAGTCCAAGGGAGGAAGAAGAAGTCCCTACGGCCACGGGGGACGAAGGGGAAGCTCCGTTGGGTGCAGAGGAGCCCAAAAAACCAGAGAAGAAGAAGAGGAGAAACATGGACCACGAGGTAAGCCCTCCGCCCTATTTTTCCAATTTTTGATTTTTTTTATGTGTATTTATGGATGCATGTGGAAAAAAAGGGGTAGAAATGGGTCTACGAACCCACTAGGAACAATTGTAGGCCATTTGGCCAACATGGGAAGCCATGAGAATGCAGGGGAAAAAACCCCAACTAGCAGACGAAGTGACGGTCCTGCCAGCGACCGTCACTCCCCTGACGCTCCACCCTGAGTGCGTCAGAGACAAGCGACGCCCCAACCCAGGGCCGTTACTTCTGCCAGGGAATTAAACTATTTTTAGGGTTTTCAATTTTAAAAATTTTTATTTTGTTTTCAATTAAGAATGATTATGCAATGATTATATGATGCTGATGGACTAATTAATGATCTAATATGTAATGCAGGGGAAGAGACGATCGCGGATCTCCTGGCTACAGATCCGGGTAGTGTACCAGGCATTGCCCGACTACCAGAGAGAGATATTAGCCAGCATGGGATTCGCCGAGGTGCTTAGCATCGAGGTGATCCGGATGGACACTCCGGTACTGTACGCCATGCACGAGAGATGGGACCCGATCAGCAGAGCTTTCATCTTCCCGTGGGGTCACATGATCCCCACGCTAGAAGACATAGCGAGGATTACCGGATTGAGAGTCCACGGAGCCGCGGTGACAGGGTGGACATACGGCGACTACCGAGAGATGGCGCAGCAGCTGCTCGGGCTAGATTTGATTAGGCCGGGACAGTCCTCCTCCCAGCTTTCGAGATCAGTGCTGCAGGAGAGCTTGGGACTGAGAGGAGCGGCGATCGCCATGGGAGAGCTCCCCGAGGAGCACCTGAGCAGAGTGATAGACCAGGTGCGCCCTCGCGTGGCGGCGGAGGCTGGACCAGAGGGAGACAGGGTGCTCAGACGCTTCCTGATGCTGCTATTCGGGAAGCTCCTCTTCGCGACTCGGGCAGATGTCATCAGCTGCAGACTACTACCGATGATAGAGGATTTGGGCAGAGTCAGGAGATACGCCTGGGGAGCAGCAGTACTCGCATTCTTGTTCATGTCCCTCAGCACTACAGACCGGCAGACGATGCTGGGCGGCTTCTCGCCTTTCCTACAGGTAAATGCACTTCTAAATGCTTTCTATTATACCATGAATATTGATGCTATGATTTATGAAAAATGATTTATGCAATGATTTATGCTATGATTCGACTGACTCGATTTCTAAATGCAGATCTGGAGCTATATGTACCTCCCAGGCATCGGGAGAGGCGCACTACTCCATCCCGGCCGCATACCGATCGCGAGGCGTTGGTCGGTGGCGAGGGACACGGGGTCAATCATTAGACTGACCCGGACGATCCAAGACGACTTGGACTCCTTCCCGCATACATCGGTAGGTTCAGAACTCAAAATGACTTCTATATGCTTTTAAATGTTTCTAAATGCTTTCTAAAAAATGCTTTCTAAATATCTTTTAATGCTTTCATATGCTAATGAATGAACTAAATGCTCTCAGGTGAGATGGACCCCATACCGCGACGAGGGCTATACGGGACAGCCATGGGTGGAGGCGGCCTTATCGTACCGGGGGCGAGACATATGGTTGCATTGCCTCCATATCATCGAGCCTTTGCACTACAGGCTGATCCTGCGGACCCGGGGACTACACCAGCCCGAGGTGACCTTCCCACGCCACAGCGACGACCACCCCGGCAAGTCAGCAAGGGGCATCAGCGGCAATGTGGATTGGTGCGCCCGGAAGGAGAAGTACGTCCACGATTGGAATAGGCGGGGCCGAGCGGTGAAGGAGCGAGACGAGAGCGACGAGGCATATCTGAAGGCCTTCGCTAGACTTTACGGCGACCGGGTGTACCGAGCTACCCGACGACCGGTATGCAAACTAAAACTCTAAACTTTTCTATTATGCAATGTGCAATGTGATATATGCTGACTCATGCTTTCTAAAATGCAGCTAGACCCTGAGGGACGGATAGCCGAGCTGGAAGGGCTACTCCACTCCACCATCCAACAGCGGGACGGGTACCGGACTGCTTTGGAGCTCTTGGTAAGACTCTAAATACTTAAATGCTCATGATTTATGCTATGATGTTCATGATGTAAATGCAAATGTCAACTAACCTATGACTTCTAAATGCAGCGGGCCGAGGGAGCCCAACGCGCTGGGCCGGATGCCCCATCGTCTTCCTCGCAGCCTGCGGGAGGCAGGGCTGAGCAGGAGGCTGACTTTGCTCGGGCAGTTGCCCGGGCCGAGGAGGCGGAGGCCACCCTCGCGGAGCGGGTAAGAGACTAAAAAACTTATGATTATGCCTAATTAAATGCTTAATGACTAATGACATGAAATGCAATCTACAGGCGAGGGATCTAGCAGCAGCAGTGGCCGAGGCCAGCCAGGCAAGAGCTGAGGTGGAGAGAAGCCGGGCCGAGACCGATCGAGCCCGAGCAGAGACGGAGCTGGTACGGGCAGAGATGGCACGGCTGAGAGCGGAGTCCCTGCGACGCCCAGATGATGCAGAGATGGAACAACTCCGGAAGGGGTTAGCGCGGGCGCGAGCTGAGGTGGAGGAGCTTCGGATCGGGACGGCCGACTTGGATCGCTACAGGATCGAGGCACGGGAGACGCGACGTCAGATCTTTACATTGAAGATCGAGCTGCGGACATTGGAGCGGACGGTCCGGATGATGGGCCGGGGACCGGAGCGGAGTGCCTCCCAGAGTGGGGTACATAGGAGTGCTGCCCCGAGCGGCTCAGTAGGGGATTTCCTTGTCAGCTCCTCTGCCCAGCGGAGGAATGAGAGGGCAGAGAGAGGACAGCAGGAGGAGAGTGCTTCCACAGCACCACCACCCGTGAGGAGACCCGAGGATAGAGAGGATGAGGGCGGCCCAGCTGATAGACCGGCCGAATGATGCCTTTTCTTATGTTTTATTTATCATTTGTATAGAACCTTTGGCAAAATGGAATGAGATCCCTTCTTTTTAGTTTTCTGTTTTGTTTTAGTTTTATGCGAGCGTGAATGAATGAATGTGAAAAAAGCAGGATGGACGAAATGTGAAAGAATGAATGAGATGTATGTAGGAATGCATGTATGAAAATGGGAAGAAAACGAGGTGTACAATGTGAAAGACCGCCAGGTCTAGGCAGGGGCAGAAGAAATAGCCTGAACTCAGCAGCAGAGAAAGTGACGGTCTAAGGTCTGACCGTCACAATCAAACGACGCTCTGGTGAGAGACCGTTAATCGTCAGGGGCCCACTCTGGCAGTGGGGCATCAGGATAAACGACGGCCAATCGAGGGTGCGTCAAAGACAAGTAACGGCCAAGGGTCAGACCGTTGATCATGGCAGAACGATAGTTGGTCAGGGCAACTAGCAGGAAATGCGACGGTCTGAAGAAGACGCGTCAGAAAGAGACGGTCATAAGCAAGACCATCAGGAAGTGTTTTAGCCCAGAAGAGAAGGAACTGAGTAGCTGAGAATGCGACGGCTTAGGGCTTGCGCGTTACAGAAAGCGACGGTAGACCCTTAGACCGTTATTCTCCACAGAACATGATTCGGGGAATTGAAACCCACAGAAAATGCGACGGCCAAGGGCTGGCGCGTCGGAATGAAGTAACGGCCGCACGATGGACCGTCAGAATCTGGGTTGTAATCCGAAATGGATTGAGCCGAGATAACTAAAACCCGAGGTTTAGCCACTTGATCCATCACTAGAACTTATCCTAATTGAAGATAAAGCCTTCTAGCCCGAGTCTTATCCTTCCAAAGTTAAATATAAGCCTTAGCAACTTGAAACCTTAATCAAAATCGCAGCTTTGCTGAAACCTCTGTTCTAGGGTTTGAAGAGCTCTTCCAAAGAGCAGAAAACATGATGAAGAGGAGCTTCGAGGTGATGGCTATGGAGGAGAAAGCTTACACCGGCCCCAAAGCTGCAAGAAAAGAGCATAGAGAACTCCAGCGGCTGACATCAATTCCCAAGCACTTAAGCTCCAATGCCCAAAGAGTGGTAAGTTCTTACAATTCATCCAAAGTTCAGAATTTTGCTGCACTTATTCTTTTCATGACTTCCTTCCTTCTTTTCTCAAGCCCCTTCCTGGTCCAAGGTGCTATTCCAATCTGAAGTGGGTGGCTCCCATGGTAAAGGCACTCCCCATAGAGGTCACATCAATCCTTAAAGCATGGCACCTTCGACCCCTCTTGGTTTTAGGTAAGAATTTCCAGAAATTATCTTTCGATTGGCCAAGCCTTTCAGCACTTGTGGAACTATGGCATCCACAAACTCATACCTTCATCTTCCCTTCCTTCGAAGCAACCGTCCTATTAGAGGAGGTAGAAACCTACCTAACCCTTCCTAAGACTAAGGTGGGGGATGAAGACCGGGTTTGCTATACAATAGAGCCTATCGACCCGTCCTTGATCTTGAGTGATTTCATTCACAATCCAAAGGACGTGAGAACCATGATCAGCCCACACCACATTCACTTGATACCCTTGGCACAGTGGATAGTGTCTCATTGTAAAAACAAGTGGGAGAGACATGAAGCAATAGCCAAGGAGGTGGCGGTTTGCTTGTGTGGAGTCTTTCTTTTTACCACTACCGACCACCTCTTAGACATTCAAAATCTTGGCATTATTAGTGGGCTATGGCGGGGAATGTCTATCTCTCAAGCGGTCCTCTCATACCTTTATGAAGGACTAAGCTCGGCTTGTACAGGAGGACTTTTGTTCGGCTCCATGATACTCCTTGAGTGCTGGATAGGAGTGAGAGTTAAATTCTTTCCTAAGGAAGACATAATTTCAGCAAGCCGGATCTTCGGGAGCCACCCTCTCTTCTTTATTGGAGGGGCATTTGGATACTCTTCTCAGGTTGAATGCAAGACAGCGGATAAGAAAACTCGGGACGAATGGCGCCTCTTCTTTAACACTTTGCCAATAGACAAAGTCATCATGCGACCAAGAGTCCTCCGAAGCACTCTTCTCAAAATACCGCGGCGTCAAGGCCTGGACCTCCAGCTAGTAGGGAACACTACCATGGTGATCTACAACCCGCATCGATGCCATCTTCAGATCGGATTACCTCGAATCAGCGTTTCTGCACTATCACACTACCCTCCCCTTCTACCTAGGAAGATGGGGACCGAGGAAGATGAAAGAGTGATCCGGAACGCGCTGACCATATGGGAGATCAGCAAGGTGCGTCCGTGGCAAGCAGAAGTTGAAGAGAACGACGAAGCACGCCGAGATTACATGAAAGAGTTGAGAAGAATCCGCCCTCTTGCGGATAAGAAATTGAATGTATTTTGATTTTCTGTTTGTGCACGAGAGAGATATTGCGTAATTGACAATTGAAGTTGAATTTATCAAGAATTATATTTCATTATTCTTTGCTTAAATGAGATGACATTGCCATAGTTGAATGATCTTGAGTTCCATAGTTGAAAAGGCTAGACTGACGTGAACAAACAGGGTCTCTGGAGTGAGAGACGGATATGCACTGGGCCGCCATAAGGAAATAACGGTCCCGCGACAGGCCGTCATAATGAGAATAACAAGAGCCCGATCTCTGAAGGATATGACGGATGGGTCATGAGCCGTTATATTCAAGTAACGGTAGATCTCAGACCGTTATAGTGATGGTTCAATGGAAAGGAAGAAGGCCCATGCCTGAAGGGAAATAACGGTCAAATATGGGCCCGTTACATGACTGTAACGGTCTGATGCTGGCGCGTTACACACTCTGAACCTGCATAGTTGTGAGCTTTTGCTTTTGGGCTTGCCCCTATATTCTGCACACACTCAAATATGAAACAAGTTAGATCTGTTCTTAGACTCAACCCCTTGCCTTGAAGCAAGTCAGATAATGACCGTTTCTTGATATTTGGTCAAGGGGTGGAGCCTTATTAAATAGGCGAAAACATAATGAAAATGCTATGCATGCTATGCATATGATGGTATTTTTGGGAGTTTTGGAAAATATTTAATGTTTTTGGATTTTGAACATATTTGATGTTTTTGGATTTTGAAAATATTTGATTTTTTTTTTTGGATTTTGAAAGATATTTGATGTTTTTAGATTTTGAAAATATTTGATGTTTTTGGATTTTGAAAATATTTGATGTTTTTGGATTTTGAAAGATATTTGATGTTTTTGGATTTTGAAAATATTTGATGTTTTTAGATTTTGAAAATATTTGATGTTTTTGGATTTTGAAAATATTTGATGTTTTTGATTTTGAAAGATATTTGATGTTTTTGGATTTTAAAAATATTTGATGTTTTTGGATTTTGAAAATATTTGATGTTTCTGGATTTTGAAAAACTAGTGCCTCTCTAGCAATACAAGACCTTCCTTGTTTTAGGTTGAGTCTCGAGACCGGCGTGCAATAGTGTGACAACCCCTGGCCGAGACCTGATCATTGTGACGATGTTTTTACCAATGCCATACCTAGGGTACTCATCTCAGTCCTAAAAGAAAAAAGGAACATGGGGGTAAGCTTTGGCCAGATGTAGAGTTTTAGAACTTGATTCCCTCACTGTACAACCCTATTAGAGATTTGGTCTGTTGTGCCGGGGCTTTTATGTCCGTCATCGAACCTTTGTCCACTTAGGCATGCATGCGACCGGGCTCATAACGTCCCGCGGGGAACTGTACTGCCACTCTTGTCATGCCTAGTTTTCTTTTTCCTTTGGAGCTTTTGAAATTTCATTCACAGACTTTGAGGTGATGCTTTTGATCTTGTTGGTAAAGAGCACTCCTTTTATTTTCTTGTCATTTTTTCCTTGTGGCGTCAGGTCATAACGGACTTGCCCCTATTTGAGACCTCTTCTCGTTAGGGAGCTTGGATTGGTTGTCTCCTCCTTATTCACTCATTGCCTCTGGATTCAGCCGAAGAATGAAGCGGACAGGGACTTTGACTTTCCCCTAAAGCATGGCCAAAGAAAAACGGTGTCTTTTAAATAAGGAACCCGACCAGGGACGTCGTGTAGTGTGTGATTGCCTTACTCGAGACCCTCTTTTTGAAGATAGGGCGGAAGCTCTTATTGCCGGAAAAGCACATGGTTTAGATTTTTAAGGAAAGAAACGCTTAAGATACAACCCATTCCACGGGTGAGAGAGCTCCTCACCTTCCGCGTTTACTAAACGATAAGCATTCCCTGGATAAGCTTCTTTTATTACAAATGGCCCTTCCCAGTTAGGTTGCAACTTGGACCTAGGACCTGCAGACCGAATGAATTTGCGTTTCAAAACAATTTCACCCTTACAAAATTTTCGTTCGATTACCTTCTTTTGAAAATAACGCGAAACCCTCTTTTGATAAACGGACACGTGATCGGCTGCGTTCATCCTCTTCTCATCTAAGAGTTCTAGCTGGACCAGCAACGCCTCTCGACGTTCATCGAGATTAAGTTCCTTATCGAGCTGCACTCTAAGGGAAGGGATTAAGATCTCGTATGGGAGCACCGCCTCCATCCCATAAGTTAAAGAGTAGGGAGTTTGCCCCGTAGGGGTATGGACGGAGGTGCGGTAAGCCCACAGAGCTTCCACCAATCTTTCAGGCCAATCAGAAAATTTATGTGCTTCGCATGTTTTCTTAATGATTTTAAGAAGGGTTTTATTAGTGGCCTCGGCTTGACCGTTGCCTTGAGGGTAATATGGAGATGAATGATGTAGTGCAATATTGAACTTCTTACATAGGTCCTTAAGCTCTTGGGAGACGAACTGGGGTCCGTTGTCGGTGATGATGCTGCTTGGCACTCCGAACCGCGAGATGATATTCTTCATGATAAAGCGGCACACCGTTGTAGCATTGATCTCCGCGTACGTCTCGGCTTCGGCCCATTTGGTGAAGTACTCAGTAGCGGTGAGGATGAAGGATTTTTGCTTGATCTGAGAATTAGGATCACCGAGCGGGCCGACAACGTCGAAAGCCCACATGGAGAATGGCCAAGGAGCAGTCAAAGGATGGAGGGACGAAGCTGGAGAGTGAATTTTATCAGCATGGAGTTGGCATTTAATACACCTCCGGACATAGAGGGAGCAATCTTCCTCTAGAGTGGGCAAATAGTAGCCCTGCCTAAGGATCTTCTTCGCTAGAGCCTGGCCATTGACATGACCTCCACACTCACTAGAATGGGCTGCTTCAGCCACTTTCCAAGCTTCTACATCATCCAAGCATCTCATGAGCATTCCATTAGTAGCGCGCCTATACAATTCTCCTGCAATGATAGTGTACCTTGCGGCGGCTCTTCTTATTGACTTACGTTGCTCGGCCTTTGCCCCTTCTGGGAATGACCCTTCTTTGCAAAACAATTCGATTTCATGATACCAAGGCAATTCTTCTTCGTCCAGAATCTCCTCTAGCTCTGTTAATGAAACTTCCTTGAGATCTTCCTTCTCAACTCTCGCCTTTACAGATTTCCTGAGGTTGACGAACCAGGGATCTTGAATAGAGGGTGCGTCCAATCTCTGGACGACGATGGTCTCAGTACTACGACTGAGAGGGAAAGATAAGGAGGAAGCAAGGGATGCCAAAGCATCAGCTAGAATGTTCAAAGAACGGGGAGTATGGATATAGATCAGCTTACGGAATCGCTTAGCAATGAGCGTGACCAAATCTTGATAAGGTTTGAGCTTGGGGTCACGAGTACGGTAAGTGGACAGAACTTGCCGTAGAACGAGCTGAGAGTCTCCTATGATGTTCAAATAGCACGCGCCTAGGAGATAGACATGCTTCAAGCCGGCCAGGAGAGCCTCATACTCAGCGATGTTGTTGGTAGCAGGAAATCGAAGTTGATAAGCGAAGGGGATGGTTACTCCCTCTGGAGTAAGCAAGACAGCCCCGATCCCTTGGCCTTGGGAGTTGAGTGCACCGTCGAAGTGCAGAGACCAGAAGGGATGATGAGAAAGGACAGAGAGATGCTCATCAGGAAAATCGTCCGGAATGGAATCGGTATGAGGAATAGGAAGATGTGCAAGATCCTCAGCAATGGCATATCCTTTGACTGCCTTCTGAACGACAAAGGTGATGTCAAACTGAGAGAGGAAGCTCTGCCAGCGAGCTAACCTACTAGAAAGGACGAGCTTTTCTAGGAGATAACGGACCGGGTCCATTCTAGAGATCAACCTAACTGGGTGGGCGAGAAAGTAATGTTTAAGCTTCTGAGCTACCCACACTAAGTCGGCACAAGTCTTCTCCATAGCGGTGTACTTGGATTCAGCTGGATTAAACAGTCGAGAGAGGTAGTACGCAGCCCGCTCTTTCCCTTCATCATCTGCTTGTGCTAAGACCGCCCCTAGGGAGTCCTCAATAACCGAGATGTATAGGATTAGGGGTTTCCCAGGGACAGGAGGTTGCAAAACCGGGGGATTGGTTAGGTACTCTTTGAGGTCCTCATAGGCCTTTTGACAATCTTGATTCCATTCGAACTTGACCCCCGCCTTAAGCAACTCATAAAAAGGGCGGCACCTCTGAGAATGCTGAGATATGAATCTTCTAATGAATTGCAGCCGACCAATCAATCCTCGAAGCTCCGTAATGTTCCTTGGTGGAGGCATGTCCATGACGGCCTGTGCTTTATTAGGATCAATCTGGATCCCCCGTTTGCTCACTATGAACCCTAGCAACTTCCCTGAGGAGACTCCGAATACGCACTTCTTCGGATTCATCTTAAGCTTATACTCCCTGGCTCTCTGCAGCACTTTAGCTAGAATAGAGGGGTGTTCTTCTTTTGTTCTTGATTTCACCAAGATGTCATCCACGTAAGCCTCCATGTATATGTGCATCATGTCGTGGAAAATGGCCATCATCGCCCTTTGATAGGTGGCACCCGCGTTCTTCAACCCAAATGGCATAACCACATAACAATACGTGCCCCAGGGCGCGGTGAAGGAAGTTTTTTCTTGATCTTCCGAAGCGAGACGGATTTGATTGTAGCCCGAGTACCCATCCATAAACGACAGAGCTTCGTACCCGGTAGTGTTATCCACTAGAACATCTATATGAGGTAGCGGGAAATCATCTTTGGGACATGCTTTGTTTAGGTCCCTGAAATCAATGCATATGCGTACTTTTCCATCCTTCGGACTATGTTCGCCACCCACTGGGGATATAAGACTACTTTGACGAACTTGGCCTTGTATAGCTTGTCGACCTCTTATTTGATCCTCAAGGCCATGTGGGGGTGAAATCTTCTTGACCTTTGTTTAACAGGTGTTGCCCCTGGTTTAAGCACGAGTCGATGTTCCACTAAGGAGGGGTCAAGACCTGGCATGTCCTCATAAGACCAGGCGAAAGAATCGCTATACTCCCTTAGTACTTTAATTAGATCTTCTTCTACTTGTGAAGGGAGATCAGCTGAAATAATGATGGGCCTTGGGTCTTCTTCTGTCCCCAAGTTGATTTCCTTTGTAGGTTCATCCACTGCCGTCAACGGCTGGTCGAATCTTTTTAGTCCTTGTGCATATAAATCGGCAGTGTCATCTACATTGCTGTCTTCATCTATTGGATCCTTCTCATCCAAAACCTCATAGACGCCTAATCCGTCGTCGCTCCATTCCCCTTCTATTTCCCCTTTATCCTCAATCACGATTGCTGTAGCGACGAATTCCGGGCACTTCAAAAGAGCATGACACCGCTGAGCTAGATCTTGCAAGAACCTATCAGGAATAGATCGGGAAGGACGCGCGAGCGGGCGCGGCTCAGGATGGGAAGGGTTGGACGACCCAGAACAAGACCCGACTTCTCTAGACCTAACTGACTCTACTTCTTTAGACTCACTAGACCCTAACCCTAACCTAGGAGAGAGAAGACTTAGTGGAAGGGGAGGAGCAGGGGACTCGTGCCCCTGGGAGGAGGAGGATGGAGACAGGATAGCGTAATCTTCCACCGAAATCTCCGTTTTAAATTTGACATTTTTTTTTCTGGAGGTCAGTAGAGACTACATAGAAAGACGGAGGAGGTGGGAGCTGTATAGGGAACAGCTCGAGAAAGATGCAATCGAAGAAGGGATCAGAAGAAGAGAACCACATCTCGTGGAGTTGAGCATTGGGAGAAGGAGGAGTGAATAGAGTGGATAGATCAATGTGCGGGCACTTCCCGCAAGCACACGGAATGAATAGAATCTCTGGTGGATCAATGACGAATGGATTTATCATGATAGGAGGAAGGCGGGGTATGAACCCCCTTTGCTGAAAGATGGATTGGAAGCGTGAGGAAGACCAAGAGAAGATAACTGGAGAGCTCTCCACCTTCTACAATTTAACCGCGGGCTGCTTCTTTGGCCTCCACTGCACGAGCCGAGCCTCTTGTTGCTTCTGACGCTCCTCCTCATAAAAGAGCCTCTGCAAGGCCTGACTGTAGTCAAGCATGTCATCATCTGACCCTCCTGGCAAGGAAGGCGGACTGGGAATCGGACAAACTATATCCCTTTTTGGCTGAACCGGCTTTGGAGCTAATGTGCCGGGCCGGAGAGGCCCTCTGACAAAGTGCTGACGATAATCCCAGGTGAGTGGCCCAGAATCATTCATCATTGATAATGCTGTCTCCTTGTAACCGAGGCCTCTCCTACCCATTTTTCTTCCCTTGGGTATAGGCTTAGTCATCCCTTGCAGTTGCGCACCGAGGCCTCTCCCCGGTTGATAGCCTAGTTTCAATATAATATTCCACCCCTTTGAATCTCGGATCTGCGGCGTCACTTTGACATTAACTGGAGTAGTGATGGGCTTGGGAGACGTGTAAGCCCAAGGAAAGTTCAAATCAAGCACTGACAAAACGGGTCGGCTACTCGGCCAGAGTGTGGGAAGAACTTGATCTGAGATGGCCTTGACTGTCTGCACTGTGGACAAGCTCTTGACTTTGACGACCCTCCCTTGGAAGGGGAATTTAACGCACTGATGTGCGGTGGAGGGTACGGCACCAAGCGTGTCAATCCAGGGACGACCCAAGATAGCCTTGAACATAGGGTCGATGTCGAGAACATAGAATTCCACGGCCATAGCAAGGGGCCTGAGCTCTGCCTGAATGGTGATTATCCCGTGACATGCTCGCCTTGAGTTGTCATATGCTGCTATAGTGGTGGGAGTAGGCCGTAGTAACTCTTCAGATATGTTGCATGCTCGGAGGGTGCTAAGTGGGCAAACATTAATTGAGGCCCCCGTGTCAACCAGTGCTGCTTCAATGTCGACTTTGTTCAGGGTAATTGTTATGCAGAGCGGCATTTGCCGAGCCCCCGGAGGTGCAAGCTCGGTTTCTGAGAATGTAATTGCCGGCCCTTTGGAGATAGTTGCTAGTGCTGTTGGTAAGCTGTCGACTGCCATGTCTTCACTAACCATCACCTTCTGTAGGAAATCCCTCAGTGCATCCTGATGAAGGGTAGACCTTTTGATCAGCTCCAGCATGGATATCTTAGCGGGTACCCGATCCAGATGATGTAGCAAGTCATATTGGGTACCCGGCAGAGGTTCAGCTTCCTCTTGCTCGGCCACCGGCTGAGAGGACTGGGGATTAGAAGTAGTAACATAATTCCGATGGAACATCTTTCCGCTCCTTAAGGCACAGTTTGCCGCAGCCTCCGAAGATAGTATGATGGGCCCTGTAGGGTGGATGAGTGGGACAGGTGGTGCGGGGGAGGTGATTTGGTGGAGCGTAGGGTTGGTGAGGTTAATGGGAGGTGAGCGAATGATAGGTGAGGGATTGGTGGAAGGTACGATGGTGATAAATGTTGATGCGGGTGGAGGGAAGGCTAGTGGATGTTTGAGAGTGGGCGAAGGATTAGGTGGTGGTGTGATGATGGTGAGGGGAGTAAGTGTTGGAGGGTATGATGGGATGGAGAGCGGTAGAGGGTTTGCTGGAGCGGGTGTGGATGGTAAGATGAGCGGAGAGGGTGTCGGTTGTGTAGGGAGGATGAAGGAATGGTTGCGGAGGTTGTGGTGGAAGGCCATTACTTGCGGTGTGGCGCCATCATCATCAACAAACCACCCGGCGTTGGGGGCCGGTGGTTGAACCACGTTTACTTGTGCTGGTGCCGGTGGCTGCTGCTGAGGAGCGGGTGGATGATTCGGCATCGGGTTCTGATGGATGCCTAGGTCTTGTACTTGCTGTGGCTGCTGCTGTTGTGGTGGCTGCTGCGGCTGTGGTGCTTGATGCTGCTGCACTTGCTGCCCCTGTGGCTGCCTTCTCTTCTCTTTAATCTCCACAATGGCCCTATGCATTTCGGCCCAGTCGATTCTCTGTCCTTCATGAAGGTCATATACCAGATCCCGGAACTGAAAACATCCTTCTATGGTATGGCCTGGCTGCCTATGGAACATGCAATATTTAGTCTGATCAACCGCCGGGTTCCAAACAGGCCGTTCCGGAGGAAGTTGGATTGCATTTACTGACATAAGTGCCGAGAAAATATCTGTAAGTGTCTCTGGCAATGGAGGATACTGGGCTCTCCTGGGAGCCGGGCGCTTGCTATTAGGGTTGTTGTTATTGTAACCGTTGGGTGGAGGGACGTTATGGTATTGTGATGGTGGCGATGGTTGTTGTGGAATGGTGAAGGTGTTTTGTGGAATGGTGAAGGCGGGGGGAGGGTTTTGTGGAGTGGCCTGGAAGTTTTGCGGAGCGGTGTTTTGTGGATTGCGGGGGTTTTGGTTGTAGCGGAAGGGTGCGGCCTGAAATGGAAAAGCAACGGCTTGTACTTGCTCGTTTGTTTGGACTCCCTCGGTAACCGGCCCTTATGGTTTCTTGTGGTACTTGGGCTTTTGGTTTTCGAAAAGAGAATGGATAGGGGAGTCCTTGAATTGAGTTTGTATGAAGCGCGCCCGGCTGTAGAGTTGATGCATGTTAGCTATATCATTCATTGCCAGGATGTTGCGGAAAGTCGGCGTGGCATTGGAGATCAGTAATTTGACCTTCTCTTCCTCCGGAATATGGCCAGGCACTCTGGCGGCCATCTGCCTCCACCTGTCTGCATAGGTGGCGAACTCTTATTCCGGTTTCATCTTTTCGGCTACTAGGTCTGTAAATGAATATTCTGGCCCGACCCTGTCTTGAAACCGCTGAATGAATTTGTCCTTAACTACCTTGAAACTTTCGGTCTCTTCCAGTGGCAAAGAATAGAACCATTCCAGAGCAACTCCATCTAAGGATCGGCGGAATAAATACGCCATGAGGCGATCATCATATTGGAACTGCGCCGATTCATATAGAAAATCCCTCACATGGATAAAGGGATTGCTGTTCCCATCGTACTTACGGTAGTTGGGGAGCTCTGATTGCGGAGGGAACCGAATGTTCTGGAAGCTCGGAATAGGAATATCGGCCAAGGATTGTGGGCCCACCCTTTTCTGGAGGAAGTCGAGTTGTTGCTGAATGGTGGCCCACTTGTTAAGCAAGTCCTGCTCTTGGGAGGGAGCAGGGGTAGTGAAGGACGCCGATTGTATTTGAGGAGCGGATGGAATGACTGTAGCAGAAAGGGGAGGCCCATAGACAGTGGAGATAGGGGGCCCGTAGGAAGGATATTGGGCCTGAGATATACCCAGATGGGAGTGAGTTTGGGCCACCCCTTGCTGAGAGTGTAAGAAATCAGAAGGGTTCATGAGAAGCTGTGAAGCCACCGAACCAGAATTGTGATGATCCACCTGGACAAAAGAAGGGATAGGCGATTTCCCTTTATCAAAAGACTGATGGGCTGAATTGGAAGATTGACCCATCTCCATGCCGGCGAAAGTGATGGTCCGAGGTTGGACCGGGGTGAGGTCAATCGGAGTGGGCTGAACGGACGGCCCGATAATGGAAGGATTAGATTGACCTTGAACAGCGGCGGAGGGAGAAGCGTTGGACCCTTGCATAGCTTGAAATAGGACTTGAAGTTGGGTCGGGTCCAATTAGGCCATCATGTGAAGGACGGAGCCCGCGGAAGGAGTAGAAAGAGAAGGGGTACCTTGACTACCTCCCACAGATGTGGAGGACGGGAGAGGGGCAGTCCCTTCTCCGGAGGGAAAGGTGGCAACCCTAGGGGGGTTCTCAAGGAGCCCTTGAGGAAGAGAGTCCTCTTGGGAACGCGGAGGATTGAAGGATGCCATGGTGGATTCGAAGAGGGGATTGGAATAGAACGTGAAGGAAGAAGCGACTCGAGAAGACGATTCAGACGGACGAAAACAACTCCACATGCAACGGACAACCTTGACAAAAAGCAAAAACAACCAACACAAAGCACACAATAAGCAACCGAACTTAGGTGATTTTAACAAGATGTAAGTGGTAAAAGATGAGACACTCAAAAATCAAGCAAGTTGTTTAGAATGATGCGACAAGATTCTTATGATTTCTCCTTTGGAACTTTAGTGAATTGATCGATATGTATTCTCAACAATGGGTTCCTAATAGGAGATGGATATGGGACTTGGTTTGACTCTAAGTGTAACCACTCAATCACTTATGCAACCCTAGACACGGGGTGAGAAAGGTACAACCAGCCCGGCGTCCGTGTGGGAATCCACGGCTCGCGGGGACTTATGGAGGTCCCTGCTGTGATTTCCTGGTCGGCCCCAAGGAATATGGAGACGAGAGGTCCTCACAACAAGGTAGGAAAATGCAATCTAATGTATGAAAAGATTAATGACCCTATGTGCACCGGAGTGCATGCAAAGTCTAGCCTAACAATCTAACAATCAATAGTGCACACCATGATATGCAGATATGAACAAAGCAAGAAGGAGGTCAAGTATCACCCAAGCAATAAATCACAGCAAAAACTACGGAAATCAATGCACCTCGGATGCGTACCTTCCAGGAGAGTAACGGTCGAAGGCCCCTGCGTTAGAGAGCAATAACGGTCAAAGGCCAGACCGCTAGATAATATATAACGCAGGGGTATGAGACCGTCAGATGAGCCAGAGAACAAAACCAAACAGAAGTAACCGGGGAACCCGTGGGAGCTCACACAGCAGAACCAACGTGGCGGTCTAATGCCCCTGCGTCAGAGAACTGTGACGCGGGGACACCTGGCCGTCAGAGAACTCAGAAAACCAGAATATGCAGTAATCAAAGGGGAAACAAAGGGCAACTCAACAAGCAGATGATGGCAGGTTTTAAACAAGAATCAAGAGCACGATTGGCACAAGCTGTCCCACCGTGATCGCCAAAAAATTATCTGTTGATATTTATTTGCCTATCTTTTATCTTACTTTTGAGGTTTGCGAAGTAATATGGCAAGATGACAAACAAGCAATCAAAGATCTACTCAAACCTGTGAACATGTGAACATGAACCTAGGCAATCATAGCTAGCTCTAGCATGGGCATGCTACCTCAATCAAATTACGCTAAGGAAAAGGAAAACACACGCCGGGGCGTGGAGCAAGGAATAAATAAAAACACACCGTGAAGGTGGAGCAAGCAAGGAAATTAAAGAAGATGTGATGAAGAAGACAGTTAATGCCCAATACCAAGGAAAGATGTGATCGCCACCAAAGTAAACACAAGTCAAAGACCTGAATATACCTTGGAAATAGGTGGATGAAGCACCCGCCCACGGGAGAGAAAACCAAGGAAAGCCTGCAGATCAACTTGGAAGTAACGGCCAGAACCCCATGCGTCGCTTGAAAGCGACGGCCGCACGATAGACCGCTGGAAGACAGTGACGCGCTTGCTCCAGACCGTCAGATAACCTGCAGTAGTAAAGCTTGAATTCTTTTAACTCCAACTCTTCCAGCCGGCTAGAAGACTTGGGCCTCGTGCTAATGAACCTGTAAACCTGCCAAAGAAGTAGAAAGACAAGACAAGACAACCTCAATTAGCCCTTTTCACAAGCATAGCATCAATTCTTAAAGAGCTTAAGAACATCAAAAGGAGAGGGAATTACCGGGGAGTTTTTGGTTTTTTAACCCCTCTGGGTGTTTTAAAAGTTTGGGAGGATGTTTGTATGCTTAGAGAACAGTGAAAAACGTGGAGGAAGAGGAGGGACAATGCTTTGTTTGAAGAAAACCAAGGAAGGACTCAAGCATGCAATGATGAACTTGAAAGACAAAACCAAAGTACTCCCTTGATTATGAGATGGATGGACGTGGGAAGCAGTTCCTCTTGGATGAAGATGGCTCCTGAGTTCGGCAGCACTTCGTCGTGAATTCAAATCTTCCTCCTTCTTGGCCATGAAGTCAAGGGTTCTATTTATAGACCCTCAAACTCTTAGGTCGAGCAGAGGATAATTCAGCAAGATAAAGAGATAACTCTTAGCAAATCCTTGAAGATAATATCACCAAGAGTCCATAGAAACAAACGGGGGGTCCTGAGGATCGGATTTGAAAGAGATAAGGCCAATCCAAATCCTTATCTCGACCACGGAGTAGCAGAGAAAAGGCTTGAACTGCCAGGACTCTCGGAAGGAAGTAACGGCTGCACGATAGACCGCCACTTTGAAGTAACGCACCAAGGAACGACCGCCATTTTCAACCCTATCCCAAAGAGATAAGATCAACGGGAAGAAGACCCAACAAGCTGGACTCTTCAAGGAAGCGACGGCGAAGGCATAGGGCGTCAGAATGAAACAACGGCTGCACGACAGACCGTTATTATCAACGTGGAATTAAAAGGATAAGCTTTACAACGAGGCCTTAAGCCTTAGGAATCTTCAAAGAGTAATGGTCCAGGACCCATCCGTCAGAAGGAAGAAACGCGCCTGACTGGGACCGTTATTAACATTGAGGTTCAATAATGAAATGAGGGGGCTTGCTAAGATTCATCCAACGAAACGCCACCGGGAGCCACATCTTAATCCAGGAATTAAGACCCAAGAAATAGGCTTCAACTAATCAAGAGACTCAATGAAGGGTGAACAACTCGGAGCATCATATAGAATGAAATAAGGAGATGACCCGACTTATTGGGTATAAAACGGGTGTCAACAGTTCACTACACCTTGGGGCACGTATTGTTATGTGCTCATGCCGTTTGGACTCAAGAATACTGGAGCCACTTACCAGAGTGCCATGATGGCTATTTTTCATGATATGATCTATAATTATATCGAGGTGTATGTGGATGACCTAGTAATGAAGTCAAGAACAAGGATTGAGCATCCTGGGGTTCTAACCAAAGTGTTGCAAACAGCCATGGAATATCAGCTGAAAATGAACGCTAAGAAGTGTGTGTTTGGTGTTTCATCAGGGAAGTTGCTTGGGTTCATTGTCAGCAAGAGGGGTATTGAGATTGATCCCAACAAGGCGAGGGCAAAAAGAGATATGCCTCCTCCCAAAAATTTTAAAGAAGTCCGAGGGTTGATCGGGAGGTTGCAATTTATCCGTCGATTTGTTTCCCAGCACTCACAAAGGTGTAGGTCATTCTACAAGCTTACTAAGCCGGGAGTCAAATTTAATTGGGATGACAAGTGTCAAACGGCTTTTGACGGATAAAAGGATTATCTATCAAATCCTCCTGTCCTGAGGCTGCCGATTCCTGGCAAACCGCTCGTGCTTTATGTCTCTGTCCTGGATGACTTAGTAGGTTCTGTCCTTGCGCAAGTTGATGAAGAAGGTAAGGAAAGGGCAGCATACTACTTGTCTAAGCTTCTCAACCCTTGTGAGCAAAAGTATACAGCTATGGAGAAGACCAGCGTATCTTTAGTCTGGGTAGTTCAGAAATTGAAGCATTACTTCTTAGCTCATGAGGTTCATCTCATTCCTCGCATGAATCCCATCAAGTTCCTCCTTGAAAAATCTGTTCTTACCGATCGATTAGGACGATGGCAAAGCTTCCTTTCTCAGTTTGATATCACTTACATTCAGCAAAAAGCAATTAAAGACTATGCCATAGCAGAACACCTTGCTCATCACCCTCTCCCTAGATTTGATCCTGCTCACTCAGAGTTTCCAGATGAAGAACTAATGTCCGTCAATCAGCCCGATTCGATATGGACATTGCATTTTGATGGAGCTCTAAATTCTCAAGGAAAGGGGATCGACATTGTTCTTCTATCACCTGAGGGTATCGCCATTCCACTTGCCTCTCAGCTTACATTTCCAGTTATAAATAATATAGCTGAATATTGTTGTGTCCCCTGGTTATGCTGATAACAGATCATAAATCATTAATAGATAATTGAGGAATATCTAACATATTTTGACTTGATGAATTGACTAAACTAGTGCAGGAAAACTTCTATAAGTGATGTCTCGACACGGCCTAATGATGTCCTGACACATCTAGAAGAAAATGTGTTGAATCTCCAACATTTGAGCTCCGGCATAAAATGAATATGTCGACACATTTGACCCATGTCTCGACACCTCCAGACAAAATTAAGCTGAAGTCATTCTATCTGGCCTCTTGACTCACCGATGTCTCGACACACTGAGTGAAAAGTGTCGACACATTCGTGTGATAATCTCTACATATGGCGCTCCTGTGTCGACACCTTCATGCGACAATTCTTCACATGGCTCACATGTCTCGACACCGTTTGGTGCTGTCTCGACACAGTCATGGTGTCATCGTGGAGCCAAGCACATATGTCCCTACACAGCACTATGGATGTCTCGACACATCTGCCATGGGTCTTCAAGACATTCACTGGATCTCCCGACACACTGGTTGTAAAGTGTCGACACATCAACGTTCAACCAAAACGATTTTGAAACCGGCAGAAGCTATCTTCAAGGTTTTCAATGGGATGCCTCGACACACTGAGAGGAAAGTGTCGACACATTTGGTTCGACCAGAACGGATCTGAATCCGACGGAAGCTGTCTTCAGGATCCGAAACTTAACCCAGAGGATCCGTTTGCTCTGGAAAGAGCCGTGAAGGTACTACCTCGTTAGAGGACTGTGTCTTGGCAGAGATATCCTCTGAAGAAGATCGTACCTTTGCTGCTATGGTCTCTTACCTACCCACATATCTGCAGACTTGACAGAAAAAGAGTCAACTATGCAAATGGAAGCAAATCAAATAATGTGGATATGACA
Organism: Amorphophallus konjac; assembly: GCA_022559845.1. Lineage (NCBI taxonomy): Eukaryota > Viridiplantae > Streptophyta > Magnoliopsida > Alismatales > Araceae > Amorphophallus > Amorphophallus konjac. The sequence continues at coordinate 412,807,558 of CM040120.1, forward strand.
TTCTGGGTGTTGCTTGATAAGTGGACAACATTGATGTCGCCCAAGGACACCAATATATGAGGAGCATGACTCAAGTTTGAAAAAGAGCATCCAAGCAAGCAAGAGGAAAACGAAAAGCTGGAAGACTTGCTGATGAAGCTACACTCCTTCCTGATGCTGCCTGCGTGAGTGCAACAAAAAGAAGATGATCCTCTTCCTCACGATGAGAGGACTCCTTGCAAGCAGGAAGGTCTTGTGAAGCTCCGTCCAGAACCCTTGAAAGCTGAAAGCTAGATCATCATCCTATCACAAGGGTTGTGGTGAAGAACTGAAGAACAAGAAGAGAGCCAAGGAGCCCTCAAGCTCTTTCCCAGATAGGAGACTTCTTTCTCATAGTGCTTCATTACTATACTCTGTCTGGTTGTTTCATTTTCAGTTTGCCTTTCTTCAAAACACACTTTATATCATTTGTTCCCTAACTGTGAGTAGGAAGACAGACGGTGTGGTAACCGGTCTGTGTGTTTTGGGTTATGACCCCTCAAGCTGTGTGGCAGCGGAGTTGTGAGAGTGTATCTCTCTGATCGAAGCTATGAATCAGCGGATGTGCTTTTGCACTAGTGAAGCCTAACCGTGTTGTGTGAGGGGTGGACATAGGTCTCTAGATTGGGACCGAACCACCTTAATGATTGTGTCTTGTGGTTTGGTTTCCTTTATATTCTAGCGGTAGAAGCTTGGTAGGACCGTTCATGGATATCATTTGTGTGTTCGGCTTCCTAGATATTAACTAAATATCTATCTTATCATCATTTATGTTAGATTCCTTTTTATTTCTGTAAAGAAGGGCAAAAAGGGGCTGATCTATTCACCCCTCCCCTCTAGATCTGCCTATCACCACTCAACACGTGGTATCAGAGCTAGTCTCTCTATATGTGGTCTAACGACCTTGAGAGAACTGGTGATATGACAACTAAAGGTCCTATGGCCGAAGGACATTCCATAAATAGGCCTCCCTTTTTCACTGGGACAAATTATCCTTACTGGAAAAACCGCATGCAGGTCTTCATTAGAGTCTAAGATCATGAAGTCTGGCGAGTGATCAGCAAGGAACCATTTAAGCTACCTCCGGACGAAGATACATGTACTAAAGAACATATCAGGCAATCAACTCTGAACTGGGGTGCCAAGCACATCATGCAGTGCTCCCTTCATCCAACTGAATACTCAAGGGTGTCAACTTACGCCACTGCAAAAGAAATGTGGGACCGTCTTGAGATAATATATGAAGAGACACAGCAGGTACGTGCAACCAAAGCTAACATGTTGGTATCTGAATATGAGAAGTTTAGAATGAAATATGATGAGTCCATTTCGGACATGTACGTTGAGCTAACCATGCTCACTAATGGCTTGACTGAGCTAGGTAAGACCTACTCTGAGCAGGAAATAGTAAGGAAGATTCTGAGATCACTAACTCCTATTTGGCATACAAAGGCCACAGTGGTTGAAGAATCAAAAGACTTAACTACCATCAAAGTAGAAGAACTCATAGGGTCCCTGATGACCTATGAGATGAATCTAAAGAACAAAAAGGCTTAGGTAAGTAAAAAGAAGCCTCTAGCTCTTAAAGCTGAACCAAGCTCTAAGGAGTTATCTGAAGATGAAGAGCCTTCAAGTAGCAACACTGAAGATAAAGTTGCTCTATTGACAAGAAAGTTTAGAAGATTTCTAAGAAAGGAAGGTACATGCTTCACTAAGAAGAAGCCCCAGGTAAAAAGAGGTTTAAGGCTAAGACCTGAAAATGTTAAAAAGTCTGAGAAGCTGGTTTGCTACTCTTGCAGGAAACCAAGACACATCAAGTCTGAGTGTCCAGAAGAAGCTAAGAAAGCTATGTCCAGGTGGAAGAGCAAGAAGAAGCAGGGCATGGTGTGCACTTGGAGTGATGAAGAAGAGGAAGAGACTGAAGACAACTCCTCTGGGGAAGAAAAAGATGATTTTTGTCTAATGGCCAAAGGAGAAAAAGACAGCGAGGTGAGCTCTCCCTTTGAACATTTCTCTACTGATGATTGGGAAGAAGCTTACTTCAAATTGATGGATAAGTATGAAGTGTACAGAAAAGAAAACAAAACCTTAAAGAAGAAGGTTGACTCCTTTGGCCAAGATAAAACTCTAAATGAAAAGATAATCTCTCTAGAAACTGAAATTGAAGATCTCAGAAAAATGAATGAAAATCTTAAAGAAGGTAAGAAGCCATCTCTCTTTCACATGAAAGTTTTTGGGTCAAAGTGCTTTGTTCATAATAATGATAAAAAAGTTTTGGAAAAGTTTAAGCCCAAGAGCGAAGAAGGAATATTTCTTGGGTATTCCGACAAGTCTAGAGCTTATAGAGTCTATAATCTTAAGACCCTTTGTGTGGTAGAATCCCCTCACATCACCTTTGATGAGATTGATCATAACAACACTTGCAGGGAAGATGATGATGGGGAATTCCTGAACGTAAAAGGAAAAGAGGAACTTCCACAAGAGGAGGCACAAACAAATGAGGACCAAGGAGAACCAAGTAATACTCTAGTCACCGAAGCAGACAAAGGTAATACTCAACCTGATCTAAGAGTATTGAAAGACCATCCTTTGGAAAACATCTTAGGTAATCTGCATGACTGAACCAAAACTAGGTCTCATTTCAAAATTATGGATGAAATTGAACAACTTGCTCTTGTGTCTCAAACTGAACCCAAAAATATTGTAGAGGCCTTAAAAGATGAAAACTGGATCAATTCCATGCATGATGAATTAAACCAGTTTGAAAGAAATAAGGTATGGCATCTTGTTCCTAGACCTCAAAAGAAATCAGTCATAGGAACCAAATGGATTTTCAGAAATAAACTAAGTGAAGATGGAAAGATAGTAAGAAACAAATCCAGATTGGTGGCTCAGAGGTATAATCAAGAATTTGGCATAGATTATGAAGAATCTTTTGCTCCTGTTGCTAGACTTGAAGCCATTAGAATCTTGCTAGCATTTACATGTTCTCATAAAATCAAACTACATCAAATGGATGTTAAGAGTGCTTTTCTAAATGATCTTATTAAAGAAGAAGTCTATGTAGAGCAACCCCCCGATTTTGAATGTACATATTTCAAAGATCATGTTTATAAGTTGGACATGGCTTTATATGACTTGAAACAGGAACTAAGCTCGGTATGACAAACTAAGCTCATACCTCACCGAACAAGGATATTCAAGAGGTAATATAGATCAGACACTATTCACCAAGAAACAAGGTAAGGATATCTTGATAGTTCAGATTTATGTGGATAACATAGTGTTTGGGTCCACTAAACCTCAAATGTGTGAGGAGTTTGCTAAACTCATGACCAATGAATTTCAAATGAGTCTAATGGGTGAGCTTCAATTCTTTCTTGGCTTGCAAATCAATCAAAGCAATGAAGGCTGCTTTATCAATCAAGCCAAATATGTGAAGGAGTTGCTGAAAAAGTTTGATCTGACCAACTGCAAACCATTAGGAACTCCTATGGGGACTGCCACTTCATTGGTTGCAGATGAACAAGGTATTCTTGTAGATGCAAAGAGGTACAGAGGTATGATAGGATCATTACTCTATCTAACTGCATCTAGACCAGACATTCAATTTAGTGTTTACCTTTGTGCTAGATTTCAGTCTAGTCCTAGAGAGTCCCACTTGACTGCTGTCAAACATATTTTAAGATACCTTGCTGGCACTCAAGAATTGGGACTATGGTATCCTGCATCTTGTGAACTTTCACTTATTTCATATTTAGATGCAGATTATGCAGAATGCAAACTAGACCGCAAGAGCACTAGTGGCTATTACCAATTTCTTAGTGGGTGTTTGGTTTCTTGGGCCTCCAAGAAATAGCACTCGGTTGCCCTCTCAACTGCAGAGGCAGAATATGTTGCTGCAGGGAGTTGTGGCACCCAAGTAGTATGGATCAAACACCAACTCCAAGACTATCTAATAGATCTTGGCTGTGTTCCCATTCTGTGTGATAACACCAGTGCTATAAATCTTGCAAAAAATCTAGTCATGCACTCTAGGACTAAACACATTGAAATTAGGCATCATTTTATAAGGGATGAAGTCCTCAAAAATCACTTCGAGCTCCATTTTTTAGACTCAGAAAATCAGATTGCAGATATCTTCCCAAAACCCTTAAGTAATGATAGGTTCACAACTTTAAGGAGAGAGCTTGGTCTATGCAGACCTCAATCCACTCAGGTTTGAGCTATCTATTCCTCCTTCGATGCTCTGCTTACTTGTCTTTGCTATGATTGAAACAAGCATATCTGCTTTGATTTAGAACTGGTCCATTGGCTATATGAACCTTGCTTTGAATGATGGTCACATTTAGGGGGAGCTTGTTTGCATTTATGATTGTTTTTAGTTGAACATCATCTTATGACTGAATGGTATATTAAATGACGAGAAGTGGAAAGATAGGTCACGCCTGTCAGGAAACTCTCCTCAAGCGTGAGGACAGGCCTCCGCCAAGTACCATAAGTCAGAAATGCATTTTGCTATCTGCATAGTTGATTTCTAATGCATAAGCATGTTTAAAGCTTTAGCATCCAATAAAGCACATCTCAGTGGCAGCAAAAGGTAAAACCATTCTTGATTGATTATCTGAAAGAGGAAAGTCAGCGACACTGACAGTAGAAGCTGGCAGGTGTATGTCAGAAATGAAGACTCAAAGAAGCTAGCTGAGAATAGTTTATTGTACAGTCAGGTGTAGAGACATGCTGAACAAAACCCCTTGAACAGGTCGACACCCTACTGATATGTGTCGAGACATACTGGACAAAGTCTCTTGAACAGGTCAACACCCTGCTGATATGTGTCGAGACATGCTGAACAAAGTCTGCTGTACAGGACGACACCCTACTGACATGTGTCGAGACATGTAGCATAGAACCTGTTGATCAGATCGACACCCTCTAGTCATGTGTTGATACTGTCTCTCAGCCGCCCTTGGTTTTGAAGATCAAATGGAGAGTTTCCTTAACTTCTTTTTCCCAATGCTTCCTTCATTTCCATCTCAAATCTTTTGCCTCTGAACCTTCACTTTTCACCGAGCATTAAGTGAGGGGAAGTTGAGAATATTTTTATTCATCTATACAACCCTGAGTGAGTTCATGTGTATTACTCCTGTTAAAGAAATGATTTCTTATTTATAATCCTTATTTTCGTTAATCATTGCATTGAGTTCTACCAACCTTGCTCTCATAATAGGATTAAAGCATTCTTCAAGTCCTTGAAAATGACCATTGCCTAAGCATATGAAAGTTCACTTAAAATAGGCTTCTTGGTTTATGAATGGATTGTCATGTATTGTCTTTAAACATGTTACGTAACTTGAAGTCTATTAGAGAATACACCCCCTAAAAACCATGTTGCTATAATTTCAGAGCAATGACCTCTCTTCAGAGAAATTAGATCCTCCATCAATGAAATGAAGGATAATCTAGTCATGATAAAGACAGTCAACTCTGTTCTAAAGTATTCAGAAAGATAACCTACACTGAGTAACCAGGGATTCTAGCGTCTAAACGACGTGTTTCCTTAAGTCAAAAAGTGAATGTTATATCAGACTATTTAATTAATTCAAAAAAAAAAGGTTTGGGGTTGACTCTATACCATGCTTCAAATAAAAAGGTTTTTTGTTTGCTTCCAATACTTGCTTATCTTCCTTTCCCAATCTTGCCTAATGAAAGTGATAAGTAAGCCAAAAGAGCTTGGTTCCATTCTCTTGACTTTTACAAATGCTTTAGTCATATTATTTGTTGCAAAAACATTTTTTTCTTAAACCTTCATTACTCAAAAATGAGCTTATAAGCTTTAAACCATTTTGAACTTAACATAGGGGTATATATGCCATTTCTTATTTTAGGCTTGTTATTTTAAAACTCAAAAATCTCAACTTTCCTTTTTAACTCGACGGTGAAAATCAAATCTTTTACCTTTCCTCACTTTCTAACCCTATTCACTCTCCGACGAATCTACACATCCACGCCGTGGAGGTCGACGCCCAGCTCCATCCTTCTTCACATGTGCAACCATCTCCCCTGCTAGCCCTAGCTGCCATCTGTCTCCTCTCCTCCTTTCCGTCCACTCTCTCCATGGCTCCACCAGTCACCCGCGGTAAGAAGAAAGACGCGGCTTCATCCAAGAAGGCCGTTGTCTCCAAAGACCACACAGAAGGGCGATCCAAGAGTATTGAGGACCGCCCAGCTGCAGAACCAGCCAGAAGAAGGGCTGCCGAGGCCCAGGAGTCCAACACTGACAAGGGTTCACCGCCGCCACCAAAGGCTGTCCGCCAAAGAAAAAGGGAAGGCCAAAGCTCAGTCAGTCCCTCCGAAGCCCAATACTACTGCCTCCATCAGGGAAGAAGACAGTGATCCCACCAGGATTCTCTTCCCTATGTATGTTGATTTTGGTGACCACATGATGCTTGAATCTTTTCCTAAACTACTGCCTTTATTTGAGTTCCAAGGATGGCGACGGTTTTTGTCCGATCACAAGGTCTACTACCCTTTTTTAGTTCAGCAGTTCTACAAGAACTTGTTTTTTGATGAACACAAGAAAGTCCTTCAGACTGAAGTCAAGGGGGTTTTCATCAAGCTTACAACAAAACTTCTTCACAGAGCCTTACACATACATCGGGATGGGGAAATCGAATCTGAGGTTCAGATTGACTTGTCTGTAGCTTACACCATACTGACAAGAATGCCTCGAGACCCTCAGGATGCTACCCAATTACTTGTCAAATCCTTTGACACAAATCAATTTCCTCCATTGCAACGTCTACTGCATCACATTTTTACTACCATGATTACCCCACAAGGGGGTGGCAGAAGTAGACTTACAGAGACCCAGAGGTTCCTGTTTTACTGCTTGTTCAACAATTACATGTTTGTTTACCAGAGATCATGCTCCGGATTATGGACATTTGCACTTACAACCGGCGTAGCCTGCCCTATGCCACACAGTTAACTGCTATTTTTCAAAAGGTTGGCATCCCTCTTGATAATGAGAAGTCCATATCTATCCCCAGGAGCAATGTTTACAGCATGAGGTTCATAGAAAATTACATGCACTTCAAAAAGGAAGGTGACAAACTTGTAAGGAATCTGCCTAGACATCTACATGACCCTCCAGAATAGCCAGCTCCACAGGCACAGCCTGCACAGGCACAGCCTACACATGATCAGCCAGCACAGGACCAGCCAGCTTCAGATGCACAGTTAGATCAACATGAGGAAATGTTCCATGCAGATATCCACTTTGAGCAGGCCCCTCAATAGCAGCAATCTGCAGATCCCATGGACCAACCTGGGATGATGATGGCTTTTGGCATTCAACCCCCTCTATCTCCGGACAATGAGCGTACATTGTTCAGTGCAAGAGATGCCCCTCCTGAATTTCATACAGAGGCCTCCACCTCACTAGGTCCTGCTTTTGGTGCCACTGGTAGTCTCATGGACACTCACCCTACACTTATCCAATTTCTTACTGCTCAGTTTGGGGGCATTAACTCCTCCTTTGGACAACTCAGCTTGCAAGTGGAGAGAATAGAAGCCAGACAACTCCACAATGAGCAAGTTCAAACCAGCAGATGGGAAAATTTTAGGCATGACAAACACAGGTCAGATGCAAGGTTGTACAACTTCATGAACTCAATCGTCAATGTGTGTGAAAGAGCTGGGACAATAATGAAGAGGCTCCGACAAATTCACCTTGAAACCTAGGAGAAAACTGCAGACATGGTGAGGCATGCATATGACATACGAGAAGAGCAAGGTAATATCAACATTAAGTGTGCCAAACAGATGTACTCCTCCAATCAGCTAGCTGACCAAGTGGCTAGCGCCACTACATCCATCCGAGCACAAGCGGCTGGCACAACTACATCCATCAGAGCACATGTGACCGCAGAGACCAACAGATCCATTGATGCCACCTCTAATCTGGAGAGAACAGTTAATGCTACTTCTTCCCGACTACTAGATGCCTCCCAACGGCTGAAGGGGAAGATGTACTCTGACTCCAACAAGCTACTGGATGCCTCCTCCAAGCTTGCAGAAACTGTACACACAGACACAGCTTGAGCAGTCAACAGCACCATCAAAGCTGAGGCCAAAATGGATGTAGTGTACAGAAAATTGGATATGGTCGGTACTGAAATGTTGGAACTCATTCGACTGCATAAAGCTCAACTCCAACCAGCTCTGTAGGACGCATGTGATGAATGGTGCCCTCCTCCTCAAACAGAAGCCACATCTTCTCGTTTTCCACCACAAGGCTCCCAGCAGAGGCTAAAACAGAATACATCTATGAAATGATTCAAGGCTGGCTCAAGGACATCAAGGAAAATATCAAGTCTTTGCACCCGTTTGTCAGACAAAGGGATGAACAGCTAACTCAGAGGGTTGACTCTCTAGCAACAACAATCTCTCACATGCAACACGACTTCCAAGAGGCACAGATCCTTCACTTTGCTAGTTCTAGCTCCATGCCTCCACCACAGCAGCCTCCTCCTTCACCCCCTCCTTACTGATGACAAAGGGGGAGAAGTACTGAAGATCTTCTGAGAAGACAAGCATCATCTAGCATCTAGCATGTAGTTAGATTTTTCATCTAGATTTTAGTTTTTGCATTTAGATTAGCACTGTAACTGCTTGAGCACACATCTTTGCTTGATCTATACAAAACCATGGTTGATCAATGAAACAAGCCTTTTGTTGTGTTGTTGAAAAATGATATATGTTGAAAAATGCTAACATTCAGTTGTTGTGTGAATGGATGAATCACACTTGGTTGATGGCTCCTCAAACCAATTTGATTTTAATGCTATATGAATGCTTGGATATACTGATTAATGGTTGTCATCATCAAAAATGGGGAGAATATTGTGTCCCCTGGTTTTGATGATAGCAAATCATAAATCATTAATAGATAATTGAGGAATATCTAACATATTTTGGCTTGATGAATTGACTAAACTAGTGCAAGAAAACTTCTCTAAGTGATGTCTCGACATGGCCTAGTGATGTCCCGACACATCTAGAAGAAAATGTGTTGAATCTCCAACGTTTGAGCTCTGGCATAAAAGGAATGTGTCGACACATCTGACCCATGTCTCGACACCTCCAGAAGAAATCAAGCTGAAGTCGTTCTGTCTGGCCTCTGGACTCACCGATGTCTCGACACACTGAGTGAAAAGTGTCGACACATTCGTGTGATAATCTCTGCACATGGCGCTCCTGTGTCGACACCTTCATGCGATAATTCTGCACATGGCTCACATGACTCGACACTGTTTGGTGCTGTCTCGACACAGTCATGGTGTCATCGCAGAGCCAAGCACATATGTCCTGACACAGTACTATGGATGTCTCGACACATCTGCCATGGGTCTTCAAGACATTCACTGGCGCACTGGGTGTAAAGTGTCGACACATCAATGTTCAACCAGAACGATTTTGAAACCGGCAAAAGCTATCTTCAAGGTTTTCAATGGGATGTCTCGACACATTGAGCGGAAAGTGTCAACACATTTGGTTCGACCAGAATGGATCTGAATCCGACAGAAGCTGTCTTCAGGATCCGGAACTTAACCCAGAGGATCCGTTTGCTCTGGAAAGAGCTGTCAAAGTACTACGTCGTTAGAAGACTGTGTCTTGGCAGAGATATCCTCTAAAGAAGATCGTACCTTTGCTGCTATGGTCTCCTACCTACCCACATATCTGCAGACTTGACAGAAAAGGAGTCAACTATGCAAATGGAAGCAAATCAAATAATGTGGATATGACATTTTGGGTGTTGCTTGATAAGTGGACAACATTGATGCCGCCCTAGGGCACCAATATATGAGGAGCATGGCTCCAATTCGAAAAAGAGCATCCAAGCAAGCAAGAGTAAAATGAAAAGCTGGAAGACTTGCTGATGAAGCTACACTCCTTCCTGATGCTGCCTCCGTGGGTGCAACAAAAAGAAGATGATCCTCTTCCTCACGATGAGAGGACTCCTTGCAAGCAGGAAGGTCTTATGAAGCTCCATCCAGAACCATTGAAAGTTGAAAGCTAGATCATCATCCTATCACAAGGGTTGTGGTGAAGAACTGAAGAACAAGAGGAGAGCCAAGGAGCCCTCAAGCTCTTTCCCAGATAGGAGACTTCTTTCTCATAGTGCTTCATTACTATACTCTGTTTGGTTGTTTCATTTTCAGTTTGTCTTTCTTCAAAACACACTTCATATCATTCGTTCCCTACCTGTGAGTAGGAAGACAGACGGTGTGGTAACCGGTCTGTGTGTTTTGGGTTGTGACCCCTCAAGCTGTGTGGCAGCGGAGTTGTGAGAGTGTATCTCTCTGATCGAAGCTGTGAATTAGCGGATGTGCTTTTGCACCAGTGAAGCCTCACCGTGTTGTGTGAGGGGTGGACGTAGGTCTCTAGATTGAGACCGAACCACCTTAAAGATTGTGTCTTGTGGTTTGGTTTCCTTTATGTTCTAGCGGTAGAAGCTTGGTAGGACCGTTCATGGATATCATTTGTGTGTTCAGCTTCTTAGCTATTAACTAAATATCTATCTTATCATCATTTGTGTTAGATTCCTTTTTATTTCCACAAAGAAGGGCAAAAAGGGGATGATCTATTCACCCCTCCCCTTTAGATCTACCTATCACCACTCAACAAATATGAGGCTCTTCTGGCCGGACTGGAGGTCGCTCATCAATTCGGTGTTACCCAATTGCAGATTGTAGGTGATAGTCAGCTTATTCTTCGTCAAGTGCTTACTAAATGCCGCACGCTCGATCCCAAACTCAATCCCTACCAAGAACTTGCTTCTGCTTACGCCAAGCTATTCACCAAACTGAACTTCGTCCATGTTCCTCGAAATCAAAACATTTTAACTGATGCTCTTGCTTCCCTTGCATCCTCCGTAGTCTTCCTTCCCAAGAGAGACTTCCATTCGATTATCATTCAGAAGCGTCTTACTCTTGCTATCAAGGATCCTGCATTTCTTAGTGTTAAGGAGGAGGTGCTGAAGAAGGTTAAGGATGGTGGAATCGTTGAAAACAAAGGGATCATGCTATTAGATCTAGAAGAAGAATTGGACGACAAAGAAAAATCGTGCTATTATGAGATTGATAAATATTGTCAAGATCAGTCTTATCGTGAAGAGGCCATGGCAGAAGAGAGGAATGCCATTAGAAGGGTTGCTCAGAGATACACTTTGGTTGGGGGAGTGCTTTATAAGAGAGGTCTCACTGGTGTTTTGCTCAGGTGCCTTGACGATGATGAATCATGGAAGGTCGTGGAAGAGACGCATTCAGGAGTTTGTGGGGGTCATGTCAATAGCCAGATGTTAGCTAAGAAGATTCTTAGGCTAGGCTTCTAATGGCCCACTCTAGAAGAGGATTACTCCATCTATGTTCGAAGGTGTGTCAAGTGCCAACTGCACGCCGACAAAATCCACTCTCCTACTTCTTCACTTCATCCTATGTCCTCCCCATGGCCTTTCTCCATGTGGGCTTTCGATATCATTGAACCTCTTGGTGATTCAAACCTCCTCACAAAATTAAAATCATTTATACTCCCGGCCACGAAGTACTTCACCAAGTGGGCGGAAGCGGAAGCATACGTGGAGATCAAAGCATCAACCGTCTACAAGTTCGTTATGAAGAATATCATTGCGAGATTCGGCATACCAAGTACCATCGTCACTGACAATGGGCCGCAATTCATCTCTCAAGAGCTTCATGACCTCTACAATAGTTATAACATTACATTGCATCATTCGTCTCCTTATTATCCATAGGGCAATGGTCAAGCAGAGACAACAAATAAAACTTTGATTAAAATTATCAAGAAAACGTGTGAAGCTAACAAATTCGCGGATTGGCCAGAAAAGCTCATAGAAGCTCTATGGGCCTACCGTACTTCTATTCGTACACCTAATGGGAAAATCTCATTCGCCCTTACCTACGGAATGGAGGCGGTAGTTCCTTATGAGATCCTTATTTCTTCTCTGAGAGTACAATTGCACAAGGAGTTCTCTATTGATGAACGTCGTGAATCTCTCCTTGCACAGTTGGAACTCTTAGATGAGAGACATTTGGTTGCCGCCGAACATGCACGAGTCTATCAAAACAGACTTTCACGTTTTTATCAAAAGAAAGTGATTGAACGGAAATTCAGAGTCGGTGAAATGGTAATTAAGAGAATCTTTGTAAAACTCGGTGGACCTCGTTCAAAACTCCAACCAAATTGGGAGGGGCCTTATGTAATTAAAGAAGTCTATCCTGGCAATGCTTACAAACTGATTAACGTTGAAGGAGAAGAATTGGCTCACCCTTGGAATGGATTGTATCTTAATGAATATTACCCTTAAGTCAAAAAAAAATAAAAAAAATAAAAAAATAAAAAAAAAAAACAAAAAAAAATAACAACAAAAATGATGATCGCATGTACGTGGGTCACGAAGCCTGAAAGATCAAAATCTCTAATTCATTATTTCAGTCTTGATGATTTAACTCTGCGTCGATACACACACAACACGCTTAGCTCATGAACTATAGTAGTGCAAAATCCAAGGAAAGTCCAAGCCAAACTAAGAGTGTAAAGACTTTATCCGTTCTCTTCTCTTCGGTCCACAAGGGGGAAAGTTATAACCCGGGTAGACCACCCAAACCTACCCGCCGCCCTAGTAGGTGGAAGTCATGGCCCAAAAGGGAACAATATGTCGCAAAAGCTCGAGTACAATTAGGTTTTTATTTTTGAAAAGAAAATTTCAAATCAAATACAAAATAAGAGCATGACAAGAGGGTAAAGTCCCCGCAGGAAAAACCCTGGTCGTAAGCATGCATGAATAAAGGGCAAAAGACAACAAAAAATTTCCTAAGTCAAAGACCGAACCCCAACTGGCAATAGGGTAGGGGAGGAAAGTTTTCCTCGATCTTCCGGAACCCCTCATGGACTTCCCCAATATTTTCTTCTATTCCCCCTCCGTGGTATGTCGTAGGCTTGAGGAATGGTAGAGACGGACTTAGAAGGATGCGCCGTAAAAGGTCATGAGTGAAAGCAAAGCTCGAAGCACTTTGACCCTTTGTTAAATTATTTAGGAATGGTCAGTGAATTTAAGATGGTGAATATGTAAGGTTTTAGAGCCTACGTAATATGCTAAAGTCAAAAAAAATAAAATAAAAAAAATAAAAATGAAAAAATATTTTCAATTAACGCCTAGTCATCGGGGTGTCATTTTTAATAATAAAAAATAAAAAAATATTTTCAATTAATGCCTAGTCACAGGGGCATCATTTTTAATAATAAAAAATAAAAAAATATTTTCAATTAACGCCTAGTCATAGGGGCGTCATTTTTAATAATAATAAAAAAAATAAAAAAAATATTTTCAATTAACACCTAGTCATAGGGGCGTCATTTTTAATAATAATAATAAAAAAACAAAACAAAAAAATGTTTTCAATTAACGCCTGGTTGTAGGTGCGTCATTTTATTAAAAAAAGTGACGTCTTCGTGGTCGCCATTAAAAAAAAATTTAATTAGCGACCATTCAACGGTCGCCTTTGACTTAAATGGTGACACCTGTCCGGTCGCCAATTCTCACAGATTGCCTGCTTTTCCCACTTGCCAAAGCACTTGCTTGCTTGCATTTGTGTGTGGGCATCTTTTAATTTTAATTTGCATCTGCTTGCCTGCATGTTGCATTTTCCTATATTCTTTATTATTTGCCTTAGTTGATTAAAGGCTTGGCCTCTTGACCCTTCGTCAAGGTCAAAAGGACATCCCCTTGCTTATTGAGCAAGGGGCCAAGCCAGACAGATTAATTAATTTGTTTGTTCAAGTGTGGCACACAGGGATAAGAAGAAGGAAAAGATAAAGGTACACAAGTGCTCAAAACGTCAACTCAGGTAACAAAACGTGCTTTATATATATATATATGCTCATAATCTATGGTATACAAAATGTAGGAGGTGATACATATACTCTCTCCCTCTCTAGCTCTCACCTCCACTCTCCTCTCTCCTACTCTCTGCCTGACCATCATCTCGGTGATGGGACCGCGGTGGGAGCATGGACCTCGGGGAAGTAGCTGAGCCCCCAGCTCGAGCCTGCTCCTCTGCCTCGTTCCTTTGCCGAGTCGAGGAACCTGCTAGGTAGATGGTACTGGCGAAAGCGCTAGAGTGACCCACGGCAGGCACTCGCTCTCGGCCCCTCTGAAGGCGCTCCTCCGTAGCCCGCAGCCGCTCCTATACAACGGCCAGCTGCGCCCTCGAATCTGCGAGCTTGCGCTCACGCTCCATCCGCTCCTCCCTCTTGCGGGTGTGCTCCCTCCTCTCCACCTCAAGGAGGATCCCCAGCTCTATCACATCGCTGGGCAGCTCCTCTCGCCGCCTCAGCATCTTCTCCAGCTCTGCGACTCGTTGGTCGCGGATCGTAAGCTCGGTGCCGGCCAAAGCCACCCAAGTGAGTGCATCCTGTAACTCGGCAGCCTGCATCATTTAGCATCTTTTATAAGCATCATGACATAAAGTATTTATGAAAAGAAAAGCATGCATACAAGGTTTTGTTACTTACCCCTGCCTTATGGCACCTCGCCTCCTCCTCTAACTCTGCGATCCGCCGATCGCAGATCATAAGCTTAGCCCGAACATGAGTAGCCCGAGCGAGTGCCTCCTGTAGCTCTGCAACCTGAAAGGTCACCACTCACATAAGTCTTTTTGAATATTCATTCTTGAAAGAAATTTGCATCTATCTTTGAACTTACTCGCTCAGCGAGATCGCGCTCCGCTGCCTCAGCTCGTGCCACCGCCCTAGTGAGTAATCTCTATAAAGAACTCACCACGATATTCTGGTCCCTCGTACTCAAGGAGCCACCTCCAGCCCCTCCTACTGTCACTCCCTGCTGGGCACACTGCATTTATTAAGACTGTTAGTGGCTGAACATCTAGAATTCAAATTGCATTAAGCATATAGTTAAGTGCACTCACCAAGGTCTCCAAATCCGCCCACGTAGCTGCAAGCTGGGCCTCCAAACTGTGGAGATGGACTTGCATGTCCATCACCGCCGCATCCTGCGCATCCTGCATTTGTCACATATTAGTTGCATATTTCAAGTAAGCATATAATATCAACATTAGAAGCATGCATTCATACGTACCCCTATTTGGGGTCGGCTGACGTAGGTCTCCCAATAGTGCCGCAGGTATGCCGAGCTGTCTGCCACCTGGGAAACAACTGGGGTCCCGCCACGCTGCCAGTCTGCGTACTGCTCCGGGAACCGGAGTCGCCAGTCGGTGGTGACGGTACATCCGCGGGACTTCTTCCCAATCCCCCGCGGCTCCACAACCTATACCCACTCCTGGTGTAGGCCGAGGGTCCTCATCGCCAGCCGGATCCGTAACGGCTCGATCTCGTTCAGGCAGTGAACCCAGAGGTCACGCTCGAAACAAGGCCGGCCCGTTACGACCCAAGGTTGACCCTCCTCAGTCATACCCTGGTACGGTCTCCACACCACCTGTATGCATGCCATACATGTCATCATATTCTATAAAAGCATGAAATAATAGTAAATTGCAACATATTTACACACGTACCAGTGAAGCGGGGTAGTCGCAGAACTCCCGCCGAAGTACCCGCAGCTCGTAGGCATGCGACGCTCCTGATAGACACGGTAGCCAACGCCGCGCCAGTCGGAAAGCCCCCTCATCCCTGGGTCGGAGGCTAACACGGTCCATCGGCATGTACAAGTGACTCCACACCTACATTCATAAATTGTATTAGTATTCACCATAAACATTCATAAACATGCATAATCATATTCATAAGCATCTAAAATAATAATAAAATTAAAAAAATGCATACCTGAAGAAAAGGTGAGAAGCTGCTGACAGTCGTCTCTTGACCTGTCCCCGTGGATAGATCATCCATCAGGTGCGCCAGCAGGGCAGGTCCCTACGCATACCTTCCCACTCCCTCTAAGTCCTCCAGGATGCCCAGGAATCGATAGTTCATAACATCCCCCTTTGTCCCCAGCAATAGCCTCCCGATCATCAGGAACAAAAATCGCCTCAAGTCCCTGTCCGCCCTCTCCCTCTGAGCCGGGTCCTGGTAGTAGGCAGCCCGAGCCCTCACCGCTAACCTCTCAGCAAACTCACCCAAAGACTCTCTTGACCTCTACCGAGAGTCTCCCAATCCCATCACACCGGTCAGCTCTCTGCGGTACACTATCCTGTACGCCCTTGGGGCATCCGCCACTGTCTCCAAACCTAGCAGCCTCTCTGCTAGCTCCCCGTAGTCCGGGAGGGTAATGCCACTAACTGCCTCCCCATCTACCCTCAACCCCGTGATCCTGGCCACATCCTCTAAGGTCGGCACCATGTGCCCCTAGGGCATGAAGAATGCCCGGCTAGTCCTATCCCACCTCTCTCTCAGCACTTGGATCAGGGTCAAGTCGGGGCGTACCGGCTCGATGCTGAGAAAGGGGCTGAACCCCATCGCCTCCACCCTCGCTCTCTGGAAGTCGGGCAGCCCATAATATGCAGTCCACACTTGGACCCAGGAGATCCGAGTCCACATCAACCCCTGCCAACAAAAAGATATATACAACACACAAGAACAAAAAAAATCACTATTGCTAACGAAAATAACAAAAAAAGGGGTTTTTCATCATTTTAAATGGCGACCACCCCAGTGGCCGTTATATCCCTAAGAAGGCGCCCAAGGCTTGGGCACTAATTCTTTGCGTTTTCTAGTTAACGCCCTAGGGCATGACGCTATTTCGGGGGGCATTTTTGTCTTCTTCCTACGTTTCTGTGATAAAAATAAAATAAAAAAATATTTTTCTGATAAAAAAATAAAAAATAAAAAAAAATCATGATTTATCAGAATAACGACAGGTTTCTGGGTGCTATTTCTTTATGATTTTTAAAATTAAAAAGGGATTAACGACCTTCCCCCTGTCGCCATTTGAATTGACGCCGCCCGTGCGGTCGTCAATTGTGTGTTTTTTGGTTTGGTGTTCTTCCCCTCCCCGATGGCAATAAATAATCAACAAAAATAATAAAAAAAATGGCAAGGGGATGAGGTACTAATCTTGCGGGGCTCGGGCTCCATCAACCCTCCCCGCAGTGGCCGACGGGGAGGAGGTGGTGGCTCTTCTCCTTCCTCGTCTCTGTCATCTTCTCCGTCCTCGCCCTCTTCATCATCTTCTTCCTCTCCGTTCTTCATCTCCTTCGTCTTCTTCACTATCTTCCTCATCCCCTTCTTTGCTTCCTTCTTCCTCTCCTTCGTGCTCCACCGCCGGAGCATCTTTAGCCGCCGCAAGGGGGAGTTCCTCCTCGCCGACGTTGTTCTCTTCTTCGTCCAGGTCAACCATGGCAGGGGCCATCACCTGCTGCCGTTTCCCACCGGAGCCGCTGACGTAGGCCATGGAAGATTGAGGGAATGAGAGAGAGAGAGAAAGAATGGTCACGGTGGTTGGATGGAGAATGTAGCAGAGAAACAAGAATGAAGAAGAGGAGAAAAGGAATGAAATAATGGCGAGAGGAGGAGCTTTAACGAGCAGAGTAAGTGGCGGTAAGTTAGAAGAATTGGCGACCGGAGTAAAGCCGTCATTTCAGAATCAACGACCATGCGTAGGGTTGCTATTTAAGGTGTCCGTTGAGATTCATGAACCGTCAGATAATGATGGGATGTGTTAATAATTATACTTTTATAATTAGCGACTGCTTAAGCGAGTGCCATTTTGCTTAATTGACGACTGCTCATGAGGGCGTTATTTGAAGGAATTGAGGGAATTTTTGTGCTTTTTCAGAAAAGAGTTTGAAAGAATTAGCGCACATTTGGTGGGGCGTCCATTTATTAACAGTGATTGTATGAGAAGGCACAAACTATGGAACTAATATTATTCTGGATTTAAGTGAATTGGCGACTATAATAAGGGCGTCATTTCGAGAATTGGCGACCTCTGTGGCGGTCGCGTTTTCAGACAGCGGCCCATTTTTAAAATAGAGTTGAAGAATTTTGGAAGTTCTGATGCGTCTAAACACTTTCTTTGGCTCAATTAAGGAAGAATCTTTTATTTATTAAGAGAAAGGATCATTACATGATTAATGAGCCACCTTGGCCCTCAAATTCCTAAGAGCTATTACATATGCCTTCCATTGATCCCTATCTTCTTCCACTCGCTCCGTGGGCCGGTGTAGCTTGCTGACCCGCCATAAAGCTTGAATTGTTTTGGTTTCTTCTTCATCACCCTTTGAGCTTATTTCCCTCTTCTTGATTGACGGGAGATGAGAAGCCTCTTCAAAGAGATGGCAGTAAAGGCCAAGTTGTGAGAGGCACCGATGAGAGTTGTAAAGCACGAACTCGGTGGCGCCGATCAATCTTAGCTCCACTCCGGAAGAGAGCCTTGCATGAAGATCTTGTGTCTTGAGGAAGCCCGACGCACATGTGAAGGTGTTTTGTGGCATGGTTTTGAGGTGGCCGCGCCAATCTACCCGTTTCTTGAGCTTGGGCACCCGGTTAATAACTCTCTCATGTAATCCTAGAGTGCCCGTCATGTAGTGAAGTGGGCTCTTAGAGAAGATCATAGATGCTTGTTGGGTTTCCTCGCATGGATCAAATTTCAAGTGAAGGTCCACCTAACTAGAAAATAAGAGCATAGACCCGTATAGGGGCCTCCCCATAGAAGCCGAGGTAAGCCCGCTATAGAGATAGGCTAGCACCGCCGGCCCTATTCTCTTTCCTTCCCATATGCTAGCAATGACGCTTAATTGGCTTTCTTCTAAGAAATCCTCCGATGAAGGGAAGAGTAATGCCCCCGCTAAGCATATGATGAAGGCTTTCATCACTTTCTCTGATCTTTATCCTCTTGGGCTTGGTCCATGCTTTTAGAAACCCACGCCGCAAGCTTCATGAGATTGATCCCCTTTGTGGCCTTTATTTGATTTGCCAAGCTTGAGTTTGGAATAAGGCTTGAAAGCATTTCTTGTTCGCTTATACTTCTTATCATGCTTGCCATCTTGTCCTCATCGCCTTGCTTCATTCTTTTCAATCCAATGAGCATTTCAGTTTCCTCTAGGAGAATGGTGGCTTCAAAGGTGGGGAATAGGAAAGTGTTGGTGTTTGGATGTCACAATTCTATGAGGGCTCCCATGGCGGCCCAATCTAGATGTACATCATCATAGTGATTGGCATGGGTGACTAGGCCTAGGAGGTGCCATCTTGAGAGATAAAACCTCATGTCTATGAAAATTTTTGAGAGAAGAAGGGATAGCCATTTGATTTTGGTGAATCTTCTAGCTCCCAGGATATTTGGATAGTCCTGAAAAATTAGAGAAAAGGAAAGGAAAGAAGGGAGGAGAATTAGAATTTATAAGGAGAGAGGAGTAGTAATAGAAACTCAACTCTATTTCGATCTCATACTTACTTGGTTTGCAGCTATTCTCCCACTTATATGACAATCAATTTCTGAAATCCTTTGAAATCCCGCCTTGATTTTCTTCAAAGGCCTTTGAAGAACCCTCTCCATAACTCTCTGTTGTGGGGAAGAAGCTCTGAGACTGTCTGTTCTATTGCAACCGAAGATTTCAATGTTGAGGTTTATGTTTCTACTGGCATTGCAGTTCTTCTGAGATTGGATGCGTATGGAAGCATAGAAGTCTCTTTTTTATAGTTGCTGAAGTTCTTTTGAGTTGTCGAAGAGGGCAAGTTCAGGTTTGAGTTCGATTGAGTTCTTTGGAGTTCAGTTTTCGATCAGGAAGCAGAGTTTTGGAAACGCAGGGAAATGGCGACGGTCTCTGTTCCGTTATTTCTTTAAAGGGCGCCCGTAATACTGTCGTCATTCATTCAAGGAGCGCCCCTTCAAGCAGTCACCAAATCTTTAAATAGTGTTATTTCTGAATTTCATATGAATTATGATGGTTGGCTTTATATATGCAAGATTTGTCATGAGTTTATATTTGATAAACATTTCAATGTGCTTGATAACTATGCATTGCATGAATTAAGGATCCAATGAGCTTACACTTATCGTGTTTACATGGATTCTTTGTCATATCATTTGTTGTTGTTGTTGTGCTAATGACATTTGAGCTCAGGAAAGATAGGCTATGCAGATTTCAAGGCGCTCTGAGTTCTTCTCTAGTGACATTTCTTTTCACCTTTGTATACCTTCATGTATGCATTTCTACTATATGTCATCTACTCTATTATAAGCATATCAAAGACCTTGTGGTTCTGACGAACCTGGAATTTGAGTTTCCCTTCATCAAAAACAGTGATAATTCTAGGGGAGTCTTAATCGAACGGATAGGCCGTTGGGTCATCTAAGGCTTGGAATAACGGTTCCACTTTCTAAGTTGATACGTGGACAAACGGGCTTCGGCTTAGTGTCAGCTCAGAGAACTGGATTCCTGACCTGGTCTGGATGGTTTAGCAATATTATCCCTGATTATTTTATATTTTAGTTTGTTTTAATTTTTCTTTTAGCCCAACATGCATCATGTAGGATTTTGAGCCTGAATGTTGAGAATCCTCATATTTCGTGAGTAATGAGGGCCACTCGCTCTTGATTACAGTTGACATGAGATATTCCATTCCAAGTTAAGTACTATGTTCTTCTTGAAATCGCTTAGGCTGGTTCCTTGAAAGTATCTTTTGACTGGATCCCGGTCCCTTTCCCTTTATTTCTCTGCAAATCCACCTTGGTTGTAGCATATCCACATTGGCTGATAATCGCTCTCCAACAGTGTCTCTCCTTTCGTGCCCTCGTGCACATTTTGTTAGTTTAGTTTTCCATCCAAACAATTGTTGCTTTCTCAAAATCATCCAAGGTTGTTCCTTTCAGAACTGTGGAAAGATTTCTAACACATAGTGTCAAAGGCATGTCACATCATACCTTGGCATCTACTTTTCAGTCCATTCCTACTTCACTTCACTTCGCTACATTCCGTCTCACTCCCTTGCAAAGCAGACGCCAAGGCGGGGTAACTGTAGACAAGCCAAAATCGATATTATGTTGAGTAAATCTTGTGTCACAATCTAATGCCCCAAAGTGGACTTCATTACTGGCTCAATATGAGGTTTTTCTAATTTCTTGAATTTATTTGATATATTTGTAATTGGCGACCGCCTTCTGGGCGTCATTTAACTGACGACTCTAAGATGTGTCATTATTTCAATTAAGAGGCAACCGTCCACGTGGGCGCCATTTTCTGGTTTTTTAGAAATCAATCCAAAGAATTAACGCCCTGTTGTACAGGCATGCATTAATTGACGCCATTTCAAGAAGGCGTTATTTCCCATTTTTCAAAATATGAAAGTCAGTTATTTCTATAATTTATCCAGGAAATAGCGACCGAGTGAGTGGTCATTCTTTTTAATTAATGGCGGTCTTTAGGACGTCATTTCAGTTCCATGTCCAGTGCGTCTGCACCTTTCCTTCTATGATGTTCCTTCTCCATTTTGGTTCCAAGTTCTTTCGAGGAAGGAAATCCATGTCCTGGGAATTTAACCTTGTTTTAATCCTATAGAATAAGGTTTTAAGCCCTATAAACCTCCCTCTTTTGCCCTACCGCGGGGATCTTCTTTTTAGGGAGCTTACAAAGCCTTTAGAGAGTTCTTCTAACTTTGTAGGGGTGTGCCGGCGGGGAGCTTGGGTTGTTGATCTTCCTCCTTGGCCAATCTCCCTCTCGGTTGATCTCTTATCTCCCTTGTTCTCTCGCAGAAGTGCAAGCATAAAAGGGCCATCACATATTCTTCTTCTTCTTCTTCCTCTTCTCTTTATTGTTTCATAGCCTGCACGTGCATATCTCTGGCACCTTGCTAGAGTTCCCTTTTATATATCATCATATTGCAATTTGCATTCAGACATATCTCCCACCTTTTGTTCCTTCTTAAGGGGTTTTAAAACAACACACAAGGTGTATTCATGCCCATATTGCATATTGTTATTTCTATTTAGTATTGATACTACACATCTTTTGGCTAATCCAATCTTTTGTCTTTGCTTGTTTCTTTTCAAGGGTAATCAAGAATAAAAACCTCCTTCATCGGCCGGCCGGTAGAAGGAAGAAGTTGAGCTCACATCCACACCCGCTCACAAGGTACACTTAGCGATCACTTTCTTCTTTTGAGGTAACCCCTCTGACGATCACACTCCTAAGTAACATCTCATGCTCCCTCCCCCACCTTTTCTTTCTTGTTCATCATGTATCTTTTAAAATAGAATTTTCTTTCTTTTTTTTAAAATGTGTATGTGACACGTTCACAGTAGCTAGCTCATTTCTTCTTACGTTCAACAAGTTATCTATTTTTCATCGTTGACAAGCTATTTGTCACCCTTAGATACTTATTTGTCACCGTTATGCCTCTATTTGTCACCTCTGTGCCTTTATTTGTTACCATTAATCCATCGCCATTGGCCTTAGCATTTCTATCTTGCAAGCTGCTCTGGCGTCGACGCTGTGAGCTTCTGGCATCGACCCCATTAACGTGAGATCTTCTTCTCTGGCCATTCTTCAACACTGTGAGCCCATTTGTCACTGGTACGGGACTATTTTTCACCGATACGGGTCTATTTGTCACCGATACTAGTCTGTTTGTCACTGATACGGGACATAGTTCAGCGAAGGCTTGTAGTGTACACTACAAGAAAATTGGCCTTTACCTACATTTAAAAAATGTAGGTATAGATCCAATAAAATGTTGGTAAGGCCTTTAGCCACGTTTGCTTGCCACGCTTTCAAAGCGTGGCGTTTACTCACGTGACTATAGGTTATACCTACGTTTCAATGAAACGTAGGTATAGTTCAACCTATCCCTACACTTTTAAAGCGTAGGAATAGTCCAACAAAAAGCGTAAGTAGATATCAACCTATATCTACATTTAGAATGCGTAGGAATGGTCTCTCAAAAAGCGTAGGTAGATATCGACCTATACCTACACTTTCATAAAAAACGTAGGTTAAAAATATGTATACACATGCATATAAGAGGTTGTACCTACATTTATAAAAATGTAGGTATTACCTTTTGCCACGTAGTAAAAAAACGTTTGAATAAGGATTAACATCACTTATTAAAAAATGTAGGAATATATATATATATATTTAAAAAAATTCTATTAATATCTATGCTCTCATCACCTATAATAATACATCCATTCATGTTCACATTCATTGATTGTCTCACTCACATCCATGTTCATCCACACAAAATAGACATTCATGTATTCGCATGTATTCATCCATCCAAAACATACATTCATGTACTCACATATTCATCCACGAAGAACATACATTAATTTACTCACACATACTAATTCTTGAACCACTATGAAAACAATCTGACAAAAGGTACTTGTTCCCATCAATTATACATAAGTCAAGGCCAATTGTAAATGATTAACATCCTACATAAATTAAAAAGACAGAAAAAAATATTGAAGAATGAACATCTACATCACCTTGCCCCTATCCCTACATAGGTTTCTCATTTTATAGCTAGCCACTACACAACAAAATTATCATTCTCTTTTATTTATTCTTCCTGTGCCAATCGGGTGTGGATACAATGGGGAACTCTCAACCTTGAGAATCCATTTCACATCATCTACATAGAACAAAATCAAAAGCAAATCATGGTTCAAAAATGAAGACCCGAAACTCACATCCAAAAAATAAAATGAAATCACACCACAAATTCATAATCAGATGTTGATCAATATAAGCATCAATACAAAAGTTGAGAAAATTGACTGAACAGTTCAATAAGAAACTCCAAAGAGGAATAAGCACTTTGAATAAAGCCTTTTCATGAAGATAACCATTTGAGACTTTAACATACAAAGAAGTCCTGCTTACATGACATAAGAAAAATAATCAATCGCTAGTAAAAAAAATGACTATTACACCAACTCACAAACTCCAAATAAATGTTAAAAATTAGCTTTTCATCCAGATGGCTATGTTAGATGGCCGAATATTCACATTCTAGTCTATAAGGAAGAACATGTAGTTTTATGGGTCTTTTTGCCGTCGAATTACGAAGGCCTCATAAAAAAAGCATAGTTACTTGTAAGCAACATCGGCTATAGCAAAAACATGAGGACTTAGCTCTCCTAGGGATGCTCCCTTATATTGTTCCATCATATGAGCGTCATAAAGATGCGGAAACCTTTGAAATGGATTTACTACAATAAGAATATTTCCTGTATATGTCTATCATGAAATTCGGAAACAAGCATCATAACATGTTGCATAGAAAGTACCAATGCACACTACCTAGATTTTCACAGGATTAAGTCTTCCAAAGCACCAACTACTTTGCTGTTCAAAGTGACTGTAAAATTGAAATATCTAGTTGATCTAACCAAGCACAGTTTCATAATTGTCCCTACCCTTTCGAAGCAAAACTTGTACATAAATAGATCAAGCACATATACCAAATATATATTCATATCACAGTAACCATGCTGATCTAACTGAGCACAGTTTAATAACTACCGCCAACCCCTCCAAACAAGACTTGTACATATATAGATCAAAGCCCATACACCAAATATATATTCATACCACAATCTAGAACATGTAAATATGCTGAAGTCTTGTTGTAGCGTCTCTTAGCTCCCACACACCAATCCTTGTTTTTTCTTCTCTCTGTTTTGTCTCTATTTGACTCTATTGCCACTTGCAACAAATGAGACTTCAGAAGCTGCTCCTCATCCTTACTCATAATTAAAACCTTGTTTCCTTTTCACTTATGGCAACAACTCAATGCATCACTTAAATTTCATGATGCTCACGCAACATTAATGTTGGGAGATTATTTTGTTCCACAAACTACTAGTAAAATTACCAACCCTTTTTTGGTGGATAAGTAAATGAACAGTTAAGGTGAAGAAGGTACAAAAGAATATATAAGGGATCCATCAGCAAGGGGAAAGAGAACAAAAGGGAATAAACCAAGTTAATACTTTATAAAGGTTGACGAAGGAGACAAGTAATGACTTACTTCCTATAGACATAATTGAAAACGAAATATATTTAGGCAATATTCCACTTCAATCAGAGAAGTCTATTCAACAAGAAATGGATAGAATCATCAATATCCAATTGACCATAAGTTATAGGCATTATAGAGAATCCTAACTATGATACAGAAAGCAAAGAGATTACCATCTTATGGAACAAGGATAGAGTTTGCATCAATTACCATTGTATCGGCTATGTTTGCTTGCTTCAGATCCTTGAGATGCTTTCAAATCTTCTTCCTCTCAAAGAAGGATCAGCTTAAAGCATGTGCGCTAATGTCCAAAACTACACCGCCCGCCTCCCCAAAAAAAAAGAAAGAAAATCTCTGTATCATGTAAAATTTCTCTAAAAGCACAAAGGGATGTCTTCTAAACATATAAGAGAAATCAAACTAAGTTAAACAAGCAAACATTTTTTTAGAAAGGCGAGTTTACTAATTTATGTACTAATAATGGAGACAAAGTAACCGTTGGACATGAGAAGAAGCACCTACCGAACACATGAATACTGTCAAAAACCAATATATACTTATACAACTCAAAGACATCCCGACACAATTGTAGCTTCAGTGCCCCCCCCAAAAAATAGAAGGGAACACTGAAGATCAATTTATTACAGCATAAGAGTGACATAAAAAATAAAATATGGAATGTCTAAAATGATTTTACAAGGCTTTAATTGAAGTTAAACATGGAAATCTACAACATATAATAACAAAAAGAGAAAGATCTACAGGCAACCCATATCTAACATTATTAATTTTTTCAGGCACATAACATCAATGAAGGGAAAAAGAAATTTTCATGCTATATTAACACAAACAAAGCACATAAAATAAGATTTTGAGAGAAATGCAAGTGATTAAAAAAATGAGACGTTCAGGCAGATGATGAGGATGACATTTAACTACATATATGTAGTTAATTTTGAGAGAAATCTAACTGAACCTTAGAGGCAAGATGACGAATGTGATGTCCCCAGTTTATCCATCCACTGTTTGGCATTTCTAACCTTAGAATAAATATGTGAACCAGTGAAAGTGCCCTTGGCATACATCAACCGAAAGAGGCAAACTTTGTGGGAGGAAAAGAGTGCAATGCCAAATACTACAGAGACAATATTGGGAAAAGCAAATAACAAGATGGATAACTATTTTTAAGCATGAACAGAAGGCACATTGAGGATGAATATTGAATCTCATTTCAATATATTTTAGAGAAAAGGATATTGCAGGTGTTCTAGAATGCAACTTGTAACGAAGATAACAGAGAACCATGTGAGATGGTTGCATGAAGGTTTTAGGCAAGGGGTAGGCATCATATAAGTCAAATTTAAAACACAATTATAAGTTAGCACAGTGCACACAATCAAATTGCATATAGGTAAACATGGGGTGAAGTTTGGAGCTGTAGATTATTATACTCACATAAACTAGTATTTTTCACATAGCAGATAGACTTACATTGTTATATTTCCAAGAGATTTTCCTCACACTTTTGGTGTCTTATGTAAAACTGCTTGTCAGCTACTTTCTTTAGCCTTGTCTATTTTAACCTTTCCTTTAAATGACATTTTGAGCTTCATCTATTTTCAGCCTTCACAAATGATTCAAATTATGGAAATGAATAATATAGCCAAAAAGGCTATTCCCAGTTAATACCTTTGAGTTTATACTTAGAGCAAAAACTGGCAAATTAGTAATAACTGTTGACATATCCCAATAAAGAATAGCACCAAATAAGATGGGATGCATACATGCATATAACCAAAATGCCTGAGAGAACATCAAATCATTTACTTTTGTGTCTGCATTTTCATCATGCTTGAGCCACTATGTAAAAAAGAGAGAGAGAGAGAGAAAAGAGTATCTGAAGATGCATGTTTGTGATTGTCAGTAGATGAGGTATGTCCATGTTTGCATTGGAAGTGCTAAGTCCCTTGTTAAAGGACACACTTTGACAATGGCATTCTACCACTCTATTTTATGTACTTTCATGTGCAGGGAAACAACAACTACATAGGAAAAAGTATTTAACTGCCTAAATTTCTCAATGTCCAATGCATTGCTCAAACTCCAAAACTCTACACTTAAAATTGACTAGGTTCCATTTGTGGGCAAATCAAAAATACATTTTAACAGGGTAAAATCCATTTTTCCTTCAATGCATACCTATATTCAAAGAAAAGCCTTCTTCCATCAATAACAATACCATCATTCCCATAACCATCCATCATGCTTTGGGCAGCTTCATGTACAACATATGCATATCTTAACAAAGAGATACAGGAGAAAAAAAGAGAGGGGGGCTTGTTGAATAATCATCACTTCACTTATACAGCCTCCTCAGTCAGTAAGTCACTGGAGAAGTTATCTAAAAGTGCATCTTTGGCAGAGCCATAGGAGTTTAGAAGCTTCTTCAAAGAACGAAGATCCCTTTCATCTTTTGTTGTTCGTCTCTAAAGCGCAAATTGAAACTATTAGTACCTTTTCCTATTAAGAGATTGGACAGGAAAAGATAAACATAAAATTCATAAACTAATGTATACTTACAAATGATTTCTTCAACAGCAAAATATCCACTAAATATTGCAGCCATAGGATGTTTGTCTTTGGGAAACATCATGCCCAACAGTAACATCACCATGTAATGAAGACTTAGCATTTTTGGAATGGAAAATGAAATTGAGAAAAGAACAATGGGAATACAAGTACCCCATGTGGATATGGAACTAGAAGAAAAAATTAACACATGGGCAAGGCATCTGACAAAGCAAAAGTTAAAAGAAGCAAACTATAGTATATCCTCCATGTAACTGGTAAAAAAATGAGACTATCAATGATATGGGGACTTTGAATCTAGAAAATTGTTTTCCAAAGGCAAGGTCTCATATCATCATATATGCCATCCATTCATCAAATGGTCGCACAAGTTTGAAATTCTGTGATATGAAATGATGAACAATTTTTTTAGTTTAAAAAATCCTATATGATCTCTCAGCTAAATGTGTGATCCTCATACCTTACTACAAAGACAAGCTGTTTCAATTTTGAACCTTCTTTCTTGAGGAAATCAACAGAAAAACATTCACAATTATAAGTCAGTTTTGTGACAACAAATTCTCCCATGCATAAAAAAGTCATTAGGGTATTCAGTTCTTATTACAAGCATTCATTCTGAAACTCTGAAAAAAAGGCAAAAAGCTCTCAATTCACGATGCATTTAAGAAAATAAATACCATTATGACCTTCACCTCAAATTTATGTAGATCTAAGAAACTCCAACATGAATATTCAGAAAAAGAAGGTCAAAGTTAAATTATTACCTGCCTTCCCAACATTCTTCAGTCACTTGTTTCATCTTCCTGTATGTTTTTGACTGTAAAAGACCAAGAAATCCAAGTTTTAATTGTTAATGAAATAAATAACAGACTAAATTTTATGCTTTGTTTGAGTACTTTTCTGTCCCCCTTTGGACCCTCAAACAGTCCTGGGTCAGCAGATAGATAAAAAAAAAGTATAGTGTCACCTGAAAAGATTATATAACCCTATAGTCTTCAGATAAGCACCTAGACTTCAGTCAACTTGTACAAGTGGAAGCTTTGTTTACTACTTCGACTGAGAAGATTGTTTATAACGCGTGTATGCATAAATGGGAGATTCAGATGGACCCTGTCACTCAATTCATAAAAAGGATGACATATTGAAGCCCATCTGGTGATCTGGTTGTTGACTAACACCAAGAGGATATTGGAAAAATTCCAAACTCACCTAAAAGATGGTTGTTGACTAGCACAAAGTTCACAAAGTAAGATCTGAAGAAAAAAAAATCCATGCCAGACATGTTAGAGCTTCAGTTGGGCTCCAAATTGCAAAAAATTGATATCAGCAGGGAAAACTTGAACGCCCATCAAACTACCATGTCCATGATATGCTATAAATATGTTGTAATAGAATCAATTCAGTATGGATTTTCAGCTGCATAGCAAGAGACAGTTTGTTATAAACCAGAAAGGCTAAAGAGTATTGAATGGTTTGTATTTGGGAGTAGCATAGGCACCTGCAATTCTGCAAGATCCCTTTCATAAATTTGAGTTGCAAAGCTATGTATATCATTCGCCCAACTTTCTCAACAAGCAAGTAAACAAGAAAGTAAGCAAGCACCTGTCATAGATCACAGAAGCAGATATTACTATATTAGACACACTGCTATACTAGTACATTGCAAATATCATGATACATTCTATAAAAGTTGGTGAAAGTACCATTCTAGAGGGATTGATTTGAACCAAGTTGTTGTAAATTACAATGAATCATTATTTGAGGAACAGGAGCAATGGGTACTGATGGTGTGTGCTGAAGTCCTTAGGCAGATTTCACATGAGGACACATAGAAACTTGTGTCTCATCTTTCTGATGAGATTAGAAATGTTGTTTTCAGCATTAAGGCTTGTATATCACCTGGACCAGATGACTTCTCCCTGGGTTTCTGTCAGCAATTTTGACCCAGGAAGTCATCTTAACTGTAACTGTAACTGCAAGTCCCAACCAGACTGAATGAATATGATATATAGATTGTTACCTTCTTCGACATCAATATACTCACCCTGCAATGGCTTCCAAAAATGTAATATGATAACAATCAACAGAAAGTACTTTTCTAACTTAGATATCTGCAAGATTGCACTTTTATATCTAACAAACTCCAGAAAAAAATAGTAATAGTAAAAGTTAAATTGAAAGCAACTTCCGTATTACAGTAAGTCATCAAAATGAAGGTAGACTGAAACTATGCCTTAACAACAAACCAAGGCTTACAATCAATAGAGATGAAAATCCTCTGTTATGTATTCTTTGAGCTCATGAGAATCCCCTACTTCTTTATATGATAATTAAAACTGACTTCTAATTAAAAGATTTGCCAAATATATGTTAAATACCATCCAATAAACACAAATAAATGCAACTAATACAAATAATCACAAATATATGTTAAATACCATCATATCAGCAAAACACATAGCAACCTGAGCCAGTCCCTATTAAAGATATGTTAAAAATATTATCTTTTAGACCAAAAAAATTTGAGTTAAACAACAGATACAAAAAAATATGCAAAGTAGTCAATGGCGGAAGCAGTTTTGGCAAACAAAGTCTGAGCAGGGGATATGCTTCTTTAAGACATTTGCATGACAGAATAAGAAGAACGAACATATTAGAATAAACATGGAGCAATTATGAGAAAACAAAGTCTTATGCTAATTTAAGACATTTGCATGATGGAATAAGAATAAAGAACATATTGGCTGGCAGACACCTTGAAGAAAGAAAGAGATGGTGTAAAATATCAAAATACTGGTGAAGAAACAACTGAGAGAATCATCAAATTGAAATTTTATTTGACAAAATTAATAAGAAAAATAAATGTTGTATGGGAAGCACCGAAAGGCTGCAAAGAGTGGATATGCAAATGTACAATGCCATGGATGTAAGGAGCATTCTTAATAGATAGAAAAATTGAAAACTGTAGAAATAAAATCATCACCCTTTGACGATCATGGACGCCCCACTCTTATTGATTTTACGGCATTCGATCTAGACTAATTAGTGTGAAATCAAGAAGCCAGAAAACAAAAAAGGATCTGGATCTTTATTCTAAAACTCTTGGCCACCTAGAAACTCATGGGACTATAGAAAAAAAGGGTAAAAGACCTCCCAAAAATCACTTGTTTCTCCTTTTCCTCGTTCTAGCAAATAAACAGATCGCAAAGAGAGAGAGAGATCACAAAGAGAGAGAAACAGATCTGTTGTTTGTATGTATAGTGTCAATGTTGGAAAAGAAGCTGGGAATTTTATTCTCATTTGCCATTGTGATTTTCATTAACTAGTAAAAGAATTCTTTACCTGCTTCTTTGTCAAAGGAAATGTTGATCAGTCCATCTTTTAGTACCTGAAACCAACAGAAAACAACATAATGACACAATCCAAGCATTATCCATGGTATACATTTACATATAGTTTAAGGTATTTTTTAATTGATCAAGGAACATCTGCACAGATTTAACACCTCCTCTGATAATTTAGTCCAATTCTAATTAAACAGACATGTTGAAAAAATAAAAAAGATGATGAAAGGCAGGATATCAGAACAATATAACTTCTAAGTTGATATACAGATGAACCCCATGCATCAAAGGGTCAGTCCAGAAGAAAATCGATTTACTCATGAAGATAAAGTTTATCAGACCTATTTCCAAAGTGTGGCATGATGAAAAAAAACTTCTGACAAGAACAATTATCAAAATCAGAAAATTTACCAAGATATTATCTGAAATCTATCAGAGTGCATGATGCCATCTAAGGCAATTTTGGGAACAAGGGTAAGAAAGAAAAGATTTTGGTGTTTGTGATTTTGAAACATGTGGGCCCCACTTTTCTCCTATGGCATTGTTTATCCTTCGATAGTCTAGTATATATTAATCCTATTGAGCTTTCTATATCCTTTTTCTTTTGCTCACATATTCAATTGTGGTATGTTTTCTTACCTGGATGGTCTGGGTTTTTGCAACCAATTCTCGGTAAATCTGTGATGGGCTCACATAAGGTCTGCCAATCCTGCAATCTGACCTTTGATATCCACATAGATTTCCAATCACCAAAAGACACTTCGAAATGCTCAACTGAACTCAATCAAGAAACATACAATCTGATTTATGCTTCCAGTAACCATCATAGGCATCAGATTCGACCAGCCATCAGAGATGGTTTGTTAATCCCGACTCTCTTGTGGGCATTCTAACAATTTTTTCTGAATTTTTTGAAGCTCATGGCTATCAATACAAACCGGGGGTTGTTCGTTCCCTCCCCCCCTCCCAAAAAAAATGGAAAAAATCACATAACTATGCCAAAAAAAGATAACACTATAAGTCACTAGTAAGCCAAAATATGAAATGAAACACCATCTGACTGCCAAATTTTTGACTAAAAAATTAATTTCTTCCAAGATGAGACATACCCAGGAAAGCCACGACCTACATGCATCAATAGGAGATCAAAAGATCACAGCGTGCACCTGGATGGTATGGGATGCTGAGGACGCGGCCTATCTTCGAGGGCAAGGCCAGCCCAAGCACCAGAGGCCACCCCTTCCTACGGAGTCTACGACGACGACAATTGCTGCGGAATCCACGGCTGCGGAAGGTGGAAGGGAAGGTGGCACCATCGAGGGCGACAGCACCTGTAGGGCGACGATGGTGATGGCCGCTCGACATACATTCTCCCTCGATGGCGGATCGGCATACGCTCTCCCTCGAAGAGGGAAGGGGTATCAGCAAGTAGAGGGGAAGGCGACACCGTCTAGGGTGACAGCGCCCGCAGGCGACGATGGCGATGGCGGCTCGGCATACGTTCTCCCTCGATCTAGTGCATCCTGCGGCGGCTCTATTGGTGGCAATAGAAGGTAAGATCGACAACGGGGATGGGAGGCCAAGGAGCGGCGGCTCTAGTGTTGGCGAGAGAAGGTGAGAGGGGCACAAGGGAGAGTGACGGCGGCGCTATGACGAAGTGCCCTTCCCACGGTGGGAAAGAGGGGAGAATGAGAGAGATGAGGGATCGGGGAGGTGAGGAGAGGGATAGAAAGAGAGACAAAGAGAAGGGGAACGATTTCACGGTGGCGAGCTCTGGGACCGCCATTGTTGGGAGGGGGAGTGAGAAGAGGAGAGAGGCGAGAAGGTTTTCACCGGAGATCAGCTCGGGAAGGTTTGGGAGGATGGAGTTTTCGTGGGGAAGGAGGTCGAGAGGGTGAAGAGAGATTTGAAAAAATAGGGGGAAAATGAAAATTTATCGGGCACCCAAAAGATACTGTACACTGGCATCATGCAATTGTTACATTTTTTATTTTTTTATTTTTTATTAAAAACACTTTATGCCTATGTTTTATTAAAAGTGAAAAAATATATAAGATATACACTTACGTTTAATAAAAAAATGTAAGAATAAAATGTCTTTTCTTATGTTTCTCAGAGAATCGTCGGAATAGGATGACCATATAGCTACGCTATAATAAAACGTAAGAAATTTACCAACGTTAATTTAAAAACGTCGGAATATGTCACTTATACCTACGTTTTTTGAAAGCGTAGGTAAAATTCGTGACTATAGGCCAGATTTCTTGTAGTGGTATTTTCCAGCTGGGTGGGGTCGAATCCAGTTCACCAAGGAGTCTACTCTCCTTTAGTTCTTTTCAAAACGGTGAGCTCCCTTCAGCCTCTTGAGCCATTTGTCACCCGTAGTGACCTATTTTTCACCCTTAGGTACCTATTTGTCACCCTTAGCTGAACAGCTGTTAGCGATAGCTTGCGGGCAGATTCTTCTTGTTGGAGTCGACTCGAGTTGCATTTGGAATCGACTCTTATTCATGATTTTCACATTTCTGGCCATTCTTAGATCAAGAATCGAAGCTATCTTCACAAGACTCATAGATATTCATGGATTAGTATTAAAAGAAATATTTGACAGCATCAAAAACATATGAACCTGAACCTCAAGAATCAAAACGTATGAAACTCAAAGAGCAAAAAATGTATGAGTCATAGTGTTGACATCATCAAAACAAAGGGGCACAACAATCTCCCCTTTTTTTAAAGATGGTAATATTCTGAGTCATAAAAATCAATATAGCATGAATATCAATATGCACAAGACAGCCACATTTAAACTATGCAACATCTCCCACACCGAATGATAATGACTCGCAAACTATTCTCCCCCTTTGACATCATCAAATGAAATTGTTTGAGAGCACAATTAGAATCTTGGAGATGAGTGAAATAGAATTTTTCTTAAAGGTGGGGCTTTCTCCCCTGGTGACACAGAATTGAAATGAATCACAACTGACAGCAGGCAGAATCGACATCAATTCAGATGGACAAGGATGTTTGAAGCAGTATTTGAAAGATGAAATTAAAGTTTGTCAAAATAGTGATGTGAATGGCAATGTGGATCTAGAGAAAAATAGACAAACTGACTCAAAGGAAATTAGGAAAACAAAATGGAAGAAACGAAATACAACAGAAGAAAAGCAAATGTAGCTCTGAATATGATTCAAGAGCTTTATCTGAAATCGGAACAAGCTTTTCTCAAACTGGGCTGCGATCACTCTCTCCTTCTTTCTATCTCCCTTTCTTTCTAGCTCACAAGGTGGCTCTTTCTTTCTTCTCAAATGGACTCTAGTTCTCTTCGACGGCAGCCACCCTTTCTTTAGAAGCTTGGAGCGATTATATACAATAGAGCCTCCGGAGCTCTTCAGGATAACCTAATTAATCTTCTGATTTTCCATTGGTCCACTTGGCATGGAAGAATATTCCAACCTGGGAATTATCTGGAAGCGAGCCTGCCATCCTAGGATCACATGCCAATCATTGGAGTTGAAGGTACGAAGGCAACTCATGTGATCCTCATGTGTTTGGGTCTTGTTCTGCACTGGCGACCTATTTGTAACCCTTAACAGGTTATTTTTCACCCTTAGATGCCTATTTGTCAGCCTTAGATAGCTATTTGTCACCCTTAGCTTCCTAAGCCATCGCCTACCTTCACGAGCTATTTGTCACACGTAGTAGGGTATTTTACAGCCATACTAAGCTATTTGTCAGTGTTAAGGACCTATTTTTCACCCTTAGTCTGTAGTTAAAAGTGTGACTTGTTTTACTTGAGAGCCCGTTGCCTTGTTACCCTAACCATCTTGAACTATCGGAAGTTGGTTCCTTTGGCTACATCGACGCTGTTGAAGCCCTGCGTCAACGTAGCTTGGCTTTTCTTCTTCTCAGCTCCTTCATCATTCACACATCCCTCAAGTTATTCATCTATCTATTGGTTATGTTGATTGCCTGCTGTCATGTGATGGTCCTTGACTCGTTGTGCTTCATTTCTCATCTGTGCTCAGCTTGATTTCATGGTAAGCTGGTCTTCAATCCTTGGGACTTCATCTATCATTTGATTTCTTCAAATTTTCAGCTTGTTGATTCATACTTCAGCCTTTTTGTAATTCACCATTGAGCTGCGTCGACGCTGTTTGAGGCTGCATTGACGCTGCTTCTTCATTTTCAACCCCTTTCAGCCTTGTCGTCTATTATTCACCCTTATAGGGCTATTTTTCACTCTTATCGCTCATTTGTCACCGTTAACTATCTATTTTTCAACCTTATTCCTCAGTAGCCGTCGCCTCTGCTTCAGCTCTTCTTTTCTGCAGCTTCAACGGGACTGGAGTCGACTTGAGCGCCTTGTGGAGTCGACTCTCCTCCTACAATTTCTTTGATTTCAGCTAGCCCACCTATTTTTCACCTTTAGGTACCTATTTGTCACCGCTAGCTGGCTACTTGTCACCCTTAACCTCTTCTGCTGGCGGGAGAGCTCAAGTCAACTCTTCTGGCTTTTGAAGTTGACCTTGACTTGAGTCCTCTTCTTGAATCCTTAAACTTGATTTGTGATATAATTGCAGTCTGAAAATCATTGTAAAGATGGGAAACATGAAGAAGAGAATTTGCATGAGATTTCAGACTTAGACTAAATGACTTCATGCTGGTTTGACATCATCAAAAAAAAACTATACCCAATAAATAGGTCAAGATAAATCTCAATCTGATACAAATCTCATAAATCAATCATGACTTAAGTGCAGAGTCTTCCATTATAACGAATGTATGATATGTTCCTTATGTATAGCATGGTTCAAATCTAATGAGGTCAGAGTTTAGCAATAAAATTTCATTGAAAAATTGATGCATTCAAGTTTAATAGAAATGAACCAAATCTGCATATTATAACCTTGTTAATCCTTCTTTTATCTTACTTATCCAAAGTCATTGACACCTCTGTTGTGTCCCTGTGTTTTGATGATGTCAAAACTATAAGTCATGTATACTTTATACATGGATAAACTGAAGTCATGCGATCAATGACATCCAAGAGGGGGGGGGGTGATTTGGGTGTTTACAAATTTTAAGAAAACTTTATTCGATTTAAACAAGTGTGAGGAATAGCCATAATGAAGATCATATCTAAATAAACAAACTCTGATCTAATATAATCTATCACACTCAATGGATCCTTGGTATCGCGGCGGAGGTGTAAATCCGAAGATTCTACTCACGCAAGATGTTATCTTCCTGACAAGATTTGCCTTGTCGACCCGAACTCACCTTTTAATATACCCGAGATCTAATGTAACAATGATAGCTTATGTTAGATCTAACTCAAGAGATACAATCTAATTAATGTACGTGTGTGCTTGCACAGAATGGAGATAGGAGAAAAAGGATCAAACCACACAAGAGACAATGATTTTTAGGTGGTTCGGATGCAACGACGGCAACCTACATCAACCCCTTATGATTGATGAGGATTCACACACTATCTTGTAGGGATTACAAGATCAAAAACACACAAACACTCGTTGGATGAGAGAAACTCCAAGAAGGTGCAAACACACCGAAACACACACGGATCTGAAGGATCCAAGACACACACACATATCTGAGCAGATGTACACACACTTGAATGTTTAGAGATTACAAGAAACAGACACTTGAAGCTCAAGAAATTTGGAAGAAGAAACACAAAAGAATAATTCTGATTTAAGCTCCCCCTGAGTAGATGATGTAGATTTTGGATGAAGCTTGACTCTCCACTTGATATGGGGTTGATTGGCTTCAGATTGATCTTCAAAAGGTTTGGGTTGGATGAAGAACTCCTGGACGAAGTACTGTTCACGGAGCTATAGTAGCAGGCTTCTTTCTCCCCTTGATAGCTTCCTTGGTGTCCCCTTAGTGATTAGGGTTTCTTTGCCCCAAGAGTTGTTTTTATACAACTAGGATGGTCAAGGACAGGCCAAGACACTGATCCACAATTCCAGGGATGTCTGGAGACTTTAGGGATTAAAATAACATTGATAGATGCTTCAGTCTCATGGAGAAAAACAAGTCAATAATGGAGGCTTCGAAGCTGGCGGTCGACCGTGAATAGGTGGGCGGTCGACCGGAATTTTACAGACATTGAACCTTTCAACGCTGAAAAACTGGTCGACCAGTCTAGGGTGGGCGGTCGACCGAACTGTAAATTCCTGTAGATTTTTGAACGCTGTTAATTTAGGTCGACCGGCCCATACTCTAAGGTCGACCGAACTCTGGAAATCTTGCACAAACAATCCAGTTCAGTGCATAAATCATATCCATGTATTGAAGGCTTATGCTTACAACAATGTCTATATAATATGAGCCTGTTTAGACTTGATCGGGGTATTTGTTAAGGCACAATAAATTTGAACATTTGCTTTGGTGAAAATGGTTTTAAGAGAGGTTTAACCAAGTTATCAGCCTACTTATAATGCCAGGGTTTTGTTATCATCAAAATCAACTGGAGAGACTCAACAATCTCCCCCTTTTTGATGATGACAAAACTCTAGATTACAAGTGTATTGGCATGCCTTTAAACAAATTTGGAGCTAAGCGAGGCCAATAGTCCACAAGGCGAATAAAACAATAATTCTTTTCTTTAAATGAAACAACACAAACCATTCAACACCTTATTTTCCAAGTAGAGAAGAAAAGAGAGATAAGAACCATCATGTGACATTCAAGACCAATTTGCATTCATTTCATCATTTCATTACAGAGTGCATTGATGTTTTAGAGAATGCAACACTCTAGGCACATGCGACAAAGTAAATGCAGAAATGACACAATGACCCTCACAAATGAACATGCATACAAACATACAAACATGCATACATAAAATATATAAGACCTCTACTTTCTCCCCCTTTGGCATCATCAAAAGAGGAGATAGGACCCAAGTACAATAGTCTAGAGGTAGGAAGCAAAAAGAAAATCCTCATGGCTCATCGGTAGGCGACTGATCGTCTGGAGGAGGCTGATAGCCAAGACGACGACGAATATCCGCAATAGATTGGTCCTGAAACTGAAGGTGGTATTGGATATGGGCAAGGGTTCGATCCCTATCATAGTCACGGCGCTACATATTCAGAAGAGTGCGGTTCATAGTATGAAAAGCCTCACGGAAATCTTCATGGCTCTATGTGAGGGTGGTCATGTTGGTGGAGAGAGTATGCATCTGAGTGGCTAAGGTGTCCAAAGTTGTGGAGAAGGAATCTGGACGGTCGGTCAGAGATTCCAGCATAGTGCCCATTGTTGCTATGTTATCCCCAAAGGTAGAGAGTTGATTCCCAAAAACATCCACCCGAGTTTCTAGCCCAGTAAAACGCTTGTCAAAAGTCTCATAGTCTACCCAATAGTGCTTTCTGGCTGCCTGAGTAGAAGACTCCCCATGAAAGAACTATGGTAGAGGAGACATCTCTGGATCCATGTGATGAGGTGAAGGTGGAGGAGGCTGGTCCTCATCCTAAACTGGAGGGGGGACATCCCCTTGACCATGTTGTTGCTCTTGTTCTTGCTCTTCCTCACTGTCAACTTCTTCCCCATAAACTAGTATATCTCGACGTAGCTCGCCATCGGGACCATAGTAATATCCAAAATTAGAGAAGATTTATGGTGGTTGTAGATATCATGCTGTCTGACTCGAATAAATGTTTCATCACCAAGGTGAATCCCAGCATATACAAACACTCCTGTCAGCTGTGAAGCATAAGGCAATGATATCCTCAGTTGGGTTCGACATGTCCCTATCAACTCTGTCATGAGTCGACCCATGTTTACTAAGCTTCCATTCATAACATGATAAAATAGAAATCTGTGAACCTCTGTCACTTCATTTCTACTCCCACTTTTTGGATAGATAAGTGATGTAAACATGTGGTGTAGAATCCGCTGTAGTGGTGAAAAATAGTTGGCATTCAACTGAATCAAATCACTGACACCACGCACATAATCACAGTTTGTCATGGCAATAAAAGTAGCCTCAACTTCACCATGACCGAAGGTCATGTCAGCACCCCTGGCCGAGA
The DNA here is from genome assembly GCA_022559845.1 of Amorphophallus konjac. Taxonomy (NCBI): domain Eukaryota; kingdom Viridiplantae; phylum Streptophyta; class Magnoliopsida; order Alismatales; family Araceae; genus Amorphophallus; species Amorphophallus konjac. Next base: position 412,846,607 of record CM040120.1, read on the forward strand.
CTCCCAAGGCTCGCTGAAAAAGATCGGGTGTAATATGTATCTCAACTTCTTGAACAACTGTGTATAGCTTGTCATTTCTCTCAATCAAGTTGCCATAAAACTGCTGCACTAGGTTAGGATAATACCTAGTGTATATGGTGACAAAATCACTCCAACCCTCTTGAATCTCAAAAAGTGCACATAATCGGGCAAAATATCATTCACCTCATCAAAGTCAACCAGTCGAGGGTCGATAATGGGCCGTGGAGGCAATCGAGGGGCATGACAAGGTGCAGGTGCCCGCTGTGGAGGATGAGTCGGGGCCTCTCATCTTTGACCACTGGCTTACCCTTGGGCAGAGTGCCGAGAACTTCATCTACGTGACATCCTGAACTAGAAAATTGATGTAGAGACCCTTGAAGACCGATCTCAACCCTGGGGATGAAGATGGACTGAAAGACACTCCTAGGGCTTGGAATGATCTTCTCCACAATCTAGAACCTTAGAGGTAGCTTCACGAGCGCACGAATCGGCTGCGGAGATTTTGACCCGAAATCGTGACGAACCGACCGAATCCAGTGCGGGTGAAGGAAAGATGGGGTTGTTGGGCTAGAGAGGTGGAGATATGTGGTTCTAGGGTTAGGAGAGAGGGTATGAGAGAGAGTGGGGGCGTTGGAATGAAGAAGGGGAGTGTGAAGGCCCCTTTAAAAGGGGTTCGATTGTTGGTTCGGCCGGTCCGGTTCGTCGGGTTCGGTCGACCAGAGCGGGGCTGGCGGTCGACCGAAGTGGTTGACCTAGCCCTAAAAATTCAAAAAAAAAATATTTTCTTTTTCTTTTCTTTTTTTTGATATGAGCACCATCAGTCGACCTTCTAAATAGAACCAACATCATGAAGTAGAGAGAAAGAGAAGAGATGGGGTTTTGAGAAAAGTTCTCTAACTCCCCCTCAGAAGGTGCCTTAGGTCCAGAAGTCATACGGGTCCACATTTATTTAATCTAGGAATATTTATCTTTAGAAGGATTTTCAAGGAGGGCTGTATGTATAAATACACTCAAACATGCAGGGATGTAAATACACACAAGGTATTGAAAATAAGTACATACAATATGCATGTTAATATACCCTTTATACATATGAGTTTCTATAAGTGCAACCCTTACCCTAAGTGCAGACCTATGTATGTATGCTTTAACCCTTGCACATGTCAAGTTCTCTTCTTATCTTGCTGAATTGATCCTGATTTAGGGGTTTTATGAAAATGTCAGCTAGCTGATTGTTTGTGTCAATGAAATTCAATTCAAAGACCCCTTATTCTACATGATCTCTCAGGAAATGATGTCGAATGTCAATGTGTTTTGCCCTAGAATGTTGAACATGATTTTTTGACAAATTGATTGCACTGGTATTGTTACATAGGATTGGAACACATTTCATTTCAACATCCAAATCAAGTAATTGATTTTAGATCCAAAGTACTTGGGCTCCACAACTTCTGGCGGCTACATATTCAGTCTCGGCCGTTGAGAGAGCTACTGAATGTTGCTTCTTGGAGAACCATGAAACTAGAGACCCACCAAGAAACTGACAGTACCCACTAGTACTTTTGCGATCAATAATGCATCCAGCATAATCCGCATCCGTGTATGGAATCAAATCAAAAGAACTACCGATGGGAAACCACAAGCCAAAATCTATTGTGCCAATTAAGTATCAAAAAATGCGTTTAATAGTCATTAGATGAGATTCTTTAGGACATGACTGAAAATAAGCACATAGACATACGCTGAATTGAATGTTAGGGTGACATGCTGTGAGATACAGTAGTGATCCGATCATACCTCGAAAGAGTGTGGGATCTATTGTTTTACCATTTTCATCTTTGTCTAACTTCGGGGTTGTGGCCATCGGAGTTGACAGAGGTGTTACTTCAGCCATCCCGAATTTCTTTATCAGCTCCAATGTGTACTTAGCTTGATTTATGAAAATACCTTCAGATGTTTGCTTCACCTACAATCCAAGAAAAAATGTAATTTCACCCATTAAACTCATCTCAAATTCTCCTTGCATAATTTCTGCAAATTCATCACATAAGGCATTGTTAGTAGCTCCAAAAATAATGTCATCCACATACACTTGAACTCCTAATATGTCTTTATCTAATGTTCTCGTGAAGAGTGTTTGGTCAACCTTACATCTTTTGAAACTATTTTCAATCAGGAAGGAGGTGAGCCTTTCATACCATGCCCTTGGAGCTTTCTTCAACCCGTACAAGGCCTTATGCAACTTGTAAACATGCTTTGGATGTTTTGGGTCTTCAAAACCTGGAGGTTGCTCTACAAAAACATCCTCTTTGATGTAACTATTAAGAAAAATAGATTTAACATCCATTTGAAATAATTTGAAGTTCAATGAGCAAGCATAGGACAATAAAATCTGGACTACTTCTAGTCTAGCAACTAGTGCAAAAGACTCATCAAAATCAATGCCCATCTCCTGGGTATACCCTTTGGCTACAATCCGGGCCTTGTTCCTAACAACCAATCCCGTATCATTTAACTTATTTCTGAAAACCCAACGGGTTTCAATTGTGGGATGATTTTTGGGACGTGGCACGAGAGACCACACTTTGTTCCTTTCAAACTGGTGTAGCTCTTCATGCAAAGCCTGAATCCAGGATTCATTTTGAAGAGCTTCATGGATATCATTAGGCTCTTCTTGTGAAATTAAGGCCATCAAATCCTCTTCTTCTACTTGTCTTAATGAAGATCTAGTTCTTACCCCATCTTCAGGATTACCTATGATATTTTCAGCGGGGTGATCTTTCAAGAATGTAGAGGTACTGGGCAAGTCGGGGTGATGCACTTGCTGTTCTTGAAGTGTTACAATTGATGGATCTTCATCCTTTTCCTCCTTACTGGAAGTTCCTTCAGTTGGTTCATCCTTAGCTTTAGATGATCCAGCAACATTTGAATTTTTAGGAGCCTCATCTGCATTTATAATTGGAGCAAGTTGATTTGTCAGTTTTAATTCAGATTCGTCAAAAATGACATGAGGACTTTCTTCAACAACTAAAGTCTTTTTATTAAATAACATGTAAGCTCTAGAATTGAGTGCATAACCTAGAAAAATTTCTTTGCCACTTTTCTCATCAAACTTTCTTAGATTTGACTTACCATTATTTAGAACATAGCAAGTGCATCCAAAAGGTTTGAGATAGGAAATATTTGGTTTCTTACCCTTGTAGAGCTCATATGGGATTTTCTTCAAAATGGGCCTCACCATTGCCCTGTTTATGATATAACATACTGTACTTACCGCCTCAGCCCAAAAGTATTTGGGTAGGGAGTTCTCACTTAGCATGGTTCGAGCCATGTCTATCAATGTTCTATTTTTCCTCTCCACAACTCCATTTTGTTGAGGCATTCTAGGTAAAGAGAAGTTGTGCGTATATCCTTGTTCCTGGCAGAAGCTGTTGAAATCATGATTTTCATACTCACCACCATGATCACTCTGAATTGTAGTGATTAGGTATCCTTTATCCTTTTGAATTTTCTTGCAAAACACTTGAAACTCCATCAAGGCATCACTTTTATTGGCTAAAAATATCACCCAAGTAAATCTGGAGTAATCATCAACAATTACAAATCCATAAGATTTTCCTCCTAGGCTGGATGTCCTAGTCGAACCAAAGAGATCAAGGTGGAGCAGTTCTAGAGGCCTGGCGGTAGAAACAATGTTTTTATTTTTGAAAGAGATACGTGTTTGCTTGCCTTTTGTGCAAGCCTCACAGATCTTATCACTTTTAAATTTTAATTTAGGCAACCCATTTAACAAGTCATGTCTAGACAATTTGGAGATTACTCCAAAACTAGCATGACCTAGTCTTCGGTGCCATAGCCATGCATTATTATGGTTGTTTGCTACCAAGCACACATCATCACCGACAACATCATCAAGATCAACAATATAAACATTGTTATTTCTTTTGTCGATGAATCTGATATGATTAGAGATTTTATTCATGACAAGGCAATGAGTTTCATCAAAAATAATTTTAAAACCTTTGTCACATAGTTGGCTTATGCTTAAAAGATTGTGGTTTAAACCCTTCACTAAGAGCACATTTTTGATAAGAATTTCAAAATTCTTACCAATGTTTCTAATTCCAATGATCTTACCTTTGTCCTTTCCACCAAAGGTAACCAGCGCCCCATCCTTGTCTTGCAGAGTAGAGAACACTTTTTTATCCCCTGTCATATGCCTTGAGCAACCGCTGTCCAGGTACCATTTGCTCCCCCTGGCTTCAAGGCATATCTGTAAAAAATAACATTCTCATGCAATTATTTTTGATACCTAAATGAATTTGGGTCCATAGGAGTTAGTCCAATTCTACACATATCTTTTCTTTGTCCAAGAAGCATGATTTCTTTGAGTGCTTTGTCTGAACCAATAATTAGCAATTACATGACCAAATCTACTACAATGAAAGCAGTTGACATTTGAGAATCTTGTTTGATATTTGTGTGGTTTAGATTGAACATGTTTGGGTTTGGTATGTGAGCATGCTGCACAATCATTATCTTTTTCATGCACATAAGATGTAGTAATCTTGTGCTCAAGGGATTTTTTGTTCTAGGGTATGTACCCCAATCCTTCTTTCCGAAAGTTAACTTTAACTCCCAACACATTGTCTAGGTTTTGTTTCCCTTTAACAAACCTAGAGAGAGTGAACTTCAAGTCAGTCACCTCTTTATTCAAACTCTCATTTTTGTTCTCTAGTTCTGAAATGGAAGATGTCATAACTTCTTTTTCATTTTTGAACTTTTCACAAACTTCTTCTATTTCAGACATTTTACATGATAACTCCTCTTTGGCTAGTTCAATATCTGAAATTGTTTGAAGCAACGTTTCTTTTTCTTCTGTTAACTCAAACCATTTCTGTTCCAGTTTTTCAAACTTAGCAGGAGTATCCTCATGTGTTAAATCATCAATCTTCTTTTTGAGAGTTTTATTTTCAGATCTGATTTTTTTATATTTTGTATACAACTTTTCATATTCTGACTCCCATTGTTCATTTGAAATAAAATCAGGGTCAGAATTTACCTCGACTGAGTCATCCTCATGTGCCATGAGATACAAGCTTTCCACGAGCTCCTCCAGCTCCTCGTTGGACTGTTCGTCCTCTTCGTCACTCCATGTAGCGACCATGACTTTAGGTTTCTTGAATTTGTCCTTCTTGAACTTTCTCTTCAATTCTGGGCACTCTCCTCTCATGTGCCCGGGCTTCTTGCACTCATAGCAAATAACATTGTTAGGCTTGCTTGGCTCAACCCTTGGTTTGAAAGGGCTTTCTTTGGCCCCTTTTGAAATTTCCTTGGAAATTCTTCTTCCTTCTTAAAAAGTTCTTCACTTGGCGTGTCCACATTGCCAAGCCTTCTCCCACATCACTTCCTTCGGTGGACTCCTCTCCTTGGGAGTCATCATCAGATTGTTGGGCTTTCAGAGCCACCATTTTCTTCTTCTTTGTTTCTTCCTCAGCAGTTCTCTTCATATTTATCTCATAGGTCACAAGTGACCCTATGAGCTCATCTAGGGAGAGTATGGACAGATTCTTTGAATTTTCAATGACTGTGGCTTTTGTGTGCTAGGCTGGTGGAAGGCATCTTAACACTTTTCTCACGAGCTCGGAATTTGTATAATCATTTCCAAGACTCTTAAGACCATTAGTGATCTCAGTCAGTCTTGCAAACATCTCAGAGATGGTTTCTTTTGGCTTCATTTTGAATAGCTCGTAATCCCTGACGAGAAGGTTGGCTTTGGTCTCCTTGACCTCGGAGGTACCTTCATAGATGAGCCTCAACTTGTCCCACATTTCTTTTGCTGAACTACACATAGAAACACGAGAAAATTCATTAGGATGAATAGCACATTGCATGATATTCATTGCATTAAAATTAACAGTGGATTTCTTAATTTGTTCGGGTGTCCATTTATCCTCTTCATCCTGAAGGGCATAGGGACCCTTGTCCATAACCCTCCAAACTTCATACTCCTGAGCTCTTAAAAAAACATGCATTCTATTTTTCCAGTAATAGTAATTTGAACCGTCAAAGAAGGGAAAACGATTGATGGAGTGACCCTCAGGCATCATTCCCTTGCTGGCCATTGATCTGGATCTTACTCTAGATCGTTAGATTTGAAAGAAATAGAGCCTTAGCTTTGATACCAATTGAAGTCCAGCGATCAATGACACCAAAGAGGGGGGGTGAATTGAAGAGTAATTTGAACCAACAAAGAAGGGAGGACGATTGATGGAGTGACCCTCAGGCATCATTCCCTTGCTGGCCATTGATCTGGATCTTACTCTAGATCGTTAGATCTGAAAGAAATAGAGCCTTAGCTCTGATACCAATTGAAGTCATGCGATCAATGACATCCAAGAGGGGGGGGGTGATTTGGGTGTTTACAAATTTTAAGAAAACTTTATTCGACTTAAACAAGTGTGAGGAATAGCCATAATGAAGATCATATCTAAATAAACAAACTCAGATCTAATATAATCTATCACACTCAATGGATCCTTGGTATCGCGGCGGAGGTGTAAATCCGAAGATTCTACTCATGCAAGATGTTATCTTCCTGACAAGGTTTATCTTGTCGATCCGAACTCACCTTTTAATATACCCGAGATCTAATGTAACAATGGTAGCTTATGTTAGATCTAACTCAAGAGATACAATCTATTTTATCTATGTGTGTGCTTGCACAGAATGGAGATAGGAATGGAGATAGGAGAAAAAGGATCAAACCACACAAGAGACAACGATTTTTAAGCGGTTCAGATGCAACGACGGCAACCTACGTTCACCCCTCATGATCGATGAGGATTCACACACTATCTTGTAGGAGATTACAAGATCAAAAACACACAAACACTCGTGGGATGAGAGAAACTCCAAGAAGGTGCAAACACACCGAAACACACACGGATCTGAAGGATCTAAGACACACACACATATCTGAACAGATCCACACACACTTGAATGTTTAGAGATTACAAGAAATAGACACTTGAAGCTCAAGAAATTTGGAAGAAGAAACACAAAAAAAATAATTCTGATTTAAGTTCCCCCTGAGTAGATGATGCAGATTTTGGATGAGGCTTGACTCTCCACTTGATCTGGGGTTGATTGGCTTCAGATTGATATTCAAAAGCTTTGGATTGGATGAAGAACTTCTGGACGAAGTACTATTCATGGAGCTACAGTAGCAGGCTTCTTTCTCCCCTTGATAGCTTCCTTGATCTCCCCTTGGTGATTAGGGTTTCTTTGCCCCAAGAGTTGTTTTTATACAACTAGGATGGTCAAGGACAGGCCAAGACACAGATCCACAATTGCAGGGATGTCTGGAGACTTTAAGGATTAAAATAACATTGATAGATGCTTTAGCCTCGTGGATAAAAATAAGTCAACAATGGAGGCTTCGAAGCTGGCGGTCGACCGTGAATAGGTGGGCGGTCGACCGAAATTTTACAGACATTGAACCTTTCAACGCTGGGAAAATCGATCGACCGGTCTAGGGTGGGCGGTCGACCGAACTGTAAATTCTGTAGATTTTTGAACGCTGTTAATTTAGGTCGACCGACCCATGCTCTAAGGTCGACCGAACTCTGGAAATCCTGCACAAACAGTCCAGTTCAGTGCATAAATCATATCCATGTATTGAAGGCTTATGCTTGCAACAATGTCCATATAATATGAGCTTGTTTGGACTTGATCGGGGTATTTGTTAAGGCATGATAAATTTGAACATTTGCTTTGGTGAAATGGCTTTGAGAGAGGTTTAACCAAGTTATCAACCTATTTGTAATGCCGGGGTTTTGTTATCATCAAAATCAACTGGAGAGACTCAACATAAACTATGTGAAGTCAAAGTTGATTCATGCATGAGCCTTTCATATGTTTTGATGAAATCATGTTCTTCATATATACATGTATCTTCATGAGTTTTGTGAAGATAGGATTAGTTTTGGTCAATGGATTGGCTAAGAGTGTGAAAAAGAAGCCAGCAGTTCAAAATGTCAGCTAAAATGTCAAGAAATCAGTCTATCGGATCACCAGGAAGAGCCCTACTGTTAAGAGTATAAAATGACTCATACGGGTAACAAATAGGCTCTTCGGGTGAATAATAGATAGGCTACAGTGACAAATAGGTCACCAGGGGGATAGTGACTGACGGCTCTCAAGGCAGTGAAAGAAGAGAAAGGGCGACGGCTTCTATGCATTAGTGGTGACAAATAGACCTGCAAGGGAGACATATGGCCGTTAAAAGTGAAAAAAAGTTCATTAGAGCTAACAAATGAAATGTAGAAGAAATGCTAGAAGAAGAGTCGACCCCAGTTCACCCGCTAGCTGAAAGACCTATAGCTACATAATAGTGGTGACAAATAGATTGGTAGTTCTGACAAATGAGCAGTAAGGGTGAATTATAGGTTGTCAATGCTGAAATATAAGCAACAGAGCAGAAAGCTTTGAAGAGTGTTGAAGCAGCGTCGACGCAGGAGGCAGTAACATCAACGCAGCCAAGGTGCACTTCACAAAGAAGAAAAAAGAAGCAGTGGCAACGGTTTATCAAAGCTAAGAGTGAAAAAAAGATGCCTAACAGTGATAAATAGGTTACAAGGGTGTAAAAGAGCCTACTAAGGGTGAAAACTGTGTAGTAGCGCGAAACGCCCTAAGGTGCGTTGAAGACAACGTCGACGCAATGCTCAATGGCGTCAACGCAGTCTAGCCAATATCAACTTCCAGTCAACTCAAGTCTACATGACTCCAGTCAGACTCAAGGCTTCACACTGTCAACAAAGTTCACATAAGTCAAAAGGTCAACAAGTCAACAAATCAGAATAGTCAAACAAGTCAACAAGACTCATAGAAGCCAAGTCAACAAAGCCAGGTCAACAGTCAACTTAAGTCAGATTCACTCTAGTCAAGGTCATCTAATTAAAGTCAAAGTGCAGCTAAGATCACCGGAAGATATTGCCAGCTGAAGAAGACTAAAAGTGACAAATGTGCAATACGGGTGAAAAATGGCACAGTAGCAGTAACAAATGTGCAGCTAGTGGTAAAAAATGGCTGAAGGTGACGGCTGAAAACCAAGTGGAAAGTAGCTAAGGCGACGGCTTACGTGAACTAGGGTGACAAATAGCCGAGTAAGGCTGACATATACACGATAAGGATGAAAAATACCCAGTAAGGCCAATAAATGGCTGGGAAGGCTGAAAACAACAAAATCCAACATGCTGCGTTGACGCAGCATCCTATGTGCGTTAATGTAGTCAGGTTGGAATAACAAAGGTAGAGAAATAAGATCTTTAGCGATGATATAAGGGTGACAAATGGCTTATAAGGTAGAAAAATAGCCCTTTAAGGGTGTAAAATGTATTGGTAAGGCTGTAAAATGGATTGGCAGTACAGACAAATGGTTGACATGCCCGCGCTGTTGACACCCATTTTATGACCAATGAGCTGGGTCATCTCCTTATTTATCTTCATGATACTCCGAGTTATACGCCGTTTATTGAACCATATTGGTCAATTTTGAGGCTTATTTCATGGGCCATTCTCCTTGATTGCGTCTCGCTCCTTATTCATTTTTCCGTGGGTTGAAGCTTAATGGGCCTTTCATTTGTTTTGCCACGCCACTGTCTCTGGCGGTCTATAGAATGGCCATTTGATGACGTGTAGTGGTTTATCTTAAGGCCGTTTGCTGACGCAAGAGTCCAGAGCCAATGACCTTTCCTTCAGCCTTATCCTTTCTTATTCGTTGAGCTCTGGCGATTTATCATATGTTAGAGGCATTGTGGCAGTTTTACCTTAGACCATTCCTTGGCTCCAGAGTCTTGTTCTAGAACATTTCGCCCATTGGTCTTATCCTTTGGTGGACGACCGAGGTTGGTGGTCTATATTTAGGCCGTGTTTTCCAAATGGCGGTTTATCGTAAGACCGTTTGTGCAGACAGAGAGTCATGCTAGAACTATCTTTTCTCTACTGCGTCGTGGCCGAATTAGAGTTTTGATTTGATGATTTCTCTCTCAATAGTGATCCTTAGAAGCTTCCGTTTGTTTCTATGGACTCTTGGGAGTATTATCTTCAAGAGTTTGCTAAGCTCTGCCCTCCTTTTTCGCTGGAATCTCTCCAACTCGTTCAGAGAGTTTGAGGGTCTATAAATAGAACCCTTGGCTTCATGGGTTGAGAAGGAGAATTCTAGAGCTTACGTCGAGGTGCTGCTGTGTTCTGGAGCGAGTACCCATCAAGGAGAAGTGATGTCTACGTCCATTAGCCTTCAAGTCTAGGGAGTATTAAGTTCCAAGGGTTTAATAGTGTTATTTTCTTCTTTAGTTTCTTCCCCTCTTCATAGCATTCACAAGCATATCCCCTCTTCCCCTTCCACGTTCTATCATCTTTGCATCATTTTTAAACATCCTCCCATCTTTTCCACGCCCCACAGGGTTTTAAAAACCACCACCCCAGGTATCCACCCTTCCTTTTGCATGCACTTTAGTTTATTTGCATTATAGGTGCTACACTTGTCATAGGGCTAATCTGGGTTGTTTTTCTGTGCTTCTACACTTTTTTGCAGGTTCACAGGGTTCCTAGCACGAGGCCCAACTCTTCTGGCTGGCTAGGAGAAGTGGAGATGCAAGTCCCAAGTTGATGTTCTGTGTGCTCTGACGGCTCTATATTTGACCATTTGTGAGACTCTGGCGGCTTATCGTAAGGCCAATTCTGGTTCGTTCGCGGCCTGATATTAGTTTGTTTGAAAGTGCAGATCTCTGGTTTTCATCTCCCGTGGGCGAGTGCTTCATCCTCCTCTTTCCAAGGTATTTACCTTAGCTCTGCTATTTTAATTCCCTTGGTGGCGATCACACTCCTTTAGTTTGGGCAGTAGTCTTCTTTATCTTCCTCATATCTCTCTTTCTTGGCTTTAGTTTAGTTGCTCCACACCTACGGTGTGTGTTTGATTTTATTCCTTTGCTCCACGCCCCGGCGTGTGTTTTTCCTTTCTTTTGCTTATTTCTAATGAAGATGGCATGCCCATGTGCTTATATTTCCAAGCTGATTGCTTGAGTTGATGTTACATTTGTTCATGAGTTCACATCATTTATATCAACTTGTTCACCATCATATCTTCACCATTGAGGGAACCATTTAGAAAACCAACATCCCTAATTTTTTGGCGATCACGGTGGGACTTCTAGTGCCAATCGTGTTGAGCTTCTGTTTGACCTGTTGCTGTTGATTTAACCCAGTTGCCCTTGTGTTTTCCTCAGATTTTCCATTTAATTTCCTGTTGTTTTCTGCTCTCTGGTCACCTTGGCGGTCACTGTTCGGCCGTTTACGGCTTAAAAGCGGCCCAGAAATAGGCCATCTTATCTCTCTGGCGGTCTTATATCAGATCGTTTCGCCAGTCACAGGTACGCATCCTGAGGTTGAGTTTATTTCTACAATTTTTGATGTGACTTTCATGCTTGGGTGTTATCTGATCTCCTCCTTGGTTGTTATACATATTTACATCATTGTTTGCATATTTGGTTGTTAGTTTTTAGGCTAGAATTTGCATGCACCCCGGTGCACATAAGATCATTCATATTCATATCATAGTTGCATTTCCTACCTTGGTGTGTGAACCTCTCATCTCCATATTCCTTGGGACCGACTAGGTGATCACATCTGGGACCTCCATAAGTCCCTGCGAGCCGTGGATTCCCTCACGGACGCCGGGCCGGTTGTACCTTTACCACACCGTGTCTAGGTTGCATAAGTGAGGGAGAGTTTACATCTAGAGTCAACCAAGTCCCCCATACCCTTTCCTATTAGGAACCTATTGTTGGAGAGAACATATTAAATTCAAATCATCAAGGTTCTAAAGGAAGAAACAAGTAAAATTTATGCGTCATTATAACTTGGTTGACTTTGAGTGCCTCTCATCCCCTTCTTTGTCTTCATAGATTTGAGTCTTTGTTTTAGTGTCTCATTTGGTGTTTGTTTGTGTTGTTTGTCTTTTGTCAAGGTGTTCCATTGCATGTGGAGTTGCTTTCGGTCCTTAGAATCATCCTCTAGGAGCAATTCCTTTTTCACCTTTTATTCTAATCCTCTCTTTGAATCCGCCATGTCTTCTTATGATTTTCCCCGTTCTCATGAGGAATCCCTTCCTCAAGGTCTCTTGGAGGTGGGTCACCCAATTCCAATTAGGAGAAGGGAGCATCCCTCCTCCATCTGCTATCTCCATGGAGGGCGCCCAGCCCTCCCTTGCTTCCAATAATCCTACAAGCCAGATCTTGCAGATGATGGCCCAATTGGATCCGGCCCAACTTCAGGCCCTCTATCAGACCTTGCAGGGGTCCAATGCCCCATCTCCCACGATTATACAGGGTCTGTCCAATATCTCTGTCTCTGGACCCGGGATTCCACCCACTCCGATCGATCTTACCCCGGTCCAGCCCAGGACTCTCCAGTTCTCCAATATAGAAGCGGGCCAATCGTTTGGATCGGCCCATCAAATTCTTGATCAAAGGAAGTCTGTTCTTCCCTCATTTACTCAGGCCGAGTCTTTTAGGCCCATCTCTTCCGTGCCTCAAGTTCTTATCGGCCCATCCGACTTTTCTTGCCCTCAGCAAGGAGGGGCCCCAGTCCATGCCAATTTGGGTCATCATTCGGCCCAATATCCTTCTTATGGGCCTCCCACTCCTTCGGTCTATCCTTCGACTCCTCGCTTTGAGCCTGCTCCTCTTGCCTTGCCCGCGCCATCTCGGGAACAAGAGCTCCTTGATAAATGGGCCGCCATGCAACAACAACTCGACTTTCTTCAAAAGCGGGTTGGCCCACAATCTTTAGCGGATGTTCCGGTTCCTAGCTTTCATAACATCCGGTTCCCTCCCCAGTCCGAGCTCCCTACATACTGCAAATACGACGAAAATACCAATCACTTCATCCATGTGAGGGACTTTATGTATGAATCGGCGTAATTCTAATATGATGATTGCCTTATGGCGTATTTATTCTGCCGGTCATTAGATGGAGTGGCTTTGGAGTGGTTCTATGCTTTACCACTCAAGGATGCCAAAAGTTTTAAATTGGTGAAAGAAAAGTTTATTCAACGGTTTCAAGATCGGGTCGGCCCGGAGTATTCCTTTATAGACTTGGTGCCCGAGAAGATGATGGCGGATGAAGATTTTGCCACCTATGCTGACAGGTGGAGACAGACGGCCGCCCGCGTGCCAGGTCACATTCCAGAGGAAGAAAAGGTCAAGTTGCTTATATCAAATGCTACCCCTACCTTCCGCAACATCCTGGCCATGAATGACATATCAAACATGCACCAATTATATAGCCGGGTAAGATTCATACAAACACAGTTCAAGGACTCCCCCATCCATACTCTCTTTGAAGCACAAAAGCCCAAATATCATAAGAAACCTCAGGGGCCTGTCACCGAGGAAGTCCAAACAAATGAACAGGTGCAAGCCGTTGCATTTCCCTTTCCCAACCAACCCGTGCCATTCCGCTTTCCACAAAACCCCCGAAATCCCCAATTTTCCACGCCACAAAACGCTCAACCCACCTTCTCCACTCTACAAAATCCTCACCCTACCTTCGCCACTCTGCAAAACATGTTCCCCACTCCACAACAACCTCCGCAACCCCCGTAATACCACAACGTCCCTCCACCCAACGGCTACACCAACAACAACAAGCACCCGAGTCTGAAGAGAGCCCAATATCCTCCTTTGCCCGAGTCTCTTACAGACATATTTTCGGCTCTCATGTCCATTAATGTCATTCAACTTCCTCTGGAACGGCCCTATTGGAACTTGGCCGTTGATCAGACAAAATGTTGTATGTTCGATAGGCAGTCGGGGCATACTATTGAAAGTTGTTTTCAATTCAGGGACTTGGTATATGACCTGCATGAAGGACATGGTATAGATTAGGCTGAAATGCACAAGGCCATCACAGAAATTAAAGAGAAGAGAAGGTAGCCACTGAGGCAGCAAGTGCAGCAGCAACAAGCACCGCCGCCACAGCTGCAGCCGCAGCAGCAACAACAGCCTATTCAAGACTTGGGGATCCATCAGAACCCCATGCTGAATCATCCCCCTGCTCCGCAGCCACAACCTCCCGCACCGGCCCAATTTAACCTCATCCAACCCCTAGCTCCCGAGGCCGGGTGGTCTTATGACGATGATGCATCTGTCCAGCGGCTCATGGCCCTCCACCACAACCACTGTAGCCCTTCTCCCTCCGTCATTCTCCCACTTAACCACCAATCCCCACCATCCTCCGCATCCACCAAACCCCTCATCTTACCATCCACATTCCCCATTAATCCGCCAATCCCTACTCCACCACCCTCTACATTTGCTACCACCACACCACTGGCCAACCACTCGCCCATTATCCTTCTTCCATCTACCTCTACCCTATCACCGACACCCGCACCAATTATCACCTTGCCTTCATCAAACCCATCGCCTATCATCTCCACTACACCTTCCCCCGCACCACTCATTCACCCCACCGGGCCCGTTAAGCCACTTGTTTTGACCCCATCCCAGGCCGTGCCTGCCCACAACCTTGCCCTGCGGACCGGGCATTTGTTTCATAGAAATTATCCTTCCACTAGTGCACCCGCACCCAATCCCAAATCCTCTCAACAGGCTGTTGATCCGGAGGAGGCAGATCCGTTGCCGGGCACACAATATGATCTACTACATCATCTGGACAGAGTACCAGCCAAGATCTCCGTGCTGGAGTTGATAAGAAGATCCACCCTTCATCAGGATGCACTCAGCAATTTCCTATAGAAGGTGATCGTTAATGAAGACATGGCGGTAGATAGCCAGCCGACAGCATTGGCTACAATTTCAAAGGGGCCGGCAATCACTTTTTCTGAAACTGAACTGGTGCCCCGGAAGCCTATGCATTTCTATAACTTTGAACAAAGTCAGCATAGATGCGGCGCTGGTAGACACAGGGGCATCTATTAATGTCTACCCGCTCAGCACCTTAAGAGCCTGCAATTTGTCAGAAAATCTGTTGAGTCTGACCCCTACAACCATAGCAGCATATGAGAACTCCCAAAGGGCATGTCATGGGGTGGTCACTATTCAGGCTGACCTGGGGCCTCTCACTATGCCAATTGAATTCTATGTGCTGGACATCGACCCTATGTTCAAGGCTATTTTGGGTCGTCCGTGGATCGACAACCTCAACGCTGTACCATCCACTGCCCACCAATGTCTCAAATTTCCTTTTCAAGGGAGGGTGGTTAAGGTGAAAAGCATGTCCACAATCCAGTCTGTCAAGGCCGTTTCCGAGAAGATTCTACCAACACTATGGCCCAGTACGCGGCCTGTTATTTCAATTTTAGATCTGGATTTCCCATGGGCATATGCGCCACGGAAGCCCGTCTCTGCCGCAGTGAACATTAAAGTGAAGCCCCAGATTCAAGATTCCAAGGGCTGAGACATTATATTGAAATTAGGCTATCAGTCGGGGAGAGGCCTCGGCGCACAACTACAAGGGCAGACCAAGCCGGTCCCGAAAGGAAGAAAAATGAATAGAAGGGGCCTCGGCTATCGAGAGTCTTCACTTTCAATCTTGGGTGATTCTGGGCCCTTGACATGGGACTATCGCCAGCATTTTGTTAAAGGCCCTATTCAGTCGGGCACATTAAAAGCATCTCCAAGCCAGCCCAAGCAAGAAGATGAAGTCCACATAGTCGACAGCCCACCATTGCTGCCCAAAGGGCTTGTTGACGATATGATTGATTGTAGCCATGCATTCGAAAGGATGTTCTATGAAGAAGAAACTGTCCAAGTAAATCAGGAGGTGCGGCTTGTATGCTATCAGCCGAAAAAGCCAGCTTACCGTCCATAGGAAAGGGGGAGCTCACCTGTTATATTCACTTGGTCTCCCTCCCGCCTATTTTCATTGTTCTAAAAATTGGCATCCATACCACCCTCGCCTCCTATAATGATTGATCCATTCTTGTTTGAAACCCCCACGGAATATCTCATCATCACGCCAACATGCATTTGCTGTCCTCCAGTTGATCTGTCTACTCCATTCTTCACCTCCTCTGATCCCTTCCTCAACATCTTCTGTCCCTCCAAGTACCCTCTCAGGCTCCCTCCTCAACCTTCTCCTTCCTCTTGCTACATGATATCCACTAACTCTCTCCAAAAAAAATGTCAAATTTGAAATGGAGATCTCAGTGGAAGATTACACTATCTTCTCTCCATCCTCCTCCCAGGGGCACGAGGCTCCTACTGCTTCCTTCCCATTAGATTTCCTTTCTCCTAGGTTAGACGTAGGGTCCGTCGAGTCTACGGAAGTTGAGTCTGTTAGGTTTAGAGAAGTAGGGTCTTATTCTAGGTTGTCCAACCCTCCCTCATTTGAGCCACGCCCACTTGCGCGTCATTCCAAATCTATTCCTGATACGTTCTTGCAGGATCTAGCTCAGCGATGTCATGCTCTTCTGAAGTGCTCAGAGTTTATAGCTACGACGATTGTGATAGAGGAAGATGAGGAGCAAGGCAGGGTGTCGTGCAATGATGGACTAGGTGTTTATGAAATCATGGATGAAAAAGACTTGGTTGATGATGAGGATAGCAACGTAGATGACACCGCCGATCTTTATACGCAAGGATTAAAGAGATTCAACGAGGCATTGTCGACAGTGGATGAACCTACGAAGGAAATAAATCTGGGAACCGAAGAAGACCCCATGCCCATTATCATTACCGCTAATCTCCCTCCAGAGGTAGAAGAAGATTTAGCCAAAGTTCTAAGGGAGTATAGGGATTATTTCACCTGGTCTTACGAGGACATGCCGAGTCTTGACCCCTCTTTAGTGGAACATTGACTCTTGCTTAAACCAGGGGCAACACCCGTGAAACAAAGATGAAGAAGATTTCACCCCCACATGGCCTTAAGGATTAAGGAAGAAGTTGATAACTTGTAAAAGGACAAGTTTATTAGAGTTGTCTTATATCCTCAGTGGGTGGCGAACATAGTCCCTGTTATCAAGAAGGATAGAAAGGTGCGTATTTGCATTGATTTCAAGGATCTTAATAAAGCATGTCCCAAGGGCGATTTCCCGCTGCCTCACATAGACGTATTGGTGGACAATACTGCCGGATATGAAGCGTTATCATTCATGGATGGTTATTCAGGCTACAACCAAATCCCCCTCACTCTCGAAGATCAAGAGAAAACCTCCTTCACCACGTCCTGGGATACGTATTGCTACGTGGTTATGCTGTTTGGTTTGAAGAACGCGAGTGCCACTTATCAGAGGGCTATGATGGCTATATTCCACGACATGATGCATGTCTACATGGAAGCTTATGTGGATGATATCTTGGTGAAGTCGAGAACTAAAGAAGAACACCCCACTATTCTGGCTAAAGTGCTCCGGAGAGCTAGGGAGTACCAGCTAAAAATGAATCCAAAGAGATGTGTTTTTGGAGTCTCTTCAGGGAAGTTGCTAGGCTTTATAGTCAGCAAACGGGGGATTCAGATTGATCCTAATAAAGTAAAGGCCGTCATGGACATGCCTCTGCCTAAGAATATCACAGAACTCCGAGGACTGATTGGTCGATTGCAATTCATTAGAAGATTCATATCCCAACATTCTCAGAGGTGCCGCCCATTTTATGAATTGCTGAAGGCGGGGGTCAAATTTGAATGGAATGAAGATTGTCAAAAGGTCTACGAAGACCTAAAGGAATATTTGACCAATCCCCAAGTTTTGCAACCTCCTGTCCCTGGGAAACCCCTAATATTATACATTTCTATCATTAAGGACTCCCTAGGGGTGGTCTTAGCACAAGTAGATGGAGAAGGCAAAGAGCGGGCAGCTTATTACCCCTCCAGGTTATTTAACTCGGCAGAGGCCAAATACACCGCTATGGAAAAGACTTGTGCCGCCTTAGTGTGGGTAGTTCAGAAACTTAAATATTATTTTCTACCCCAAACAGTTAGGCTGATCTCTAGAATGGACCCAATCTGTTATCTCTTAGAAAAGCCCATCCTTTCTAGTAGGTTGGCTCGCTGGCAGAGCTTCCTCTCTCAGTTTGATATCACATTCGTCGTTCAGAAGGTGATCAAAGGATATGCCATCGCTGAGCATCTTGCTCATCTTCCCATCCCCTGCACGAACTCTATTCAGGATGATTTCCCTGATGAGCATCTCTCTGTTCTTACCCATCATCCCTTTTGGTCTCTACACTTCGATGGTGCACTCAACTCGCAAGGCCGAGGGATAGGTGCCGTTCTCCTCACTCCGGAAGGGGTGACGATTTCCTTTGCTTATCAGCTTAGTTTTCCTGCTACCAACAACATCGTTGAGTATGAGGCTCTCCTGACCGGATTGAAGCACGCCTACCTCTTAGGCGCGAGCTATTTGAACATCATAGGAGACTCTCAGCTTGTCCTACGGCAAGTTCTGTCTACTTATCGCACTCATGACCCGAAGCTCAAGCCATATCAAGATTTGGTCACTCTCTTGGCTAGGCAATTTCGTAAGCTGATTTATATCGATACTCCTCGATCTCAGAATATCCTTGCCGATGCATTGGCATCACTCACTTCCTCTTTATCTTTCCCTCTCAGTCGGAGCACTGAGACTATCGTCATTCAGAGATTAGATGCTCCCTCTCTTTAGGATTCGTGGTATCACAACCTTAGGAAACTGTAGAGGCTAGGGCTGAGAAGGAAGATATAAAGGAAGTATCTTTAACAGAATTAGAGGAGGTTTTGGAGGAAGAAGAATTGCCATGGTATCATAAAATCAAGCTGTATTGCAAAGATGGATCGTTCCCTGAAAGGGAAAATGCCGAGTAGCGTAAGGCTATTAGAAGAGTCGCCTCAAGGTATACTATTATTGTTGGATAATTGTACAGACGCGCTCTCAATGGAATGCTCATGAGATGTCTAGATGATGATGAAGCTTGGAAGGTGGCCGAAGCAGCCAATTCTAGTGAGTGTGGAGGTCATGTCAATGGCCAGACTCTAGCGAAGAAGATCCTTAGGCAGGGTTATTATTGGCCTACTCTAGAGGAGGATTGTTCCCTTTATGTCCGGAGGTGTCTTACATGTCAACTCCAAGCTGATAAAATCCATGCTCCTGCTTCATCTCTTCATCTTCTCTCTGCTCCTTGGCCATTCTCTTTGTGGGCTTTCGATATTGTTGGCCCGCTCGGTGATCCTAATTCTCAGACCAAGTAGAAATCCTTCATCCTTACCGCCACTGATTACTTCACCAAATGGGCCGAAGCGGAGGCGTATGCAGAGATCAAAGCAACAACGGTGTGCCACTTCATCATGAAGAATATCATCTCGCAGTTTGGAGTGCCAAGCAACATCGTCACAGATAATGGACCCCAGTTCATCTCTCAAGAGCTCCAGGACCTTTGTAAGAAGTTCAATATTATATTACATCATTCATCTCCATATTATCCTCAAGGCAACGGTCAAGCCAAGGCCACTAATAAAACCCTTCTTAAAATCATAAAGAAAACATGTGAATCTCACAAATTTTCTGATTGGCCTAAATAGTTAGTAGAAGCTCTATGGGCTTACCGTGCCTCCGTTCGTACTCTTACGGGGCAAACCCCCTATGCTCTTACCTACAGGATGGAGGTGATGCTCCCATATGAGATCCTGGTCCCTTCCCTTAGGGTGCAGCTCGATAAGGAACTTAATCTCGATGAACGTCGAGAGGCGTTGCTCATTCAGCTATAACTCTTTGATGAGAAGAGGATGGATGCGGCCGATCACATGTCCGTTTATCAAAAGAGAGTTTCGTGTTATTTTTAAAAGAAGGTAATTGAGTGCAAATTTCAAATAGGAGATATGGTTTTGAAACGAAAATTCATTCAGTCTGGAGGTCCCAGGTCCTAATTACAACCTAACTGGGAAGGGCCGTTCATCGTTAGAGAGGCTTATCCAGGGAACGCATATCGTTTAGTCAACGTAGAAGGTGAAGAGCTATCTCACACTTGGAATGGGTTGTATCTTAAGCGCCTTTTCCCTTAGAGTCAGGCTAACGAAAACCCGGTAGCAAACTGTCCCTTTTCCTCGAACACGAAGGAGGACCCCGAGTTCGGCAAATCACACACTTCACGACGTCCCTGGTCGAATTCCCAAGTTATGTAAACGCCATTTCTCCTTGGCCATGCCTGGTGGAAGTCAAAGTCCCTATCCATTTCTCTCCTCGGTTAAATATAGGGGCAAGAGGCGAATAAGGGGGCGATGACTAATCTAGACACCCTGACGAGAGGAGGTCTCAAAAAGGGGCAGTCTGTTATGACCTAAGTCCACAGGAAGAGAAAAAAAGCAACTATAGCATCAAATGCAAAAAAGTAGCAAATCAAAGCAAAATTAAAAGCTCATCTCAAAAGCTCGAAGTTTCAAAGTTAAAAGCTTCGCAAGTGTGGAACTAGGCATGGCAAGAGTGACAATACAGTTTCCCCGCGGGACATTATGAGCCTGGTCGTAAGCGTGCCTAGGGTGGATAATGGTTCGATAACAAACGCAAAGCCCTGGCGTAACAGACCGAATCTCTGAAATAAGGGTTGTCATGAGAAGGACTCAAAACCCTAAAAAACCTCTATACCTGGCCTACGCTTATCTCCTTATTTCTATTTTTCTTTTAGGACCAGACAGTACCCTGGGTATGGCCTCAGTAGAATCACCATCATTGACCTTGGCCAGGGATTGTCACCTGAAAAGCACGTCGACCTCAGAAGAATCCTAGTATGACAGGTAGGGCTCTTGTTGTCGGGACGAAATTAGCTTTCAAAATTCAAAAAAAATCATATATTTCAAAATCCAAAAAAAGTATATATTTTAAAAGCCAAAAAAATCATATATTTCAAAACCCACAAAAATCAGATATTTTAAAACCTCATAAAAATCAAATACTTCCAAAACTCCAGAAATACCATCATCTTGCATAGCATGCATTGGCATTCATATTCATTTCATTTTTTTGCCTATTTGATAAGGCTCCAACCCTTGACCAAATATCAAGAAATGGTCATTTTCGAACTTGCTTCAGATAAGGGGTTGAGTCTAAGAACAAATCTAACTTGTTTTCTTGTCTAAGTGTGTGCAGACGCAGGTTCAAGCACCCAAGATTCAAAGCTCACAAGTCTTTTATTTTTGGTTCCCTCACGGTCGATCATTAGAACGCTAACCATCTATGGCGGTTTATAATTAGACTGTTTTCCTTTCCCGAAAGCTAGAAAAATCAACTCTCAGTAAATCGCCCCTCGCGGTCTTAATTTAGACTGTCAGAGTGTTCTGGCGGCCCATAATTAGACAGCTTTTCATCTTTCGAGAGTTGAAAACTCTCAGTTTTCCCGGGTCTTGTCCCTAGCGGTCTATCGTAATACCACTAGCCACTTGTTAGCGACCCTTTAATGGACCATTTGTCAGACAGAGAACCCTGTTCTAAACTGATTTGTCCATCCATTCAAGATCAATCAAGCAATCCATTGCACATTTCCCAACACAAATCTTTTATTCCATTCAATCAAGTTCATTGAACATTATTTTATTGATTATTCCAAGTACACCAAGAAGAAAAGCTCAAATTACATTCATTCTTTTGTCCTCGTAAGGCCGGATCTTGCGCAATTCCTTCACATAAGCACGGTACTCCTCTTCATCCTTTACAACTTCTACTTGCAAAGCACACACCCGACTGATTTCCCACATGATTAGTGCATTCCAGACGGCTCGTTTGTCCTCCTCAGTCCCAATCTTTCTAGCTAGAAGGGGAGGGAAGTGTAAAAGTGCATGGACCGTAGTACGGGGCAGCCCAACTTGGAGATGGCACCGGTGAGGGTTGTAGATCGCCAAAGTAGTATTCCCCACTAGCTGAAAATATAGGCCCAATCGTCGAGGTAATCTGAGGGTGGTGCTTTGAAGAAGTGCTCTCGATCGCATCACGAACTTGTCGATTGGCAAAGTGTTAAGGTGGAGGCGCCAATCATCCCGTGTTTTCTTGTCCGCCGTCCTGCACTCAACCTGTGAAGAAAATCCAGATGCGCCTCCTATAAAGGATAGAGGGTGGCTCCCGAAGATGTGGCTAGCTGAAGGCATGTCCTCCTTAGGTAAAAACTTAAGTCTCACTCCCATCCAACACTCAAGGATAATCATTGACCCGAAGAGAGGCCATCCTAGACAAGCTGAACTTAGGCCTTCATAAAGGTAAGAAAGGACCGCTTGAGAGATAAATAAACCCAGTCACAACCCACTAATAATGTTGAGATTTTGGGTGTCCAAGATGTGGTCGGTGGTGGTGAAAAGAAAGACCCCGCATAAGCAAATTGAGGTAGCTTTGGCTATGGCTTCAAATCTCCCGCGCTTGTTTTTACAATAAGCAGTGATCCATTGAGGCATTGGTATCAAATGGACATGGCGCGGGCCGATCATGGTCCTAACATCTTTTGGGTTGTGAATGAAATCCCCTAATATGAGTGATGGGTCTATAGGCTCCACCGTATGGCTCACTAAGTCTTTATCCCTCGCCTTAGTCCTAGGAAGGTTTAGGTAGGTCTCTACCTTTTCTAGTAGGACAGTGGCCTAAAAGGTTGGGAATATGAATGTATGTGTTTGAGGATGCCATAATTCTACAAGAGCTGAAATGCTTGGCCAATTTAGAAAGATTTTCTAAAAAGTTTTGGCTAGAACCACTAAAGGGTGAAGGTGCCATGCCCTTAGAATGGAAAGGACCTCGAAAGGAAGTTCCTTTATCAAGGGAGCCACCCACTTAAGGCTAGAATAGTATCTTGGGCCAGGAAGAAGCTAAGAAAAGAAAGGAAGAAGAAGAAGAAGAAGAAGAAGAAGAGAGGGAAATGCCATGAGAAGAAATTGAGGAAGTACATGAACTTTTTTGAACTTAAAATTATGCTTACCTCTCTTGAAGAACTTGAACTCAAATGCTTGGGGATGGAAGTCAGCCGCTGTAGTTCCCCATGAACCTTTCTAGCCGCCTTTGGCCTGGTATAGGCCATCTCCCCCATGGCACTAGCTTCAAAACTTCTCTTCATGATGAATTGGGTGTTTTTGCTAAAATTTCAAGGCTTGTAGACGAGGATTTCTGTGAGCTGCAAATTCTGGGCTTGTTCCTACTTATAAAGCTCTGATTTTAGTGTTGGTGCATTAAGATTAAGATTGGGTAGCCTTAGCTTAAGTTAGGGTGTGTTCTAGTGCAGATTAGAGGCCTTTATCCTTGGGTTCGGACTCTCACGGAAGAGTCCCGCTCGGACTACACAGGGTTTCTGCACTAGCAGTCTATCGTAAGACCACTAGGAGTCCCCATGCCATCTACACTTAGACCGTTTTCCCCCTTCATTCACCGCCTTCCTCCGTCGCTCTGACGGTCATTGGTTTCACCGTTTTCCAGCTTCTGACGGTCTTAAGCTAGACCGTTTATCAGGTTTTGTCAGATTTTGGTCATCAGTCCTGCCGTTCTCTCTCCGTCTCTCTCACCCGTCACTCTCTGTCAGTACTAAGGTAGTAGTTAGTCAGTTAGCATTCACATTCATACACATTTGCATCTTAAATAAAAACAACAAAAAGATTTCATTTCACTATCAAAAACCATGTACAAGTGTGCATCAAATCAAAAACAAAGGGAAAAGAAGAAAAGGAAGAGTACAAATCACTCGGCCGGTCCATCTCCCGGGCCACCACTGTCACCCGTGCCCTCATGCCGCTTCGCTGGCGGCTCTATGGCAGCGCTCTCCTCCTCGCGACGGCGTCGTCGCTCCTCTGGTAGCAGGAAGAACCTGTGAAGTAACCTTGGACCGCGCTGCTCGGTGCAACGCTCTGGCTCCTGCTAGCATCCGACCTCTTTTCCAGAAGTCAGAGGGCATCCTTCAGTCCCGCAATCACCCCCCTCATCTCGATGACCTGCACTCGGGACTGGTCTCACTCGCTCCTCAGCTAGGCGGCATCCGCTCTAAGTCGCTCGATCTCCTCCTCATCAGCACGACAACGAGCTGCTCCTGTGCTCAATCGCTCCACCTCTGCACGGAGTCGCTCGGTCTCTGCTCTAGCACGCTCTCCCTCGGCCAAGGCCGTGGTCAACTCTCTCGCCTGCATTAGCATTCATCACAATTAGGAATTTTCATACCATAAGCATTTAAGTCAAAATGGTCTCGGTTTGGTTTGCTTACCCTCTCTGCGAGAGTGCCCTCGGCCTTCTTGGCCCGAGCCACTACCCGAGCAAGGTCCGCATCTCGCTCGGCTCGGTCTCCCGTAGGTTGTGAAAAAGAGGAAAGAGCATCTGGTCCGCTTCGCTGCGCTCCCTCGGCTCGCTACATTTTAGAAGTCAAGGTCAGTCACATTCATCATCATAAGCATAATTAAGACTAAGGTTCAGGGAAGCTCACCAGAAGATCCAGCGTGTGCTGGAGCTCATCCCTATACTGTACAGTAGCGTGGAGGAGTCCCTGGAGCTATGCTATCCTGCCCTGGGGGTCTAGCTTCATATAGCAAAACCATGGTGTCAGTGCATATGGGAATAAGTTAATTAATTGAAGAAGCATGAGTTTAGAATTCATACTGGTCGATAGATGCCGCGGAACACCTGGTCGCCGTACCTCTACGCATAGGCCTTCTGGTAGGCCTTATCGCTGTCAGCTCGGGTCCTCACCTTCCGACCCCTCCGTGTCCAATCTCGCACCTGGTCGTGCACTCGAGTGATCCAATTGATGTCGTCGCTGAGTCCCTTCGAGGACCGTCCGAAGCGCTTGTTGTCTCATACTGGGAACTCCACCTCCAGCTGGTGTACTCCTCTCGTCCTCATGATCAGTCGATGATGGAGAGGCTCGATGATGTTCAGGCAATGAAGCCAGATCTCTCGTCCGACGTACGCCTGGGCTGCCTCCACCCAGCTCTGCCACTCGTAACCCTCATCACGATAAGGTGTCCAGTGCACCTAAAAAGGCAATTGTGTCATTCTCAGCATTTAGAAGCATTTAGAACATATGGAAGAGTTTGAGTTTAGAGTTGCACCGATGCATATGGGAAAGTGTCTATGTTGTCCTGGATCGCCCGGGCTAGGCACCGGATCGATCCCATGTCCCAAGCCACCACCCACCGTCTTGCGATGGGGATCCACTCGAGGTGTACCTCCTTCCCTCGCCCGATGCCAGGGAGGTACAGGTAGCTCCAGACCTGCATAAGTCAAGTGTCAGCATATAGCAATAGCAATCATATAAACGATCATTTAAAGTTTAGAGTTTAGGGCATTTTACCTGTAGGAATGGTGAGAAGCCACCCAGCATGGTCTGTCGGTTGGGCATGCTCAGAGAGTCGAAAAGGAAAGCCAGGGCCGCTGCTCCCCAAGCGTACTCACCAACGCCATCCAGATCCCTCAGCAATGGGAGGAGCCTACAGCTCACTCCATCAACCCTGGTCGTGAAGAGAAGCTTCCTAAATAGCAATATCAGGAAGCGCCGCAGGGTGATGTCTCCCTCTGGTCCTGGTCCTGCCGCCACTCTCCCCCGGACCTAGTCTATCACTCTCCCGATGTGCTCCTTTGGTCGCTCCCCTATGGATATTGCCGCTCCCCTCAGCCCCAGGCTCTCCTGGAGTGTTGCTCGTCCCACCATGGAGGAGTGATGCCCTGGCCTCATCAGATTTAATCCAAGTAGCTCCTGCGCCATCTCTCGGTAGTCTCCATATGTCCATCCTGTCACTGGTGCTCCGTGGACTCGTAATCCGGTGCTCCTCGCTATATCTTCTAGCATCGGGATCATATGACCCTATGGGAAAATGAATGCTCTGCTGACCGGGTCCCATCTCTCGTGAAGGGCGTAGTGCAGTGCTCTATCGATCCTCGTCACCTCAATGCTCAGCAGCTCCCCGAAGCCCATGGCTGCCAATCTATCTTTATGAAAATCTGGTAGGGCTTGGTATACTGCCTGGACTTGTAGCCAAGAAATCCGAGTCCGTCTATTCCCCTGCACACATGTAAAAATTGGAGTCAGTCATTTCATAAATCATTGCATTTGCATTTAAAAATAATGACATCAAAGAAAGGAAGTGTGTCTCTGTTCCCCTAGCGGCCATTATATGTCCCCTTTCTTTTTTGCTAGCGGTCTTAGCTTAAACCGCCTGAATGCCTAGCGGTCACTGGAATGACCGCTAAGAGACCCGCGAGTGGGCGTCGTCTTCTCCATTCCCCCATGTTGGGTTAGATGGACGCAGTCTATCTCCACTAAGTGTGGATCTAGAGGGGGGTGAATAGATCAACTTGCCTAATTTAAAATTACTGTAAGTTCTAAAGCGGAATTCAGGCAAATATCAGTTAAGCTAAAGGAAGAATGCTAAGCAAAAGGTCGATCCATGAAAGTCATTCACCATATCTATATATATCGAAAGCTAGACATGAGCATAAGCGATGCAACCAAATAAGCTAAGCAAGAATTCCCATCGCACACAGATCACACAAAAACACAAACACAATGCACACACGATTTTTAGGTGGTTCGGTCAACGACCTACGTCCACCCCACACTCAACCGAGTATGGCTTCCTGCTGCGCAGCACAGCTTGCGTCCGCTGGGCTTTACAGCTTGGCCAAACAACCCGCTGATACACAGCTTCGCTGGGCACTACAGCTTGCCGACCAGAGGATCTGATCCTCTGCAACAGCTGGGGAAATACAGCTTAGCCCGTCCAGTGGAGACTACCACTGCAAGACCGCTGACACACAGCTTGAAGAAACAGTATTCGGAAATGAAAGACAGAATCAAAACGAAAATAGAAAAACTCAAAAGCAATATAGCTCTAAGAGTAAAGCTCAGCTCTGGTTTTGAACCACGAGACTGAGATACAAGCTCACTCTCAATCTCACTCTCAATCAGCTCTCTCTCAGCTCATCTCTCTCGATCTCTTCTTCTCTCATTTTCTTCTTCTCTATATCTTTTCTTCTTCTTCTCTCTCTTTTCTCTCTGTGGATTGAAGGCTCACTGCTGCTGAGTGTATAGACTTCCTCTTCTTCTCCTTCGATCAGTCTTCTTCTGTGGAAGAAGGCCTGTTTATATAGTAGCAACAGCAGCAGGCGTGTGCTCTCCACATTTCCCGCCCAGCAATTTGGACCATGTGGCAGCATCCAATGGAGTGTCAGTACACGTGTCCTCATCTGGATACCTTGTCCTTCTCGGATCACGAGCCAGGTACCTCAGATCACGTGCCCTTCATTAGCCTCTTCAGTCTGATGTATAGAGTTCTCAGTTCACGTGCTCAATGACAGCAATCTGACTTGCTGCGTCGACGCTGTCAATCAATGGCGTTAACGCAGTGAGGCATTCCAGTAAGCCATTAGGTTCATCTCTTTAGCTGCTGCGTCGACGCTGCTCAATTGTGGCGTTGACGCAGTGGAATAGCCTGTGAAGGTCTCTGCTTCTTTAACTGCTGCGTCGACGTTGCTTGCTTTTGGCGTTGACGCAGTGGAAGATATCATGAAGGCTTCGTCAACTGTTGCGTGGACGCTTTAAGCTCCCAGCGTCGACCTTGTTCCCTTCAGCAACAAGAATGAAGTCATAAGATTTAAGTATGTACATTGCAGTGTATATACTTTGTTGTATAGACTTATGAAGGCGAATGCAACGTACAGACTTGCCCAATGTGTTGACTTCAACAAAGGAGGCAACGGCTGTATAGACTTCAATTCCTAAAGGCAGTGTATAGACATTGAAGAACAACAACCAATGTATGGACTTTATAATGCAAACAACAATGTATAGACTTCATGTAAAAGCCCAATGTATAGACATTGAATTCGAAGACCAATGTCCAAACTTCAAGTAACACTGTGGATGTACAGACTTGATGGAGCAAAGCGATGTGTAGACTTGAAGCTCCTGAAGTAATGTACAGACTTCAAAGATCACTGTGGATGTATAGACTTTGGGGATATGAAGCGATGTACAGATTTCAAAGAAGTTGGCGAGTCAATGTACAGACTTGATGAAGCTAAGCCAATGTACAGACTTAATGTGTAGCTGAAGCCTTGAACGTAGGAATAGGCTGGAGTGTATAGACTTCAGGCTTCAGAATCGAATGTTCAGACTTCGCCTAAGAAACATAGGGAAAGTCCCCAGTGTATAGACTTTGCCTTGAGCGAAAGGTAAGTGATGAATGTATAGACTTTCACGATGTGAAAGCTACAGTGAAAGAGTGTATACACTTGATCAGATCAAGGGCAATTCGAATGTACAGACTCTGAGGTTCAAAGCCAACGGCTGTACAGACTTAGAATATTAAGACTGATGTACAGACTTCATGCGTTGACGCTGTACACACTTAGCGAGTTGACGCTGTACACACATCCAATGAAGTGCGTTGACGCTGTAACATGAGCCAGTGAGATGCGTTGACGCTGTACACACTTGACGAATTCAAATGAAAGCGACTGACACTATATAGACTTTATCTAACATGCACAGTGTATAGACTCAGTCTAAACAAGTCCGCTGGAGGAGTCGACCCACCATTGCTGATGTGTCGACCCATGACAGTGAGAATTGCAGACAGCAGTGTATTAAATGCAAAGAACACATAGTCAATCTGATAGAGCAATTTCATCAAATCAAAAGTAGTTGCCAATCAATCAAAATAATGGTGTTGCCAATGAAATAAAGCAAGTGTCAACATCATCAACATAGAGGGGTCACAACAATCTCCCCCTTTTTGATGATGGCAACCCCATATGAAGTAGAATAGCAACATCCTGTCATATAGATATATGTTTGATGAAAGACATGATGTGTTATGCAGATTGACATGCAGATGCTATGAATGCATGCAACTCACTGCCACAAACTCTCCCTTGGAATGAATTCAGAATTGAATTCAGAATTCAAACAGATATGTATTCTCCCCCTAGACATCCCCTAGACAATATTCTCCCCCTTTGCCATCAACAAAGAGGAGGGAAAAATTAAATACAATGGAGGAATCAAGAGAAGAACTGACTGGCATTCTGAACAGGTGGTTCATGAATAAGCATTCTAAAGCATAGAGTCTTCAGTCATATGAATTTATAAACTGCTATCAGAAAGATTTCTGGTTTAAGAATGATAAACTTTGGAGTTCATGCACTACAAGCAATAGATAAGTTCACTGTGCATGATAAACCATAAATCAGAATCATATTTGCATGAAAGATTCAGTTTCATAATATCTTACTTTCATAGTCTCATAAAAAATGTTGAGAGAAATCAAGTCATGTATTGAAACTAAACAAATTGACACTCATGAACTTTTCTTTTGAAGGAGCAGCATTATCAACATTAGATCATTTTGAGCATTTAGGTACCATAAGTCTTTCTGCGTAAGGGTATACGTTTATAAGACGCCAATACCCCTAGATACTCAACAAGATGGACCATTCTGCCTATGATCAAATTCAACAGAACTGAGTTACACCTTTTTGTGTGAGGGTACACGTTTATCAGACGCCAGTTACCCCCAGGTACTCAGTGAAACCAGCCTGCTGTTTTGAACATTTTAAACAGATATAGCTGATACACTTCATGACATGAGTGTTGTCCACTTCTTTGATGGATCACTCAGTTTCTCAGTGATTTACCAGTCATTGCTCTGCCCATATTAATTTTCAATGATTTTCAATGTCTTTCTTAGCTGTCCTTTTTTATGTTTCAGAATGACTTGTTTAAGAACAATACACATACTTAACTTCTCTAACATGATTTCAGATGAGTTTTCAGATTTCAGATATGATTAGCTTTGTCTGACATGAAATAAGAAAGAGGTTGAGAGTTTTATCAATTTTCAACTTACTTATATACTGATTGTAATCTTTAAACTCCAACCATTATAAGATTTAAACCATTACGTCAGTCTTTGAACAAATCAAATTCTTATAAATGAAGAGGTCCATTTTCTACTGCTTAGAAATCAGAACTTTTCAACATATTGCCATAATGTCAGAGACAAGTATTCAGAGTTAAAGGTTGAATGACTTCAAGAAAGTTGAAACCACTCTGAATTTCTAGCAATACTCCCCCTGTCTATATGCATGCAACATGGCAAGAATTAATTGAGAGAGAGCTTATGCATAGGTCATGAATGAATGATATGCAGAGACATGCAAAGACTCGACAAGCTCCCCATGAATATATGCAATGCAGGACAGTTCTACATCCACATTCACATCCACATGATTTATCCAAGCAATCAAAAATAAGTCCACATCAGAGATTTTATTCACAGCAATTAAACAATCATTCATCATGCTGAAATTTACATAAGCCAAGTTCTCTTCTAAGAAACTTAAAATTTTCATTCCCAAGAGGCTTAGTAAAAATATCAGCAATTTATTTTTCAGTTTCTATGAAATTCATTTCAATCTCCTTTTTATTTACAGCATCTCTAAGAAAATGATGTTTTATCTCTATATGCTTAGTCCTAGAATGGTGAACAGGATTTTTAGCAAGGCATATAGCACTAGTATTATCACATAAAAGTGGAATGCATCCCAGATTTATCTGATAATCAGCCAGTTGGTGCTTAATCCAAAGTACTTGGGCTGCACAATTACATGCTGCAACATACTCAGCTTCAGCTGTGGATAATGCTACAGTGTGTTGCTTCTTAGATGCCCAAGACACTAGATAGCCACCAAGGAATTGACAGTAGCCACTAGTACTTTTTATATCTACTCGACACCCAGCATAGTCTGCATCAGTGTAGGCTAGAAGCTCTAACTCACACTTAGCAGGATACCAGAGACCTAGTTCTTGGGTGCCTAGTAAATACCTAAAAATTCTTTTCACAGCTTTAAAGTGATTTTCTTTAGGACTGGCCTGAAATCTAGAGCATAAACACACAGCAAATTGTATGTCAGGCCTAGATGCTGTAAGGTAGAGAAGAGATCCGATCATACCTCTGTATAGTCTTTGGTCCACAGGTTTACCTTTAGAATCTTCATCCAAACTGGTTGAGGTACCCATTGGAGTAGCTATTTCCTTGAGGTTGTCCATTTTGTACTTCTTCAATAAGTTCTTTAC
Organism: Amorphophallus konjac; assembly: GCA_022559845.1. Lineage (NCBI taxonomy): Eukaryota > Viridiplantae > Streptophyta > Magnoliopsida > Alismatales > Araceae > Amorphophallus > Amorphophallus konjac. The sequence continues at coordinate 412,877,710 of CM040120.1, forward strand.
ATACTTGGACTGAGAGATGAAGGTGCCATCTTCTGTTTGTGTAACCTGCAGTCCAAGAAATAGTTTGAGATCACCCATTGAGCTCATTTCAAATTCATCAGTCATTATTTGAGAGAATTCTTCACACAATTTGGGGTTAGTTGACCCAAACACAATGTCATCCACATAAATCTGAATGATAAGAATATCTGGATGGCTTACCTTGGTAAACAATGTTTGATCAACTATACCTCTTGTGAATTTCTTGTCGGTGAGAAATTTGCTCAACTTGTCATACCAAGCTCTAGGAGCTTGCTTTAAACCATAGAGAGCTTTATTGAGCTTGTAAACATGATTAGGGAAATCTAAACATTCAAACCCAGGAGGCTGTCTCACATAGACATCCTCATTAATTTTCCCATTTAGAAAAGCAGATTTCACATCCATCTGCTGAAGATTTATTCCTAGGGAACATGCATAAGCCAATAAAATTCTTATTGCTTCTAACGTAGCTACAGGGGCAAAAGACTCTTCAAAGTCTATTCCAAATTCCTGATTGTACCCCTGAGCTACAAGTCTGACTTTATTTTTAGTAACATTCCCTGCTTCATCAGTTTTGTTTCTAAATACCCATTTAGTCCCTATGACTGTTTCATGATCAGGAGGTGGAACCAAATGCCACACCTTATTCCTGTCAAACTGATTGAGCTCCTCATGCATGGCATTAATCCAATGCACATCTTGGAGAGCACAGTCAATGGACTTGGGTTCTATGTTTGATACAAAAGCATAAGCATTCAGTTCATGTTGAATTCTTAAGTGGCCTCTAGTCCTAGGAGGGTCATGCAGATTTCCAATAACATTATCTACAGGATGATCCTTGAGATATCTAATATTTGCAATTAGAGTATCATGAACTTGATTTACCTCCCCCTGAACTGTAGGCTCCTCTTCATTAAGCTCTTTATGTTCTTCTTCATCCTCGGACTTGTCTGCAGGATCTCCTTCCTTCAGAATTTCACCATTGTTTTCATTCCTACATTGACCAACATTAGAATTTGCCAAGGATTCATCAAAAACTATGTGTGGAGATTCTTCAACAGTTTTAGAGTTCAGATTGTACACTCTGTATGCTCGGGTGTTTTCAGAATAGCCAAGAAAAATTCCTAGTTCTCCTTTAGGTTCAAATTTATCAAGGTCCTTTTTATCATTTATGTGAATGAAACATTTACAACCAAAAACCTTGAAGTGAGCAATAGAAGGTTTCTTACCTTTTAATATCTCATACGGTGTTTGCTGGGTAGAAGGTCTTACCATGGCTCTGTTAATTACATAACAGGCAGTGTTCACTGTTTCAGCCCAAAATTTCCTTGGTAGACCACCATCGACAAGGAGTGTACGACCCATTTCCACTAGGGTTCTGTTCCTTCTCTCCACAACTCCATTCTGCTCAGGTGTCCTTGGTGAGGAGTACCTATGGTTGATTCCATTTGACCTGCAGAATTCATCAAATTGTGAGTTTTCAAACTCACCTCCATGATCAGACAAAATATTTTCAATTTTCTGATTTGTTTTAACATAGAACTCCTGAAATTCTGAGAAAGCATCACTCTTATTAGATAAGAAATAAACCCAAGTATACCTAGAAAAGTCATCTACCATGACAAACCCATACCTCCTCCCTGATAAGCTGACAGATCTAGTTGGCCCAAAAAGATCCATATGTATCAGCTCATAGGGTTTGGAAGACAGATTTTCAGTTCTAGACTTAAATGACTTTCTAGTTATCTTTGATTGAGTGCATGCATCACATATTTTATTTTCTTTCTTGAATGAGACTTCAGGAAGTCCTCTTACCATGACATGCTTATTTAATTTGTGCAAAACAGTGTAGCTAGCATGACCTAACCTACGATGCCATAGAAATGCTATGTCTTCTCTACTGGCAGTAAGGCAAAGGTTAGTGTGTTGAATTTCATCTAAATATATCATGTAAGTATTATTTATCCTTTTTCCAGAAAATTTGACAATATCAGAATCAGGTTCAAAAACCTTGCAGCATTGAGAATTAAATAAAACATTGTAACCTTTATCACATAACTGGCTGATGCTAAGTAGATTATAGGCTAACCCTTCAACCAGCATAACATCATCAATGCAGCAAGTAGAACACTTACCTACCTTACCTGATCCGATAATCCTACCCTTTGTGTTGCTTCCAAAGGTGACAAGGCCTTCTACTTTCTCAGTCAGTATGCAAAATTTGGCCTTATCTCCTGTCATATGCCTGGAGCAGCCGCTATCCATGTACCACAAGTTGTTCTTGGCTGCCAGGCATACCTGCATACACAATTAGGTAGAGAAGTTTGGAACCCAAGACTGATTGGGCTCCAATGTAAATGAACTAGAAGCAAAATAGGAAAGCAAATGTTTAGGAATCCACATTTGTTTAAGTGAATTTTGTTCAGTGGATCCTACAGATTTTCTTATGTTGTTGTTTCTTTTCTTTTTATTGTTCTTTTTCTCATTGGAAGCAGCATGATTATTGACAGTATTGTTATTTCTGTGCCAGTGCCTTGGCCAGGGTATGTCCACAAAATTTTGGCTATAGTAGTTCCTGGGCTGGCTATGAAAATATTGATTTCTAGATGTCCAGTAACCATACCCATTTACCCAATTTCTACTGTAAGGTCTTTGATATTGAGCACCCTGGTGTGCAAGACCTGTGAACCTACCCTGAGTTCTAGACCAATCTGACCTATTGAAGTAGGTTGGCTGTGCATTGTAATGGGTCTGAGCTCTGGGTTGATAAAAATGATTGGGTTGACTCCTAGCTGCACTTTGTCTCCCCTGTACTTTGGACCCTGCTGACCTATACACAGGTTTGTATTGGGTCTTCTTCAGAGGTGGAGGTGTTGGTGGAGACTTGGTTACCTTGACCTGGGGTTTACCGGACTGTGTAGGTTGACCCCTAACCTGAGTCTGAGCCCTAGGATTCTGCTTAGATGTGCTAGCTCTACTAGGCTCACTGAGTTTTTGTTTACCCTTCTCCTCAGCACTGGTCTTTTTCAGATTAGCAGTTTTGTTCATTAAATTTGTTGAGTTCATGCTAATTAGAGGTCCCTTTTCCTTTTGAGCAACAAATGAAATTGTTTTCATTCCGAATGTTTTTGTTGCACTAGAATTAAATCCTAGGCTCTCTTTTCTGAAATTAACCTTTGACCCTAACAAAGCATTTAAGTTATCTGTTCCTTGGGTCATTTTCTCAATGATTTTCATTTTATCCTCATTGTCTTTCTGAAGTTTATCAATAGCCTTTTCAGCTCATTGTTGACATTGAGGACAGCTTCATATTTTTCAGAGATAATTTTGACTTCACTTTCACATTTCTGAATCTTCAGCTTCCATTCATCAATTTCATTTTCAAGCCTTAGATTCTCTTCCTTAGAAGCTTTTAACTCATTTTAGATTTCATCTTCTTCAGAGCATGTGAGTTTCAATTCATCAATCTCAGATTCCAAACATGCAATTTTATCAGATAAAGTTTTATCATTTTGCATGGAGTTGATTTTTCTTCTAAGATGCCTATTCTCTTTTCTAATATCATCAGCTCTATCAGCTATGTCATGATAAGCATCTACCCAATCAGTAATTGTGAAGTTTTCAAATCTAGTGTTTACCTCATCTGTGTCCTCCTCTCTATCTTCGGAGCTTGTTGCCATAAGGCAAATGGGCTGTTCAGATTCGGCTTCACTATCTGAGCTGCTGCTGAAAGAGCCTTCATCTTCATCACTCCATGTGGTGATCATAGCTCTTCCCTTCTTGGTTTTCTTTTTTGACCTGTCCTTATGTTTCTGATTGTCTGGACAGTCAATTTTCAGATGCCCTGATTTCCTGCATTGATAACAGACATTAGCTTCATTTTTCTTTGCAGGTTTAGATTTATACCTTTTATCCTTTCGGCCACCATTGTATTTCTTCTGGCCGAACCGTCCTGCTCCCTTTCTGAGAAATCGCCTGAACTCTCTAGTCATCATGGCTATCTCAGACCGAGTCACATCTTCTTCTTCATTTAGGCTATCCTCTGATGATGAAGAGCTGCTGGAGCTGGATTTTGTTGATTTGCTGGAACTAGCCTTCAGCACTATCGGCTTCTTCTTCCTCTCGGCTTCATCTGTCCTTGGCATGTTTATCTCATATGCCATTAGTGAGCCAATCAGCTCATCAGCTTTAGTATTACGCAAGTCCCTTGACTCCTCCATCACTATTGCTTTGGTGTGCCAAATGGGAGTCAGGGAGCGCAGAATTTTCCTCACTACATCATACTCTGTCTGAGGTTTCCCAAAACCTCTGAGGGCATTGGTTATGACAGTCAGCCGAGCGTACATTTCACTGATGGACTCGTTCTGCTTCATCTTGAAGGCTTCATACTCAGATACAAGAAGATTGGCCTTCTGCTCTCTTACTTGAGATGTACCTTCATGAATTACTTCCAGCGCATCCCACATCTCCTTAGCTGATTTGCAAGCAGACACACGGGAGAATTCTGTAGGATGCAGAGCGCACTGGATAGCATTAATAGCACTCCAATTCAGCGTGGACCTTCTGATCTCCTCCTTGGTCCATACATCTTCATTCGGGGACAGCTCATAAGGTCCCTTGCTGACAATCTTCCAAATCTCATAATCCTTAGCCCTGAGGAACACTTGCATACGGTTCTTCCAGTATGCGTAGTTTGATCCATCAAAGAATGGGGGCTTCGTTGTTGAGTGACCTTCGGCAGTCATCCCTCGAGCATCCATCTCTACCTATTCTCTTCGGGCGATGAGCCCCTGCAGAAGAGGTAGGCTCTGATACCAAGTGTTGGGTTAGATGGACACAGTCTATCTCCACTAAGTGTGGATCTAGAGGGGGGTGAATAGATCAACTTGCCTAATTTAAAATTACTGTAAGTTCTAAAGTGGAATTCAGGTAAATATCAGTTAAGCTAAAGGAAGAATGCTAAGCAAAAGGTCGATCCATGAAAGCCATTCACCATATCTATATATATCGAAAGCTAGACATGAGCATAAGCGATGCAACCAAATAAGCTAAGCAAGAATTCCCATCGCACACAGATCACACAAAAACACAAACACAATGCACACACGATTTTTAGGTGGTTCGGTCAACGACCTACGTCCACCCCACACTCAACTGAGTATGGCTTCCTGCTGCGCAGCACAGCTTGCGTCCGCTGGGCTTTACAGCTTGGCCAAACAACCCGCTGATACACAGCTTCGCTGGGCACTACAGCTTGCCGACCAGAGGATCTGATCCTCTGCAACAGCTGGGGAAATACAGCTTAACCCGTCTAGTGGAGACTACCACTGCAAGACCGTTGACACACAGCTTGAAGAAACAGTATTCGGAAATGATAGATAGAATCAAAACAAAAATAGAAAAACTCAAAAGCAATATAGCTCAAAGAGCAAAGCTCAGCTCTGGTTTTGAACCACGAGACTGAGATACAAGCTCACTCTCAATCTCACTCTCAATCAGCTCTCTCTCAGCTCATCTCTCTCGATCTCTTCTTCTCTCGTTTTCTTCTTCTCTATATCTTTTCTTCTTCTTCTCTGTATCTTCTTCTTCTCTCTCTGTGGATCGAAGGCTCACTGCTGCTGAGTGTATAGACTTTCTCTTCTTCTCCTTCGATCAGTCTTCTTCTGTGGAAGAAGGCCTATTTATATAGCAGCAACAGCAGCAGGCGTGTGCTCTCCACGTTTCCCGCCCAGCAATTTGGACCACGTGGCAGCATCCAATGGAGTGTCAGTACACGTGTCCTCATCTGGATACCTTGTCCTTCTCGGATCACGAGCCAGGTACCTCGGATCACATGCCCTTCATTAGCCTCTTCAGTCCGATGTATAGAGTTCTCAGTTCACGTGCTCAATGACAGCAATCTGACTTGCTGCGTCGACGTTGTCAATCAATGGCGTTAACGCAGTGAGGCATTCCAGTAAGCCATTAGGTTCATCTCTTTAGCTGCTGCGTCGACGCTGCTCAATTGTGGCGTTGACGCAGTGGAATAGCCTGTGAAGGTCTCTGCTTCTTTAACTGCTGTGTCGACGCTGCTTGCTTCTAGCGTTGACGCAGTGGAAGATATCGTGAAGGCTTTGTCAACTGTTGCGTGGACGCTTTAAGCTCCCAACGTCGACCCTGTTCCCTTCAGCAACAAGAATGAAGTCATAAGATTTAAGTATGTACATTGCAGTGTATATACTTCGTTGTATAGACTTATGAAGGTGAATGCAACGTACAGACTTGCCCAATGTGTTGACTTCAACAAAGGAGGCAACGGCTGTATAGACTTCAATTCCTAAAGGCAGTGTATAGAAATTGAAGAACAATAACCAATGTATGGACTTTATAATGCAAACAACAATGTATAGACTTCATGTAAAAGCCCAATGTATAGACATTGAATTCGAAGACCAATGTCCAGACTTCAAGTAACACTGTGGATGTACAGACTTGATGGAGCAAAGCGATGTGTAGACTTGAAGCTCCTGAAGCAATGTACAGACTTCAAAGATCACTGTGGATGTATAGACTTTGGGGACATGAAGCGATGTACAGACTTCAAAGAAGTTGGCGAGTCAATGTACAGACTTGATGAAGCTAAGCCAATGTACAGACTTAATGTGTAGCTGAAGCCTTGAACGTAGAAATAGGCTGGAGTGTATAGACTTCAGGCTTCAGAACCGAATGTTCAGACTTCGCCTAAGAAACGTAGGGAAAGTCCCCAGTGTATAGACTTTGCCTTGAGTGAAAGGTAAGTGATGAATGTATAGACTTTCACGATGTGAAAGCTACAGTGAAAGAGTGTATACACTTGACCAGATCAAGGGCAATTCGGATGTATAGACTCTGAGGTTCAAAGCCAACGGCTGTACAGACTTAGAATATTAAGACTGATGTACAGACTTCATGCGTTGACGCTGTACACACTTAGCGAGTTGATGCTGTACACACATCCAATGAAGTGTGTTGACGCTGTAACATGAGCCAGTGAGATGCGTTGACGCTGTACACACTTGACGAATTCAAATGAAAGCGACTGACACTGTATAGACTTTATCTAACATGCACAGTGTATAGACTCAGTCTAAACAAGTCCGCTGGAGGAGTCGACCCACCCTTGCTGATGTGTCGACCCATGACAGTGAGAATTGCAGACAGTAGTGTATTAAATGCTAAGAACACATAGTCAATCTGATAGAGCAATTTCATCAAATCAAAAGCAGTTGCCAATCAATCAAAAAATTGGTGTTGCCAATGAAATAAAGCAAGTGTCAACATCATCAACATAGAGGGGTCACAACACCCCATGTTGTGGAAATGGCCAATATGGCCTACAAGTTATTCTAATGGGTCCCCAGACGCATTCCCTTGCCATTCCATACGCATGCATACATTAAAAATTGTAAAAAAATGAAAAAATGGAGTTTTAGACCGTCGGCCTACCTCGGACGATTGCCGTCTGGTCACCGCCGTTGGTGCCTCCCCGGCCGCCATGGCCTCCTCCTCTTCCTCCATGGCTTCCACAGGGCCTTCCTCCATCGCGGGAATCTCTTCTTCCGCAGGTTGGGCTGTCGGTCCACCTTCCTCCGCCGGTGGGTTAGCCGCCACTGCCGTGGGTGGCGTTCCTTCCTCCGCTATCCATTTTTGAAGGCGCTTCACGGCCCGCATTTCACCATCGCGGTGGCCGGATGTAGGGGTGCGCGGTGGTCGCCAGTAGGGTGAATGGCCAGAGTAGCCGGAGGAGGGGGTTTTTTGGTTTGGGTAATTGAAATGAGCATATAGGAGGTCGAACGTTTGGTTTGTTTTTTTTTTGAACGCCCAGGAAATTTGGTGGTCTATCTTTAGACCGTTACGGGTCTTCTGGCGGTCCTTCCTTCGACTGTTTGTCATCAGGGTGTTCTTCCTCGAAGGATGTGAACCGACGTCCGTTCGCAGTACATTATCAGACCGTCAGTGACCTTCTAGCGGTTTTATTATAGACCATTTGTGGCTTGAATTGTTTTGCAAATGCCTTATTCATTATGTTTCTTATGCTTCATGCTTATTTTATGATCTATTGGTTGATGGCTAACCTTATCATTTGTCGAATCATGAACGCCATCACGCTTCTTCACCACATCTTGCCAAACATGTAAGTCTGGTAAGTATCTCGATCCCTAGTCCCTTAATGCATTACTATATGCTATATGTGATATATTTCCTCGAGAATCGGCTGGTCATTCATGTGATTCCAGGATTTGATGTTCCCCTCTAACAAAAACGATGATTATCTAGGTGCATATGTTTAATCGTTGGATAGGCCGTTAGGTTTGCTGACTTGGGGGACGCTGGTTCTATCTTGCGCACCGTGGTTACAGATAGTATCTTGACCCTAATTTATCCGGTCTAGTAGTACTATTCTCGAGTATCTTGCTATTTTATCTTTCTTTGCATTCATTTTGATGATTTCTTTATTTTAGCCCAGCATTCATCCTGCGCATCTTTGAGCATTTACATGCCCTCATCAATCTAAAGTGTCTCAGTAATGGTGGATAACTATGTGTCCATGGTATCGAGTAAGGAGAATTATTCCACTCTGAGTTGGAAGGTTTCCTTCGGTCTATTTACTCGGTTTGGTTAGCTGAGGATTCCTATCTGGAGTTTAGTTACCCGTCTCTTTACTTTTCCGTTTGCTCTGACCGCCTATCAGCTGTGTGTTCCAGTGAGGAGGTTGGTCGTGTTTTTACTTTCCTTTAGTTGTTAGTTCCTCCAGACATGCGTCATTCGGTTTTGCCGTTCCTCGTGATTGGTTCGAAGTTTTCCAGAAGATTCCTATCCCTCGTTGGTTGAGGGCGGGTGTCGGTTTACCTTAACGCCCGCTTTTCAGTCCACTCCGCTTCATTTCCGCTTCACCTCCATGTTCCATGTCACTTTTACTTCACCCCCTCTCGTTCCCCTGCAAAGAGGACGTTAAGGAGGGGCATCTGTTGACACCCATTTTATGACCAATGAGCTGGGTCATCTCCTTATTTATCTTTATGATGCTCCGAGTTATACGCCGTTTATTGAGCCATCTTGGTCAGTTTTGAGGCTTATTTCATGGGGCATTCTCCTTGATTGGGTCTCGCTCCTTATTCATTTTTCTGTGGGTTGAAGCGTAGTGGGCCTTTCATTTGTTTTGCCACGCCACTGTCTTTAGCGGTCTATAGAATGGCCATTTGATGACGTGTAGCGGTTTATCTTAAGGCCATTTGCTGACGCAAGAGTCCGGAGCCAATGACCTTTCCTTCGGCCTTATCCTTTCTTATCCGTTGAGCTCTGGTGGTTTATCGTATGGCCGTTAGAGGCATTGTGGCGATTTTACCTTAGACCGTTCCTTGGCTCCAGAGTCCTGTTCATGAACTTTTCGCCCGTTGGTCTTATCCTTTGGTGGACGATCGAGGTTGGCAGTCTATATTTAGGCCGTGTTTTCCAAATGGCGGTTTATTGTAAGACCGTTTGTGCAGACAGAGAGTTCTACTAGAACTATCTTTTCTCTGTTGTGCTGTGGCCGAATTAGAGTTTTGATTTGATGATTTCTCTCTCAATAGTGATCCTTAGAAGCTTCCGTTTGTTTCTATGGACTCTTGGGAGTATTATCTTCAAGAGTTTGTTAAGCTCTGCCCTACTTTTTCGCTGGAATCTCTCCAACTCGTCCAAAGAGTTTGAGGGTCTATAAATAGAACCCTTGGCTTCATGGGTTGAGAAGGAGAATTCTGGAGCTTACGTCGAGGTGCTGCTACGTTCTGGAGTTAGTACCCATCAAGGAGAAGTGCTATCTACGTACATTAGCCTTCAAGTCCTGGGAATATTAAGTTCCAAGGGTTTAATAGTGTTATTTTCATCTTTAGTTTCTCCCCCCTCTTCATAGCATTCACAAGCATATCCCCTCTTCCCCTTCCATGTTCTATCGTCTTTGCATCATTTTTAAACATCCTCCCATCTTTTCCATGCCCCAAAGGGGTTTAAAAACCATCGCCCAAGGTATCCACCCTTCCTTTTGCATGCACTTTAGTTTATTTGCATTATAGTTGCTACACTTGTCATAGGGATAATCTGGGTTGTTTTTCTGTGCTTCTACACTTTTTTACAGGTTCACAGGGTTCCTAGCACGAGGCCCAGCTCTTCTGGCCGGCCAGGAGAAGTGGATATTCAAGTCTCAAGTTGCTGTTCTGTGTGCTCTGGCGGCTCTATATTTGACCATTTTCGAGACTCTGGCGGCTTATCGTAAGGCCGTTTCTGGTTCGTTCGCGGCCTGATATTAGACCGTTTGAAAGCGTGGATCTCTGGTTTTCATCTCCCGTGGGCAGGTGCTTCATCCTCCTCTTTCCAAGGTATTTGCCTTAGCTCTGCTATTTTAATTACCTTGGTGGCGATCACACTCCATTAGTTTGGGTAGTAGTCTTCTTTAGCTTCCTCATATCTCTCTTTCTTGGCTTTAGTTTAGTTGCTCCACACCTACAGTGTGTGTTTGGTTTTATACCTTTACTCCACGCCCCGGCGTGTGTTTTTCCTTTATTTTGCTTATTTCTGATGAAGATGACATGCCCATATGCTTATATTTCCATGCTGATTGCTTGAGTTGATGTTGTATTTGTTCATGAGTTCACATCATTTATATCAACTTGTTCACCATCATATCTTCACCATTTAGGGAACCATTTAGAAAACCAACACGCGCGAGGAGCCCCTAGCTCCCGAAAAATCATTATAGACGTGTCAGTAAAATCATAACACATGTATGCCGGAGCACGGAACATGAAATGGTCAACATGTGACCGATACGGCTCTGAATATCTTTTCGCACCCCGATGTGGGTCTTTCAAGGCTTTTCAACACGCTCTATTTTCTTTTTATAGGAATCGACTTATAGGCTATGCGGCCCCATTTCTTGGCGATTAATCAAACGTTTTCCCATCTACCGCAGGGGATGTAATTAACGCCGTGACCTTTATGGTACGGCGGGTCTCCAGTCCTGACCCAAAGCCCATCATCGTCCGCTTAGTCAGACGGAGCACACCTTGGGTTTCAGACCATCCCAGTGTTGGAACCTGAACACATTGTCACACATGTGACTGGCACGCCCTCGCCCGATAAAACTGATAAAAAACACAATGATATTTTATTATTATCCTGAGTGCTTCCAACATGCCACCGCGAGGAGCCCTAGCTCCCGAAAAATCATTATAGACATGTCGGTCAAATCACAACACATGTATACCGGGGCACGGAACATGAAATGGTCAACATGTGACCGATATGGTTCTGAATACCTTTTCACACCCTGATGTGGGACTTTCAAGGCTTTTCAACACGCTCTCTCTTCTTTTTATAGGAATCGACTTATAGGCCATGCAGCCCCATTTCTTGGCGATTAATCAAACGTTTTCCCCTCCACCGCAGGGGATGTAATTAACGCCGTGACCTTTATGGTATGGCGGGTCTCCAGTCCCGACCCGATGCTTACCATCGTCTACTTAGTCAGACGGAGCGCACCTTGGGTTCCAGACCATCCTAGTCTTGGAACCTGAACACATTGTCACACACGTGACTGGCACGCCCTCGCAAGATAAAATCGATAAAAGATATAATGATATTTTATTATTATCCTAAGTGCTTCCAACATGCCCCCGCGAGGAGCCCTAGCTCCCAAAAAATCATTATAGATGTGTCGAGAAAATCACAACACATGTATGCCAGGGCATGGAAAATGAAATGGTCAACATGTGACCGATACGGCTCTGAATATCTTTTCGCACCCTGATGTGGGGCTTTCAAGGCTTTTCAACACTCTCTATTCTTTTTATAGAAATCGACTTATAAGCCATGCGGCCCCATTTGTTGGCGATTAATCAAACATTTCTCCCTCCACCACAGGGGATATAATTAACGCTGTGATCTTTATGGTACGGCGGGCCAGTCTCCAGTCTCGACCCGATGCTCACCATCATGTGCTTAGTCAGACGGAGCGCACCTTGGGTTCCAGACCATCCCAGTCTTGGAACCTGAAAACATTGTCACACACGTCACTGGCACGCCCTCGCACGATAAAACCGATAAAAGATACAATTATATTTTATTATTATCTTGAGTGCTTCCAACATGCCCCCGCGAGGATCCCTAGCTCCCCATCGTCAGTTCCGCTGCTCTCCCCCACTCTAACATTCATGGGTTTCGAAGCATTTTCGTGGGTCCCGTGTTACGTTTCATAAATAAAGTAGAAAAATTTTAAATTACATATCTTTGGATCTCTAAATAATAAATAATAATTTTCTTTTTTTTAGATGTAATGATATTTTATATTGAGAGAGATTTTATCCTATTAGAAGAAATGAATGAATGAGAAAAAATGACAAATGAATGAATGAAAAAATGGTGAAAATGGAAATAAAAAGAGAAAATAAAGAGAAAAAATGGCAACTGGAGAGGGGGAAAATCTGCCGCCCGAGAGCACGGCCCAACTAGGTCCAATTCGACCAAACCAGGCACAACTCCCCAAAGTGACAGCCCCATTTTGAGCCCACTTACTTCAAGCCCAAAAACCTACTCGGAGCAGCACTTCCTAGGTGGCCCTCAGGTCCGGAAGTCCGAGCGACAGATCGGTCGAGAGATCCCATGCGGGGACCCGACATGGCCTACCCTAGCTATACACTCATCGCCCAGGATAAGATCCCGAGCAAGCGCCTCTAGCTCGGACCGACTATCGGAAGCTTAACCAGGCATCCGTTATGCATCCAGCAAGAGCAGGAAACTCCAAGAGATAGGGGAGAGCAAGAGTCTTTATGCCATAAAGAGCCCACTACGAGGACGTAACTCCCTGAAATCCCCTCAGCTCCCTGGACTATTACGATAAACATATTGCTATATAAACTCCAGGGAGACCCTCCGAGAGGAAAAAAAAGGCATCGATCCTGAGAGCAAACCACCACACCTCTTGGTGGAGAATAATCTCGCGCCCCCTCCTCCTTCTACCCTCTCTCTTCACATTCATGCTCTATCGCACTTACTGACTTAAGCATCGGAGGGTTTTCCCCAGGGACTCCTCCCTAGGCACCTCTTATCTGTTTCCTATCTTGCAGTTCATACAGACGTGGTGACCGTGACCAAAGATTCTTCCTGGATCTCACGGCTCAGGATCAGTGCGAGATTACGCCTCTTCATCTGGCGCCGTCTATGGGAAACAAACAAAGAGCCATCATGGTGGGAAGAAATTCTGGTAGGAAGGTCACCGGCGGCTGAGGAAAGACCACAGTGGCGGATGGGGAACCTGCGCCCACCCATCCCGTGAAAAACCTCCCCTCCGACGACAACAATCAAGCTGACGAGCTACCTCCACCACCTGCGGAGGCGCGACCCCCTAACAGAAGTTCTGACGCTCTCCAAACCCTCAACGCAAAACTGGATATCCTCGTAGAATTAATGAGAACCCAGGCGGCCAGGGAGGAGAAGTCACGACTCCCGTGGGAGAGCCCCCCCGTGGAGAAACTTCCTAGTAAACGGTCGGAGGCCGCTTCACCCTCCGGGGATGACAGTTTATATGCAACAGGTCAGGGGGACCTTCGCACGCCCCCCCTCCAGAACAAGAAGCCTCCTCCACCCTGAGGAGAGAGAGAATCGGGACGCGCCGACAACACCCGGAGACTGATCCCCCTGAGGGACAACACGACAGCCCGCACGGACGCCGCCACAGCCCCTCGGTTCAGCAGCAACCGGAGTTATCCCTCCAGTTGCGGGACTTCGAGCGACAATTTGTGGAACAAGAGCGCACCCTCCGCACCCTGCAAAAAATATCCACCAAGGAAGATGAGGAGCAATCCCCATTCTCCGACCATATTTTGAAGGCCGAGATCTCCCCAAGAATCCTGTTGCCAACCTTCAAGTCGTATGACGGCCAGGGAGACCCGGCCGACCACTACGACAACTTCGACGCCCTGATGACCTTGAACGGGACCTCCGACGCTGTAAAATGTCGAGCGTTCGTGACCACCTTGGTTCAAGGCGCTCAGGCCTGGTTCCGAGTACTCGCCCCCTGCAGCATTCACGACTTTACACAATTCAGGCAAGTATTCAAGGAAAGCTTCACCGGCAACGGCCCTCCAAGGTCAGTAGCGGGGCTGCTGGCACTAAAGCAGGCATAGGGGGAGAAACTCCGGGCCTACATTAGCCAATTTAAATCAGAAGCCCTACGTATCCCCCTCCTGGATGTCACCTCAGCCATCACCGCGCTAACCGGAGGCACCCGCGACGAGAACCTTCCGTGAGAATTGGTCCTCCATCCCCCCACCTCCCTCGCCAATCTGGTAACCCTAGCCCTACGCCATGCGGAGTGCGAGGAAGTCCTTAGTGCTTGCCGCGGCCCAACGGGCTCGGGTCGGGAGGGGGATAAGAAGTGACCATCTGAGCAAGGCTCGGGCCAAGGAAAATGGTGGAATCAAGATGGAGACCGAAGGAAGTCCCCTCAGAAATATGAGCGGTACACTCCTCTATCCGCTCCCGTCTATGAGATATACGAAGACATCAAAGGCTCGGGTATTCTCCACCAACCCGAGCCTATGAAGGCCAAGTGTCGCAATCGACGTAAACACTACCAGTTCCACAATGACCACGAGCACCATACCGAAAATTGTCAACAACTCAAGGACGAGATCGAGCATCTTGTCCCCAAGGAGACTTATCTCGGTATGTGTCCGAGCGCCAGAAGGAAGACCGTGGCATTCCAGAGGAGATTGACAATCAACCTCACGGGGTCCACATCAATGTCATTTCTGGCGGCGTGGCATCAGGAGGAGACAGTAGCCGAGGAATGAAGCATCATGCTGAATGGGCAAGCAGGGCCTCCGAGCCCTCCAAAGCCCCACCGGCGACCGAGGAGCAGGCCCTGGTATTCTTTGACCAAGACCTGGAAGGGTTATCTACCCCGCACGATGATGCTCTCGTAGTGTCGGCTACTATAAACCATTTTAACATAGATAGGATATTGGTCGACAATGGTAGCGCCCCTGATATACTTTCGTACGAATGCTTCCTTAAGATGGGCGAAAATCCATCCAAGCTCCGCCCGATTCGAACCCCCCTTTGTGGGTTCAACGGCCAGGCAACCTATCCCGAGGGAACCCTAAGCCTGCCGGTCACCACCAGCACCCCTCCCAAAACCGTTACTATTATGGTTGACTTCATTGTGATCAAGGGGATGTCGGCCTATAATGCCATCTTCGAATGAGGTATGCTTAACCGAACAAAGGAAGTGCCCTCCACCTATCACCAAAAAATGAAGTTTACCACTAAATACGGTATCGGGGAAGTCCGAGGTAACCATGCAATAGCTCGGAGGTGCTACATAATCTCAGTCGAAGCTATAAGGCCAGAGGGAAAAAAGAAAAAGGGCGAGGGAGTCGAGGATGAACCTACAACATCCGAGCCTGGTGGCAACTTGTTGACAGTCTTCCTCAAAGATGACCCGACCCTAGGAGTAAATATTGGAGTTGATTTATCACCTGATGTACAAAAGCAATACAAAGATTTTCTTTTAGAGTATATTCAAGTCTTTGCATGGTCTGATGAGCATCTTCTCGGAATCCCTGGGGAGATGGTGGTACATAAGCTCAACCTTGACCCCATCGGTGAAACCCATCCAGCAACGCAGAAGAAAGCACGCCCCAGAGAAGCAGATGATCATCAAGGAGCAAATCCCCAAGGGGAAGAAAATCGGCCTATTCCGACCGGTCCTTTACCCGACATGGCTCGCTAATGTCATCTTAGTACCAAAAGCTTCGGGCAAATGGCGAATGTGCATGGACTTCACCGACCTCAACAAAGCCACTCCAAAAGACTGTTACCCACTGCCGAGCATCGACCAGCTAGTCGACTCGACCTCCAGTAACGAGTTGCTCAGCTTCCTGGATGCCTACTCCGGCTACCATTAGATCCGAATGGATCCTGAAGACATCGAGAAGATAGCCTTCATCACCGACTTTGGCGTATACTGCTACACCCGAATGCCTTTCGGGTTGAAGAACGCCGGAGCAACATATCAAAGGCTGATCAACCACATTTTCGAAGAACAAATTGGTTGGAACATTAAAGCCTACATCGATGACATGCTCATCAAGACACCCAAGGCCGATGACCACTTCACCGACCTAGCAGAAACCTTCGACACTCTCCTGAGGTACAACATGAAGCTTAACCCGGCTAAATATGCCTTCGGAGTTCGATCCGAAAAGTTCCTGGGTTTTCTAGTCACTCAACATGGGATCGAGGCCAACCCCGACAAAGTCTAGGCCATCCTGAACATGCAGCCACCCGCTTGCATCAAGGACGTCCAACGCTTGACTGGACGAATTGCTACGCTCAACCGTTTCTTATCCCGAGCGGCCGAACGATGCTTGCCTTTCTTCAAATTGTTGAGAGGGCCCAAATTGGCATCCACTACATTCGCTTAGGATGAGGAATGTCAGAGAGCTTTTGCAGAGCCAAAGGAGTTTTTGGCATCGCCCCCAGTGTTATGAAAGCCGATCTCGGAAAAAATGTTGCACCTTTATCTCTCGTCAACTCCTTCCACAGTGAGCTCAGTCCTAGTTCGAGATGACACAAGAGTGTAGAGACCAGTATATTACACCAACAAGGTGCTCAGCGAGGCTGAACGACGGTACCCTGCAACCGAGAAACTCGTGCTAACGTTTGTAACCACAGCCAAGCGCCTCCGACCCTACTTTCAAGGGCACTCCATCGTCGTGCTGACCAATGAGCCCCTAAAGAAGATCCTTGCTCACCTTGAAGCTTCGGGTCACCTCGTCAAGTGGGCCATAATGCTTGGGGCCTATGATATCTCCTATCACCCCCGCTCGGCCATCAAGGGACAGGCACTCACAGATTTCATCACAGAGAGTATTGTCTCGACCGAGGAGGTCCGTCCGCCAACGCCCGGGCCCACCAGGGATATTTTCATCGACGGATCCTCCAACTCCGCCGGCAGCGGCACCGCTATTCTTCTCCGATCCCTGGAAGCAGCAGAACTGCAATACGCCTTGAAGTTCAACTTCTCGGCATCCAACAACGTCTCCGAGTATGAGGCTCTCATCTCGGGAGCTAGGATGGCACGACGACTGGGGGACGAACGAGTCAGAATCCACACTGACTCCTAATTGGTTGCCAGCCAGGTCAACGGTGACTACGAGGCTCGGGAAACACCGATGATGAAATACCTCAAACATATAAGAGGAATAGCCCCACTATTCGAGAGTTTTCAGGTCATCCGGATCACTCGGGAGAAAAACTCTCGAGCGGACGCCCTCTCTCGATTGGCCTCCTCTATTGCCCCAGAAGGTACACAATCGATTTTTCTCGAAGTTCTAGAATGACCGAGCATAGAAGCGGAGCTCATGACCGTTGACCAGGCATTATCAAGCCACTGGCAGACCCCCTATATATCCTACTCCGGGATTCCCGAGAGCCCTCTAACCCTCGGGACGCTCGAAGACTAAAGTATCAAGCTCGGCGTTTCGTCATCTTAGACGACGCTTTGTACCGAAGGTCTTTTTCCGGTCCCCCCCTAAAGTGCCTCGATATCGAAGAAGCCATTCGAGCAATTCAAGAGGTCCACGAAGGCGTCTGTGGCACACATCAAGGAGGAAGGGCGCTCGCCAGGATCTTGTTTCTACAAGGTTACTGGTGGCCCACTCTCTAACGCGACTACTCGGCGTACGTACAAAGGTGCGACTGATGCCAATGTTTCGATCATCTAGTCCATCAACCTGCCTCAGAGCTCATCACCCTTACCGAGCCATACCCTTTTACTCGGTGGGGGATCGACATCTTGGGGCCGTTTCCCACGGCCCAAGCCCAGAAGAAGTTCATCATCGTCGCCATCGATTATTTTACGAAATGGATTGAAGCCAAAGCGACCGCTAGGATTACTGAGTCGGTCGTATGGAGCTTCGTGTGGAAATCGATCATCTGCCATTTTGGTATCTCCCGAGTGATTGTGAGCGATATGTAAAATTGGTCCGAATTCTTCTCAAAATAGCAATATGGAAAATCTGGAAAGAAAGGTGTATGAGAATTTTTGAGGATTGTACTAGCTCTAAAACAAGTCTTCTCATCAATATTATTGAAGATGCAAGAAGATGCATGGAAATGCAAAGGCAAAAGAGGCTAACAATAAGGGAAAAAAGAATTTTTAATAGATTTCTACTTATTCCTCATTAAGCTTTGAGTCCACAACCTGTGTGGTCCTTAGCTTTCCCATCTGCTTGGCAGAATTCTGATGTACAGTTCTTTGTCCTTTAATGCAAATACCATATTACTTACCAAAAAAAGATTGTGAGCGATAATGGTCGACAATTTGATTCTCATTACTTCAGGAACAAATGCGCCGACCTTCACATTCGCAACCACTTCACTTCAGTAGCCCACCCTCAGGCTAACGGACTGGTCGAAAATACCAACAAAACGTTATTAAAAGGCATTAAAGCCAGGCTCGGTAAGGCCAAGGGTAACTGGGTTGAGGAAATGCCAAGCGTACTATGGTTGCACCGAACTACTCCAAGAACCGCCACCAGTGAGACTCCTTTCTAGTTGGTGTACGGCACAGACGTCGTGATTCCTTTGGAAGTCAACAGCCCATCTCTCCGAGTCATCAACTTCTCGCCCAAGGTGAATTAGCAAAAACTACTAGAAAATCTCGATATGGCAAGCGAGATAAGAGAGATCGCGAGCATCAGAGCCATCGAATATTAGCGGCGCCTTACTCGATATTACAACGCCAAAGTGTGAGATAGACATTTCCAACTAGGGGACTTCGTCCTGAGAAAAGCCGAAGCCTCTCGACCACTGGAGGCAGTGTAGAAGCTGGCCCCTAATTGGGAAGGCCCCTACCGAGTGGTTGAGATGCTCGGGAAGGGGGCATACCGATTATCCACTATGGAAGGAACACCTATCCCCCGAACATGGAATGCAACAGCATTATGAAAGTTCTATGTATGAGCTTTTCACAGATATGTAAGCAACAAATGGCAATAATTTTCCTTTCATTAATATTTTCCTCATACATCAGATAGGCTACAGCCAATATAGTGTGTATCAAAAACAAAAATACTACATCCACTGGTACTATAGCACGAGCTGATTACTCGGCGTGGACGTGGCTAGCACCCCCAGGCCGAGCCATTGACTCTACCTAGAGTAGAAACTAGCTCGGATAACGGGGCAACTGACCTTGTTCACGTGAGAAACTCAAAAAAAAAGGGTATCAGAGGAAAAAAGAGGAAGGAAAACAAGTGAAGGCCTCCTCTGCCAACTCTTTGAAAGGAGGATGGAAGCCGAACAAAAAGTGATGTGACACGACCTAGGACTTAAGCAAGCAAGCACATTCGCAATCTAAATGGGCCAATTTGGGTCGCCGCTCTCTCGTCGCTCACCCAAGCCCGGGGTAACTTGGCAATGCCAAGGTGAGGTTGAGGGGTTGGGCCCTTGCTGGTAGAGGGCCAGCAAGGCCAAGACTTGATTCCCAATGGATGTGGAAGCCCAAGACAATGGGGCCGACCAAGTGCCAAAGGCACCGGTTTCTCTCTTTTCCCACGGTGATCACTTATAGCACAAGAGCTTAAGGATCGGGCTCTCATTCACGGCCAGCGGAGTTTATGAACTAATATTGAAAGAACAAGCACAAATTAGAGCAAAGTTTGGAGCACTTACTCGATCGGTTTGAAGAAACTGGTCCCGCTCGGAGACGAGGGCGAGCGGGGAAGCGTGGGTTCCCCACACGCCGCGCTGGGGTAGCTTGACCTGTTTAAGCTATTACAACACTATACCCCATGTAAGGGGGGGATCGTGGGGAAGGAAAGATGATAGTTACAATCAAAACTACCTCCATGCAGGGAGGGGCCTTCAGCCGGCCAAGCGGGGTGGGGAAAACTAGGGCTAAAACGATGATGAAGTGAATATGCTGAATCTATCTTCTCTCGGCAATTGTGGACAGACAGTCGGTACTGTGGCTGCAGAACATGATCAGGAATTTTTCCGAGGACGAGACCAGTGGGAAAATCTTTTTTACTGGAACTGGAGTGCCTATGAATTTTTCTGAATTCTTCTGGGGTTGCTGCTGGCCTGGGCAGGAGCTCGAACAGGGACGCTGATTCTCAGACTGATCGCAACTGGTTACTAACAGCAAGAAGAAGAGATTGCCTTGGCTGATCTCGAACTCCGAATCAGGTGCCGCCAGAGCCGCTGGAACCGTGGATGAGTCTTCTTTGCAACAGAACTGACGGGGAAGCCGAAAGATGCCGGAGAAGATCAGGGGACCCAGAACAGTGAGTGGGGATTGGTGCAGACTGTGGGAAGCAGAGTCACACGCCTGAGGAAGAAAATTCGTAACTTCTGCTGCTGGATGCTGAACGGAGTTCTGATTCTTGGTTATGAAAGTAGACAGGGAGAGGAAGAACTTTGCAGAAGAGCTCGTGGCCTGATTCCTCCGGGGTTTGTCGTGGTGAAGCTTTCTCTCTAGATCAGGATCTCTGCAGAGCTAGCTCCTGGTTTCCAACAGCAAGTTGCAGAGGATGCCTTGATAGCTCCCGAACTCAGAATCGAGCACCGTCAGAGTCGTTGGAACCGTGGATGAGTCCTTTTCGCAGAAAAATGGACGGGGAGCCAACCGATGTTGGAGAAGACTAAGGGATGCAGAACAATGGCGACTGGTCGGTGCAGACTATGAGTAGCAGATCTGCGTAGCTGAAAGAGAAAAATGAGAACTCTAGATCACGAACGCCGAATGAAGTTCTGTTTCTTGATTCTGGAAGTAGACTGGGCGATGAAGAACTTTGAAGAAGAACTCGTGGACTGATTCCTTCGGGGTTCGTCGTGGCAGAGCTTCTAATCTGGCTCAGGTCCTCAGCCGAGGTAGAACTGCACAGTTGTGGGAGAATGGACCTCCTGGACGGCTCGGAGATCAGAAGAAGATGAAACCAATTCTGTTGCGAAGGAGACTGGTAGACGCTTCCGACGATGGCTCTTGGGTCTTCAAACTCATCCGGAGGAAGTCGTGGTGGCCGCTGCAAGTTGCTGGTTCATCTGCAACCTCTGTACAGCAAACTGCAACTTTGAAGTAGCTTCCAATGACCAAGAAAGAAGAAGGGAAAGGGGGTAGATGAGTGTGGGAGTGACCCCTGGTTGTAAGGGGGTCTTGGAGGGGGTGTTCTAAGGTGTGGGAGGTGGAGAATAAGGTCTGGAAGAGGGTCCAATAGATGGTGGTAGTGGGGGCTGCGAATTTGGTTGGAATGGAGAGAGGGAAAGGATATTCGAAAATAGGTTTAAGGGTGGGGTTAATTTTTTGTCTTGGGAATGGGGGGGTTGTGTTGGGGAAGGGAAGGGGTGCTTGGGGTAGTGGGAAGGGTGCTTGGGAAAGTGGGAGGGGTAGTTGGGGGTTGGATGGTGAGGAGAGGATTGGTGGAGGGGGTCTTGGGAAGGGGTGGAGTATTGATGAGGGTTGTGGGGAATGGGAAGAGGCTTAAATGGGGTAGGTGGGGAGTGGAGGTGGTTGGGAAGGGAGGAGAGAGAAGAAAATTTGAATTTGGGTGTTGAGAAGAGAGAAAGTGGAGTGAAAAAGAGAGATTAAGAGAGGGAAGGGTGGGGAATCTCTCCCCTAGGGTTTCTCACCCAAAAAATGGAATCTCTCCACTAGATAAGAAGTGTAAACTCTCAAAATGGTAAGTTTTTTCATTCATTGATTCATTAAGTTGAAATGGGGGGGAATAGGGTCCTATATATAGGAAACCCACATTTCTACAAAAGTCCTTGATAATTGACTCAATGACAAATAACCGAGGGGGTAGGGGAGAGCCCTTGGGCCAAGCCCAATGAATTGGGCCCAATAGCTAACTAGACAACCTAATGACACTCAAACTTAGGGAAATGAACACAAGACCTAGGAACATGACTCAAATAAAAGGGAAAATACATCAAATGACTCAAATAAAAATTACATAGGACTCAAAATTAAATGACTAGACCATGCCGGATGCAACCGGGGCGAGGAGACGAGCTGTGAATGTGGGCATGGGAGGTGATGTCCCCATCATACTCCCGGGGTGCGGAGAACTCGACTCCGTCGAGTAAGTGTCCTTCCCTCCTTGGAGGGTGTAGAAGTGGTACTGCTGTGAGCGACGTCACGCGGTTCGGAGTTCGATGGTGCGAGGAAGAGGATGCGGAGAGCGCGCGGGCTCCTCTTTTTTTGTTTGTTTTGCTGTTTGCTGCAACACAGAAATGATAGAGAAGAGAGAAGGGGCCACCACGGGAGATTGCTCCGGTGGGGCGAGCGGGACAAGTATAATATGGCAAGATATGGGGTTCAAACGGCCATAGCGGGAAGTGACTCGCCGCGGCCTCGGGGGGACGGGAATGGTGCAGAAATTAAATAACAAGAATTGAAACGGCCATTGGGGAAGTGACTCGCCGCGGCCTCGAGAATATGAGCAGAATATAGCAGAATATAAAAGAGAATATAAGAACAGAGATTTAAACGGCCATTGGGGAAGTGACTCGCCGCGGCCTCGATGATATGAGCAGAATATAATAGAT
The DNA here is from genome assembly GCA_022559845.1 of Amorphophallus konjac. Lineage (NCBI taxonomy): Eukaryota > Viridiplantae > Streptophyta > Magnoliopsida > Alismatales > Araceae > Amorphophallus > Amorphophallus konjac. Next base: position 412,900,342 of record CM040120.1, read on the forward strand.
TAGAGAGAATATAAGAACGGAAATTTAAACGGCCATTGGGGAAGTGACTCGCCGCGGCCTCGATGATATGAGCAGAATATAATATAATATAGAAAGAATATAGGAACGGAAATTTAAACGGCCATTGGGGAAGTGACTCGCCGCGGCCTCGATGATATGAGCAAAATATAATATAATATAGAAAGAATATAGGAACGAAAATTTAAACGGCCATTGGGGAAGTGACTCGCCGCGGCCTCGATGATATAAGCAGAATTTAACAAAATATAAAGAGAATATAGGAAACAGAAATTTAAACGGCCATTGGGGAAGTGACTCGCCGCGGCCTCGATGAAAAGATGTGATCGCCAGGGGCCGAAAGACCCCAAAATAAGAAAGTGATCGCGCCTACCTCAAGAGCGGGACATGGCGGGTTGCTTCTTCCTCTCCTTCCGGCCGGCCGACGGAGAGGGCTTTCCTCGGGTACCCTTGCAAAACAACGACAAATAAATGACAAGTGGATTAGAAAGATGGAGGTGTAGTATTCAAATCCTCGCGGTAAAAATAACGAAATGATGGCAAGACACACACCTGGTTGGTGTTATCTTTTAAACCCCTCTCGGACTCGAGTAGGAGGAAAATGAGATGATGGATGCAAGAAGTATAAGAGAAGAGGCGCCCTTGTGAAGGGGGATAGAGGATGCAATATGATGAATGTAAAGAACTATGGAGAAAAAGGGGAAGAAAAAGCTTATTGGATGAGCCGAGGGTGAAATCCGGCGGAGCTCCGGCAGCGTGGGGACGACGGGGAAGCGCGGTGGATGAAGACGACCTTCCTCTCGCGAGCGTAGGCACCCGAGAAGCCGGCAGAACCTCCACCTACAAAAGACCCCACGGGTTAGAAAAATGACTCCGTAGCCTCTGGGCTCCGGCAGCCTATCGGATCACTGCTTAGCTCCCCTAGAACTGAGGGGGTGGGCCTCTATTTATAGAGCTCCGGAAGGTGGAGGCGTCCAGGACCCTGGACACCTCCATCAGGGCCGAAATAATATTTTATTCTATTTTTATTGATTTTTTTAGAATACTTTTATGGGGGCGTCCAGGGTCCCGGACGCCTCTAACAGGTCCACCGAAAACCGACGACGGCCGCACGCGGTTTGGCACAACGCGTGGTTTTGTGAGCGGCGCCTCGTGATTCAGAAATGGGCGCGTCCAGTCAGCTGGACGTCTCTAAATTTGGCTTTTTTCACACACGACAAACCGTCGTTCGGTGGCCGGCGCCCGTGAGTGAGTTGATGGAGGCGTCCAGGGGCCTGGACGCCTCCAAAAGTTTATTATTTTTTTATTTTTCTTTTGTCTTTTATACAAGGGCTGGCATTTTTATTTTTTTATTTGTTTTTATGGAGGCGTCCAGGGGTCTGGACGCCTCCATTAATATATATATAATTTATTTATTTTTTTTGTTTTTGTATGCCAACTGGCATTTTACACTTATTTTTTATTTTTGTTTTTATGGAGGCGTCCAGGGTCCTGGACGCCTCCATAAATATATATTTTTTTATATTTTTATATTTGGTTTTGGGCCCTGAGAAAAGAATAAAACAAATTAAAATCATGGGGGCGTCCAGGGTCCTGGACGCCCCCATTAAGACCCACCCGGGTCCTTAGATCGGGCGTCGGCGGCCGCCCGGCAGATATCCTTCTTGGTTCCGGAACCTCCTGATGCGTTCGACTGGTGTTGATGCCGTCCGAATGCCGTGACGAGACGATTCCGGATGCCGAAAAGGGCGGAAGAAGACTCAAGAAAAGGAAGCACTCAAGTGATTCAAAACGCGTAAGCCGTCGCGGGACGTTGTATAGTAATATGAGACTTTCTCAGGAGACGTCAGGAATGGCGTGTCTACAGCTGCCCCGCCTTGGCGTCTGCTTTGCAAGGGAGCGATACGTAGTGGAATGGTATCGAAGTGGAGTGAAATGGAGTGGGAGCGGACTGATAAGTTGATGCCAAGGTGTGATGAGACACGCTTGTGACGTTACTGTTTGGAATCTTTCCTGAAGTTTTAATGAGGCGACCTTGAAGGAGGTCTTTCAAATATTGACGATTGCTTGGACGGAGATCAAATAAGGGAGGGTGAGATGTGTACTCAGGCACGAAACAAAAGAAGACCAACTTCTCGGTGTGGAAGTACCTGGGTCATAAACCGGAGGTTTCACCTTTGGGGAGCGGTTACCAGCCAATGTGGAAGTGCTGCGGCCAAGGTGGGTCAAAAAGGTAAAGGAATATCTGAGGGTCTGTCCAAACAAGGGTCTCCTTTGGAAGAGCAGCGTAGGGCTGTCTCAAAGAAACTCAGTATTTCATTCAGAGTGGAATATCTCATATTTGTAGGAATTGAAACACAACGTCTTTCACAATCGAATCGCTTGAATGATCTTCCGCAATAAATCAAGTCCTATATGAATGCATGCTGGGTTTAAAGAAAAATTTAAAACAAACAAAAATAGAAAATAGCCAAGGATAATATTGTCAACTTGTGAAGAACGGGTCAGGATACCGACCCGGTGAGCTGATACTGGGCTGGGGCCCGTTTATCCGCGCACCAACTCACTGAATGGAACCGTCGTCCCCATTCTATCACAAATTGACGGCCTATCCGTACAACCCAAACTCTTCCGGGATCATCACCGTTTTTGTTGAAGGGGAACTCAAATCCCAGATTCGTTCGGGCCGCAAGGTCCTTGACATGTTCTAGTAGCGTAGGTATCATATACTATGATGCATGACATGGTGGGACCAACCAATGAAAGGTGGGACAGGAGATAGGACAAAGACGTCCGTTAGTAAAACCTGCACATGCCAGCAAAGGTTAGCAACATCAAAAGGTAGCAGAATCGCACCACAGTTCAAAGGAGATCCAGACAAAATCTTGACAATGACCACTGATGTGACATGTTCTGTCCTGTAGCACCCTTCCCTTCCTATAAGAACTCCCCTTAGGCAAGTTCATTCAAATGCACCAAGGTGGGTTTTGGAAGCTCAGGAGAGGAAGGAGAGGAGAATCTAGAGACCTTCAGGATGGAAGGAGAGTCTTCCCGCGTTATGAAGAGGAGCAAGCCTAGCAGCGAGATTAGGCGACTTTCTGACCTCGAGGGTCATCTGAGTGGGACGATCATGTCGCATATGGTAAGCCGACTCTTTTCAAATTTCTGTACGTGAACCTTCTTCTTACTTCCTTCATTTCTTCTTCTTCCTCTCCCAGCCATATCCACTCTTCCCAGGCCCGAGGAAATTTTCCAAGCTGCCATGGCTTTCAAAGCTGACTTCCAATATCTCCATTGGCATGAGGGCCATACTCTCGAAGTGGCATCTGCAGGGGCTCCTTATTCACGCCAAGCATTACGAGAAGATTCGTATGGACTGGGCGGCTATGGGCGCGCTAGTGGAGGTCTGGCATCCCCAGACCCACACTTTTATCTTCCCGACCTTCGAGGTGACCATCCTCCTCGAGGAGGTGGAACTTCTGCTTGGTCTGAAGAAATTCAAGAGTGACGGGAAGGTGAAGGCTATGCGGATGCTGACACGGGGTACTTCTGAAAGCGTCCTTGGAAGCTTCATGCCGCCCGACGCAGCTAGAAAGGTCCGTACTCAGAAGGGGATCGATCTCCAAAAGCTCGCGGAGTGGGTCATGGACGCCCTGAGAGGGTCACCAGACGATGACTATTTGGAGGGAATCATGAAGGGGTTCACTATCTGTCTGGCGGGTGCTCTCTTGTTTCCTTATACCGACAACATAGTGGAGGAAGACCAGCTGAGTGCTATCTGCGGGATCTGGCGTGGAAAGAGGGTGGGACCCGCCGTCCTTGCCTATCTTTACAGCGGCCTTACCGCCTCGAGCATGGGTAAGCCTCCATTTGGTTGTGCACTTGTCTTGAATTGCTGGCTGGATTTGCATTTCAAATTCGACCACCGCGAGGGAATGCCAACCGTTTCGAAGCTCTTCCAACAAAGCCCGCTTCACCACATAGCCGACGTGTTAGGCTTTGGTGGTACTGTAGTGAACCGCGTTCCGTGGCTGAAGAAACGCGAAGACTGGCGGTCTCACTTCCGCACCGTGACACAAGGCTTCTTCACTTGCGCACCGGCATGTTTGCTTTCGCTTGATCTCCTCATGAGGCCTTCTCCCGAAGTTGATCTTCAACTGATCGGCGCGACCGAGTTTGTTCTTTACAACGCGCATCGGTGCTGCCTCCAGATTGGCATCCCACGCCATTCGTTCCCGCCACCGACTGACATTGTTCCTTTGAAGAAAAGGGAGTTGGGCACTGAAGCGGATGCGAAGGAAGCGAAGGCCATTAAAGCTCCCTGGAAGACAAGTGTTGCGGGAAAGGCGTTAGCGCACGTGGTGGAAGAATGCGAGCCGTGGAGGGCTTATGTAACCGAACTGGGGAAGTTAAGGCCTAAAGCGCCTAAGCCCCTGATGTAGTTCACTCTGCTTTTCGGATGGAATAAAATTTGGCACTTGGATGTTTCGGACCCCCGTCCCCATAATTATTATCTTTTTTTATGGTTTTTTCTTTTTCTTTGTGTTTTTTATTTTGTTTGGATTATATACATATTCTTATATAAATATAAAAAAATTTATTATGGGGGGCGTCCAGGGCCCTGGACGCCCCTATTATTTTTTATTTTAATTAATTTTTTTTGTTTTGGGGGGCGTCCAACTTCCTGGACGCCCCTAATTTTTATTTTATTTTTATTTTATTTTTTTTGTTTTGGGGGCGTCCAGGGTCCTGGACGCCCCAACTATTATTTTTTTATTTTATTTAATTTTTTGTTTTAGGGGCGTCCAGGCGTCTGGACGCCCCAAAATTTTTATTTTATTTTTTATTTTTATTTTTGTTTTGGGGGCGTCCAAGGTCCTGGACGCCCCAACTTTATTTTTTTTATTTTGTTTGATTTTTTGTTTTGGGGGCGTCCAGGCGCCTGGACGCCCCAAAAAAATTTTTAAATTTTGAAAAAAATAAAAAAATGGGGGCGTCCAGGCGCCTGGACGCCCCAAAAAAAGAAATTCCTATTTAAGGGCTCCCCCCCCCCTTTTGCTCATTTACTGTTCAATCTGACGACCCAGTCACCCAGACGACCTATTCTTAGTCCCCATGGAGCGAGGAGGATCGAGCCAGGTTCCAGGGAAGCGAAAACGACTGGCTCGTCGTGCGAGGAGGTTGAGGGATGATGCCGAGGAGGCTGCAGCAGAGGAGATTGCTGCGGAGGAGGGGATGGAGGTGCCTCTCCTGGCCGCGGAGGCTGCTGCGGATGCTGGTGACGCGGGAGAGGATGATCACGACCCGGTAAGTACCTCGGAATCCTCACTCTGTGGTTCAATAGGCTAAAACGGGTGTACGAGAGGTTGTGAGAGAGAGGCGGGTAGTGAGAGAAGGAGGCGTCCAGGGACCTGGACGCCTCCATGTTTTCTTTTTCTTTTCTTCTTTTTTTATTTATTTATTAATTTTCGTAAATAATAAAATAAATTTAAAAAATAAGGAGGCGTCCAAGGTCTAGGACGCCTCCATAATTATATATATATTATATATATTTTTTTATTTTTGGTTTTTGGATTTTTTTTCGAAAAAGGAATAAAGAAAATAGGAAGGAGGCGTCCAGGGGTCTGGACGCCTCCAAAAATATATATATGTATTTTTTTTTAAATAAAATAAAATAGTATATACAGTGTTATTGTTGATTACTGTTCATGATGCTGATGTGTTCTTTGTTGGTTTTGTGGTTTGCAGGGCGTGATGAAGGGCCGGATCAGCTGGTCCTTGGTGGTGGCAGCATACCGTGGGCTGCCGGATTTCCAGAGGGCGCGTGTGGACGCCATGGGCTTTGGAGCTTTCCTTAGGATCGAGCCCTTCCGGCTCGACCTTCCTCTTATCCAGGCACTGAGGGAGCGGTGGCACGCACCGAGCCGGGCGTTTCTGATGCCCTGGGGGCACATGGTGCCGTCACTGGAGGACGTGGCTCGGATCACCGGGCTACGAGTTGACGGAGAGGCAGTCAGCGGGGTCACCTACCCCGACTACCGAGAGAGTGCCCTGGACCTGCTGTGGTTAGAGACGAGCGTGACTGATAGAGACAGCAGGGTAGTCGGCCGAGTGGAGATCATGGAGGCGCTCGGATTCGTCGACCCGCGCCAGCGGGTTAGCGAGACTGGAGCGGAGTTCTTGGCTCGACTGGAGGGGGATGCTCGTGCAGCTTTCACCCAGGATCCGAGCGAGAGGGAGCTGGTGGATCTAGACCTTCGGAGGTTTCTTTTCTTCTTCCTGGGCCGCCTTCTGCTGGGGACGAAGGGGGATGGCATCCACTGCCGTTTCCTCGGGCTCTTGGCGGATCTGGACAGAGTGGGGCACTATGCGTGGGGAGCGGCTCTGCTTGCCCATCTGATTGCCGATCTCTCCCAGACTTCGGAGAAGGAGACGACAGTCAGCGGCTTCGCACCTTTCCTCCAGGTAAACATTTTATTTATGCATTCTCACAGTTAAATATGCAATTATTGTACTAATGATGTATGATGGATGCAGGTGTGGAGCTATTACTATTTCCCGATGGGGAGGGCTAGGCATGGGAACAGGAGGGCCGTGCCTCTGGCGCGGCAGTGGAGGCCGGTCGTGGTTGCAGCACCCCACGGCTACCAGCTGGCGTCACTTCGTCGAGAGCTGAGCGAGTATCCCGAGGCCATGGTATGATGCGTATGATTTTTTTGTGTTTATGCATGTGACTGAATGGTAACTAACATGATGTATGTATGGTGATGCAGGTGGTGTGGAGGCCCTACTTGGGCATGGGCGATGCTGGCCAGCCCTGGGTTGTAGCGGGTCTTCCTCGCTTCAGGCGGGACGTGTGGGTCCATTGCCTGAACGAGATTGAGCCGCTGCGGCTTAGACTGGTCATGAGGACGTTGGGGCTGGCCCAGGAGTGGGTAGACGTAGATGCGCCGGCCCGCATTGGGCGGAAGACCAAGGGGAAGGCGAAGATCGTGGACTGGCGTACGCGCTTCCCAGCACAGTACCAGGACTGGCAGCAGGGCGGGGTCCCAGTAGTGTCCCACGTACAGGATAGCACAGACTACATGAGACGGTACCGAGCTACGTACGGGGACCGCCTCTCCTTGGGTGGTATGGCAGGGGTAAGTGAAATGAAACTGCTCCACCTTTCTATATGTATGCATGGGATACTAACTTATGTGTAATGCAGGATGCTCGTGATACCATGATTGCCGACCTGCGGGCCCAGTTGGCGGACGCCAGGCGACAGTTGGTGGCCATCCGACAGGAGTTGGAGATCCTGGTGAGTTTATGCAATGCATTTTTTGTGACCTGGATTTTTGATGCTTAGCCTTTGACTGACGTTTGCCCCGTGTTTCAGCGGGCCCACCAGACAGCGGCAGCCGCGATGGCTGGTGGAGCGGGTTCCAGTTCGCGGGGCCCTCCTCCGGAGGTTTCTGCCCTCCAGGAGCAGCTGGCGTACGCGGTGGCTCGGGCTGAGGAGGCCGAGCGTGACCGCGAGGCTCGAGTGAGTGCTTGCTTGGCCGCGACCCTTTTCCAGCTACTTTCCTTCTATCACTGTTCTCTTACGGTGCATGCGTGCCTTGACAGGTGGCCGAGATCCGAGAGGCCCTGGCGCGTGCTGTTCGTGCTGAGCAGGAGCGCGATGCCCGGGTGGCAGAGCGTGACGCCCGGATTGCGGAGCTAGAGGAGGAGCGGCGACGGGAGGCTGAGGAGCTTCCTCGCGACGTAGTGGATCTGCGGATCGCCCTCGAGCTGTCGAGGAGAGAGGCGATGAGGGAGAGAGAGGAGAGGGAGAGGGATAGGGAGAGCGTGGAGAGAGAGAGGGAGAGGGATAGAGAGAGAGAGAGGGAGGAGCGACAGCGGGATCAGACCGAGAGGAGGGCTCTAGAGGCCCAGCTGCTGGAGCTCCGATTGAGTCTTGGCACGGCGGAGGGGAGGCTTCGGGAGAGCGAGGAGCGGTACCAGAGGGCGAAGGAACGCGGGGCGCGACTTCGTCAGTCTGGTTCTTTTTCCATGGGCAGCTACCTGGTTTCTTCGGCCGAGGAGCGTCGTCGCGCCTTCGAGGCTGGAGTGCCACCGCAGGGCGAGGCGAGCACGGCTTCTCAGGGTTCACAGAGGTCGCGGAGGCCCCCTAGGGATCTCCGTCAGAGGAGGGAGGAAGGAGATGACCAGGAGGGTGACGGTGAGAGTTAGAGAGTTGCTTGTACGTCACCCTTCTCACTGTATGATGTACTTTCGGCTATTATATGAAATGGAAATGGCTTTTGTGTTGTGTGTACTTTTCTCTCTCCCACACTTTCTTTTTTTGCACTGAGTTGTCCCTTGAGGCACGCTCGCGAGACCTTGCCCTGAACAGCGGGGAACTATGTTTTGCACGGGGGGATTTTGTTTCCTTTCCCCCTTTTGGGCGCGTCCAGGCGCGAGGACGCGTCTTAATCCTTGATTTTAAATTTAAAGCGACGGGTGGTCCTTTCTTCTCCCGTGCCTTACCCGCAAACGAGCCCGCCTTCCGCCGAAACGCGCTTGCCCCTTTTTCGTCTTCCTCCTCTTTTGATCGATGGAGTTCGGTGGGCCCGACCGTGGTGAAGGTGGAGAGGGACGAGGAAATCCTCGCCCAAGGAGGGACGCGCCCGATCACGGAACGGCGTCCATGGAGGAGGAAGGGCCGCTTCGGGCCCCCGAGGGACCCGAGGGGCCCGATGGCGTGGGAGGAGGTGAACACGGTCCGGTAGGTCCTCCGATCTCTTCCTCTTTTAATTCATTTTGGGTTTTGAAGCGAGCCGCGCGAGGAGGAAAGGGTTCGGCGAGTGTTGCACTCAAATGATGGACGCGTCCTAGACAGGGGACGCGTTCCTTTTGACTGATATGGGACCCCTTTCTTGGTGCAGGACATGGCAAGGACCCTGGGCCTGGCCGATGAGTGGGCGAGTGCGGACGAGCCGAGCCGCGTCAGGAAGGAGAGTCGCGGCAAGGCGAGGCTCGAGGACTGGCCCGTACGTCTCCCTGGACAGCAAGGGGGTGTACTGGTGCAGGACAGTGCCGACTTCCTGCGGCGGCAGAGAGAGAGTTACGCGGGGCTTCCCCAAGCTGGGGACACGCGTGGCATCGGCGGCTCGCGCGCCCAGCTGTCAGAGACTAGGCGGCAACTGGCCGTCGCTCAACATGAGCTGTCGCTCCTGGTAAGTTACGTGCCGCCCTTTTAACTTCAGATTTTGGAGTTTCACTGACGGCCGTTGTTTATTTTGTTCCAGCGTGCCCAGCAGACAGCGACGGTGGGAGCGGCTGGCGGATCTTCTAGCTCCTCGGCCCCTTTTCTCGAGATTGCTTCCTCCGGGAGCAACTTGCCGGTGCGGTGGCCCGTGCGACCCGGGCGGAAGAGGAGCGTGACGCCTGGGTGGCGACTGTAGCGGAGCTGCGGCACCGTGGTGAGGAGAGACCTTCTCCAGACATCCTGGAGTTAAGGGTTCTTCTGCAGATGATGAGGAGAGAGGTAGAGAGAGAGAAGGCCGAGAGAAGGTCCGAGCGACAGCGGGATCTGACCGAGAGGAGGGCCTTGGAGGCCCAAGTGAGGGAGCTCCAGCTGGGCCTTCAGGCCGTCGTGCAGAGGCTAGGAGGGATGGAGACGCGCTACGAGAGAGCGCGAGAGTTCGGGGAGCGACTCCGCCAGTCCGGTCGCTTTGCCGCCAGTGGCTTCTTCGCCACGCCAGGGGAGGAGCAGCGAGTCACTGCTGCGGAGCAGGCGCCCAGAGGCGAGGCAGGTGCTACTGCACGGGGATCCCGGAGGCTTCTGAGGGACCCTCACCTCGGGGGAGAGGAGGAGAGTGCCCGGAGAGATGAGTGATGGTGAGGATTGGCGGGCTAGTGGACCCGTCACCTCTTTATGTTTATGATGTTTTTGACAGCTTATGTAGAATTATGAATGGAGTGATTTGATTTTCTGATGCTTGTTTGTCCTCTTGTGCGTTCCTTCTTCCCTACACTTCTTCTCCTTTGCACTGTTCCCATGTGACGGATCTGTCGAGACTCCGCCTCGAGCGGAGAATCACGTCTTGTTGTGACCATTTTCCACGGGAATCTGCCGTCGAAGTCAATACTGACGGCCCTAGTTCCTTTTCCCGGATGTTGTGCCAAATTTTGCGGGCGTCCTCCAAAACATGATAGGGTATCCCTAGACAACATAGGGGCTATTCGTCCTATTCTTCGTCCAGTCAATCACCCTGTGCGAGCGGTGAAGCGACACATGGGGCGCTTGGCCGGTGTCTTATTGCGAGGGCTATCATCGACAGGTGATGGAGGCAATCTTGGCCCGCACTCCTTCCATTTCTATAAATTCTTGTCCCTTTTATCTTCCCAGGTATATCGAGGAATAACTCGAGGAGCACAAGTTCTTACGGGAGAGGAGGAGTTCAAAATTCTGAGAGTTGGATGGAGGGCGAATCTTCCCATTCCTCGAAGAGAAGCAGGTCCAGTGGTAGTAGTTCCAGGAGGCTTTCAGACCTTGAAGGGCACTTCAGCGAAAGGGCCCAATCACAACTCGTAAGCCAAGTTTTCTTGCCCTTTTCTCATTTTTTCTTCCTTTCTTCTGACCAAACCTCACCCCCATTCCTTGTATGTGTAGGTTGTGATGAAATCACAAATCTTATGGGAGTTGGTAGTAGCAGCGTACAGGGGCCTCCCAGATTTTCAGAAGGCGAGGCTAGACGTGATGGGATTTGGTACCTTCCTTCGGATCGAGCCGATCAAGCCTGACCTAGTCTGATCCAAGCCTTGTGTGAGAGATGGGACCCAGTGAGCCGGGCATTCCTGATGCCCTGGGGGCACATGGTGCCCAGCTTGGAGGATGTGGTCCGGATCACAAGCCTGAAGGTAGAAGGCGAGGCAGTGACCGGAGTCACTTACGCGGACTACAGAGAAGGTGCCCAGAAGTTACTGGGTTTGGACCTAGATGGTCGGAAGAACAGGTCGGTAGCTAGGGCGTCCCTCATGGATGCATTAGGGCTCACCGACACTCGTCGGCGGGACGACGAATCCTCAGAAGAGTTCATGGAAAGGATAGAAATAGGATGCCGTGCCGTGTACTGCACAGATTTCGGCAACTGGGAAAGATGTGACATAGATTTGAGGAGATTTCTCCTCTTCCTTTTGGGGAGATTGGTACTGAGCTCGAAAGGGGATGGTATCCAATGTTGCTTCCTGGAGCTGCTGTCAGACCTTGGAAGAGTAGGGTATTATGCCTGGGGAGCCGCCATGCTGGCACACTTGTTTGCAGGCCTATTCCAAGAAACGGATCGTGAGATGACTGTGAGTGGTTTCACACCATTCATCCAGGTATTTTTTTGGTTTTGCTTGTTTTGTATTTTTTTTGTGTTTTTCGCAAGGTACTGATGACCTGCGCCGAGCAGCTATGGAGCTATTATTACCTCCCCATGGGGAGAGCTCGACATTGGCGACCCGTGATGGTGCCGCTAGCCAGGCGGTGGGAACCCGTCATGAGTGCGGCACCCCTAACCTACCAACTGATGGTGTTAAGGCGGGAGCTACAGGAGTTCCCTACGGCGATGGTAAACTGGAGACCCTACTCAGACATGGTCGATGCCAACCAGCCGTGGGTTCTAGCAAGTCGTGCCCGGTTCGGACGGGAACTATGGATGCACTGCCTGAATGAAATCGAGCCGCTTCGGCTACGATTAGTTATGAGGACTTTAGGACTGGCTCAAGAATGGGTGGATTCAGCTGCGCCACCTCGTGTCGGGAGAAAGACGCGGGGACCGGCGACCTGCATTGACTGGCGCGTGCGATTCCCCGAACAGTATGAGGACTGGCAACGGGGTGGCACGATTGTAGAATCACAGGCGCGGGACAGCGAGGACTACTTGCGTCTATATAGGACAAAGTACGCAGAACGGTTCCAACCCAGGGGACTTGTGGAGGTAGGTTTCCCCTTTTTCTCTTCTATTCTTTCTCCTTTTCTTGGTTTTTTTGGTAAAAATGCTGACTTGTAAGGCTGCAGGATGTCCGGGATGCCATGATAGCGAATTTACGAACTCGCTTGGCAGAGATGGAACAACAGTTGGGTGATGCCCGCGGAGCTACGAGCGCCTTGGTAGGTGTACAGTACGTTCCTAGTTAAAACCCCAGATTCCAGATGTTGGCTGCTAATTCACATGGTCGCAGCATGCCCAGATTGGCGCAGCCTCCCCAGCGATGGGAGTAGGTGGTTCCTCTTCCAGCTTGTGGATTCCCACCTCAGAACTTGACTCGCTTCATGAGCAACTTGCTCACGCCACGCAGCGTGCTGCGGAGGCAGAAGGAATGCTTCGTATACAGGTAAAAGTTTCAGCGTTGAGTTCTCTTTGTTTACGCCTTATCGCGTATCTGAGATGGTACACTCGACAGGAAAAGGAGACGGAAGAAGCGCTTGCCCAAGCTGCGCAGAAGGAGGCTAGGATAGCAGAACTGGAGAGGGAACTGCGGCGTCATCCTGATGACGACTCATCCAGGGATGCTATGGAACTGAGGATCACTCTCCAGTTGGAGAGGGAAGACCGTGAGAGAGAACGGGCAGAGAGGGAAAGAAACGCAGAGAGAGAAAGAGCCAACAGTTTGGCTGAAAGGGAGGAGCGAAGGGCCATGGAGGCCCAACTATTCGAACTCCGAATCAGCCTTGGTCTTGCTGAACAGTGGCTGAGAGAAGGTGAGGAGCGCTACCGAAGAGCACGAGAGCGTGGCTTTCGTGTTGGTAGCTTCTCTGCTGCTTCCGCGGATCAACGCCGGGATGTGGGAATAGGAAGAGGAGTACAGAGCGGCAGGAGTACCGCTTTTCGTAGTTGGGTAGCACCTTTGAGAGTGTTTTGCCCGGAGAGTAGTGGGACGAGTAATGCAGAGAGAGAGGGCGGAACTTGATGTAATTTTTTTGGTTTTTGGAATAAAACACAAGGTTCGGTTTGTTTGTTTTTCACCTTTGCTTCAGTTACCTGAATCCCTGCACATATCACTGAAACAAACAAATCAGAATTTCTGTTCTGACTTGGCCCCTTGCTCAATAGGCAAATGGTCACTGTGACTGTCCTTGATAACTGGTCAAGGGGCCAAGCCTTTATTTAACGAAGGCAAGGGAAAGATGCGGTGATGATAAATGCGACAGGCAAGCACACGAATGCAAGCGGTATTAAAGTGAGATGATACACGTAAATGCAATCATGCAAAATTGATTTGTTTTCTTTTTTATATTTGACATTTTTTTTGTTTTATCATAAAAAGATTTTTTTTGTTTGCAAATATGTACATTTCTCTTTTCTATTTTTTTTTGCTTTTATCATTTCAATTTTTTTTATTGCTAACGCCCGGCAAGCACCCAAATGGCACCTAACCTACGTGAGACAGGGGTTTCTTACTAACCTCCCAGGTATCTTAAGTGCACATCTAGGTTGATTTGGGCCTCTAGACCCCTCGAATGACGATCCCGCCGGCTAAGACTTACCCTGATGACAATACCGTCATGCCATGCTTAGGCTCCCAGTTGCTTCCGACCACAGGGATTCACCCAAAAGGTGTTTGAGGTAGATGATTTGCCCGACCCGGGTCTGTTTCCTCACAACTCTAGATGGTATAAGATGGAACACCCTGGAACCCTAACGACCAACCGCGCGACGCTGACCCGGAATCAGACGCCGTCGCACCCATAGGTGACGCGCTTGCATTGGCCTAAGCCCGAGGTTAAACAAGAAGACATCAAGGTGGTAAACAGGGGTCTTGACCAGCCAGAAACACAGAGACTCCTTCGCAGCGATAGCTTTTGCTTTTCAAAGTAGGCAACCAAAATGTGTATATTAAAATAAGGTCGCAGACCCTGGGCAGTTTTCACCTTTCAGAAACTCCATCGAACCTTCATCTTTAGAGGGAGAAGGAAGAGCGTAGGGGATAAACCTCCTGAGAGGACCGGCAAAGCCGTTAACCCGGCGAGCGAATAAGGGCCCATTAACTCTTTCCTTTCGGACAACTTCGGACCAAATCTCGAGCATTTACATTCCACGGCCCCCCTTTGTGGATTCAGACTTTTGCTTTGAGGGGTTCCGTTTATCGTACCAGGCACGGTCACGACCAGGCTTTTCTCTTGATTTTGATTTTGTATTTCTTTCTGTGAGGGAGATATAGTCGTTTGACGTTGGTGGGCTCCCTCTTCGTATGCCTGCGGGGACACTGCCCTCTTCTCGTGCTCTGATCGATGCTCGAGGAAATGGGTCCTACTCTTGCCTTTGGGGTTTGAGTTTCGGTTTCTCATGCTCAGCGTTTTAAGGGCGCCGACTGTCTCATTTGGTCGAGAGAAAAGAATAAAGATTACAGCTTCCGGAGATCTTCTAGGTGTGGCCCTACCGTAGGTGATGCTACCAACTTTTTTGAATAAAATACATAAGTGAACACATGTTAGCTTCCTTCGAGCGAGCATAGGCCGACGTGGCCGGACAGGGGTCTCCACGGTTCTGGCAAACCAAGACCCGGTGCCTACCAAGCCTTAATGGGCCCTATCCTAACATGAAGGTTAGATGCAGGGACTTAACTACATGGTGCCTGCCAGGCATCGGCATTTTGAATTTTCCATATTTTTAGTGGTTTTCAATATTTCCTTGTTTTTGATGTTTTTTATCTTTTCATCATTATTTTTTTGTTTTGTGCTAAGGGTAGTATTTCTTAAGATAAAGCCCATTCCAAGGGTGGGATAACTCGGTCCCTTCGGCGTTGATTAGCTTGTAGGCGTTGCCAGGGTACACGGCTTGAATTACAAATGGTCCTTCCCAATTGGGTTGGAGCTTAGAACGCGGCCCTCCAGGTTTGACAAAAATTCTTTTTACGACCATCTCACCGACTTTGAATTTTCTCTCAACGACTTTCTTTTGGTAAAAGCGAGCGAGTCTATTTTGATACACACGCGCGTGTTCGGCGGCGGCCAGCCGCTTCTCATCCAAGAGTTCCAACTGGGCGAGGAGTGAATTACGACGATCGTCGAGGGGAAATTCCTCATCCAATTGTACCCTGAGAGAAGGGATCAGAGTCTCGTACGGGACTACCGCTTCCATACCATAAGTGAGGGCAAATGGAGTCTGCCCGGTGGGGGTACGGATTGAGGTGCGATAGGCCCATAGGGCTTCGATAAGCTTTTCTGGCCAGTCTGAAAACTTACTAGACTCGCAGGTTTTTTTGATGATTTTGAGCAATGTTTTATTGGTGGCCTCCGCTTGACCGTTACCTTGTGGGTAATAAGGCGATGAATGATGCAATGCAATTGCGTACCTTTTGCAGAGGTCCTGTAGGTCCTGAGAAATGAATTGTGGCCCATTGTCGGTGACGATCGTGCTTGGGACGCCGAATCTGGCGAGAATGTTCTTCATGATGAACTTGCAGACTGTTGACGCCTTGATTTCCGCGTAAGCTTCGGCTTCGGCCCATTTGGTGAAGTATTCCGTCGCAGTAAGGATGAAAGATTTCTGCTTGGTGAGGGAATTGGGATCACCTAGGGGACCAATGATGTCGAATGCCCACATGGAGAAAGGCCATGGGGAGGATATTGGATGAAGTGAGGAAGATGGTGAATGGATTTTATCGGCGTGAAGTTGACACTTGACACACCTACGGACATAGACAGCACAATCCTCTTCCATAGTGGGCCAATAAAAGCCTTGACGAATGATCTTCTTGGCGAGCATCTGACTATTCACGTGGCCACCGCACACACCCGAGTGCGTCTCTTCTACACATTTCCAAACCTCATCGTCACCAAGACATCTTAACAGAATACCAGTAAGGCTCCTCCTATAGAGTAGACCTCCAATCAATGTGTATTTCTGAGCCACCCTTCTTATGGCTTTCTTGTCCTCTGCGGTGGCCCCTTCAGGATAAGACTGATTTTGGCAATATTTGACAATTTCATAGAACCATGGTTTCTCTTCATCAGCCAGTTCTTCTTCGGCCTCTGCCAACATGAGCTCCCTCTTCTCAAGGATATCTTCCTGCAGGATCTTCCTTGCTATCCTGTCTTTGATGTTTACGTAGGAAGCATCATCGACTGCAGGGGCGTGAAGTTTGTAGATGGAAATGGACTTAAACCATCTTCCTAGAGGGAACCTTATGGATGATGCCAATGAGGCGAGGGCATCGGCGAGAATATTCTGATGACGAGGGATATGAACAAAGATCAGTTTTGTGAACAGTTTGGCAAAGGCAGCAGTGAGTTCTTGGTATGGCTTGAGTTTGGGATCGCGAGTGCGATACTTAGTGAGTACCTGGCGAAGGATGAGTTGACTATCACCTACGACTCGCAACTCAGTGATACGAAAAGAATGAGCGAGTCCTAGGCCAGCTAGAAGAGCTTCATATTCGGCTATATTGTTGGTGACTGGAAATTTGAGCTGGTATGCCAATGGGAATGTGAGGCCTTCCGGCGACAGGAGGGCGATGCCGATTCCTCTCCCTTGAGAATTCAGAGCTCCATCAAAATATAGCGTCCACATTGGCTCATCTGATTGGTTGATGGACATTAGTTCCTCATCTGGAAACTCTGATTGGACGGGATCGAACTTGGGAAGAGGATGGTGAGCGAGATGCTCGGCTATGGCATAACCTTTAATCGCCTTTTGCTGGATGTAGGTGATGTCGAACTGA
The DNA here is from genome assembly GCA_022559845.1 of Amorphophallus konjac. Lineage (NCBI taxonomy): Eukaryota > Viridiplantae > Streptophyta > Magnoliopsida > Alismatales > Araceae > Amorphophallus > Amorphophallus konjac. Next base: position 412,917,040 of record CM040120.1, read on the forward strand.
GAGAGAAAACTTTGCCAGCGTGCTAGCCTATCCGTAAGGACGGCTTTCTCCAGAAGGAATTTGATAGGATTCATTCGAGCAATCAAGTGGACTTCGTGAGCCAAGAAGTAGTGCTTCAATTTCTGCACTACCCAAACGAGGGCAGCACAGGTTTTCTCCATGCCGGTGTACTTCTGCTCACAGGGATTGAGAAGTTTGGACAAGTAATAGGTTGCCCGTTCCTTGCCTTCTTCATCAGCTTGTGCGAGGACGGCTCCCACGGAGTCATCCAAGACTGAGATGTAAAGGATCAGAGGTTTTTCTGGTTTAGGTGGAATGAGAACGGGTGGACTAGCCAGATATTCCTTCAACCCTTCAAAAGCTTTCTGACATTTAGAATTCCAGTGGAATTCTACTCCTGGCTTGGTCAACTCGTAGAGAGGTCTACACCTTTGTGAATGTTGAGACACAAACCGACGAATAAACTGCAGCCTGCCGATTAAACCTCGGACTTCCCTCAAATTCTTGGGAGGCGGCATATCCCTGATAGCCTTGGCTTTGTCGGGATCTATCTCGATCCCTCTTTTACTCACAATGAACCCCAGCAATTTACCTGACGACACACCAAACACACATTTTTTCGGGTTCATTTTCAATTGGAATTCTCTTGACCTTTGCAAGACCTTAGCCAAAACTTCTGGATGTTCCATCCTGGTCCTTGATTTCACCAATAAGTCATCCACATACACTTCCAGATATATGTGCATCATGTCATGAAATATGGCCATCATTGCTCTTTGGTAAGTAGCTCCAGCATTCTTTAACCCAAACGGCATGACCACGTAACAATATGTTCCCCAAGGGGTAGTGAATGACGTCTTTTCCTGATCCTCTTCTGCCAAACGAATTTGATTGTATCCTGAAAATCCATCCATGAAAGAGAGGGTTTCAAAACCTGCCGTGTTATCAATTAACACATCAATGTGAGGTAAGGGAAAATCATCCTTTGGACACGCGCGGTTAAGGTCCCGGAAGTCGATGCAAATCCTGACTTTCCCATCTTTCTTCATGACCGGGACAATGTTCGCCACCCATTGAGGATAAAGAACGACTCTAATGAACCTGGCTTTGTGGAGCTTATCGACCTCTTCTTTCATTTTCAAAGCCATCTGAGGGTGGAAACGCCTTAACCTTTGTTTTACCGAGATGGACCCTGGTTTTAGGGTTAAACGGTGTTCGACCAAGGTTGAATCCAAACCCGGCATATCCTCGTAGCTCCATGCAAACGTGTCCTTATATTCCTTGAGGACCTCAATTAATGCCTCTTCTTCAGAGGGTGGTAGGTTGTCACTTATGAGGATGATCCTAGGGTCTTCCTCAGTCCCCAAGTTGACTTCTTTGGTGGATTCTTCTACGGCGGTTGACGGCTCGTCGAATCTCCTCATTCCGCTAGCGTATGCGCCCGCCGCATCCTCATATTCTTCACCCTCATCTTCAGTGGGGCATTCTTCATTCGTGATCTCGTAGACTCCATACCCTTCATCAGATGCACAGTCGCCCTCGCATTCTATTTCGGGTAGCTGGATGGGATTTTCTAACAACTGGGGGATGGCAAGAAGGGCCTGACACCTGGCGGCCAAATCCAGAAGGAATCGACGAGGGATCTGCCTACCCTTGGATTTCTTCCTAGGTACTACCCTTGGCCTATCATTCCTAGATTGACTGACAATATTTACAGACGAAGAGGAAGATGAGGAGGATGGTGTAGAATGTACAGGAGAAGACCCCTCAGAGGAGGGGTAGAAAAGGTCGCTCATCGGACCTTGGACGGGTGGTCCGCAAGGCGGTACGCACCCGTGGGAGATGTAGGAGGTTTCCTCAACGAAGATGTGTTGTTGGAGAGTTTGAAAATTGACGTTTTTTTTTTCGTTTTCATTTTTAATGACAAAGCAGTGAAAAGAGATTGGAGGAGAGAGGAAAGTGGTTATGGCTAGAGGATTGTGGGGCTCGTAGAGCAGATCATGGTTGAAGACCTGGCGCGGGTCGAAAAGCCCGCGTAGGTATGTAAGCAAAGAAGGGGACCTGGGAAGATCATCAGACAATTGTCTGGCCCAGGAAGAAGATATCAGCAAAGGCTGAGACGAGTGGATGGAGAGGATGGCGGCTAATGAGCCGTCGACGGCAATGTTGAGGACGGATGAAGATCCGTTGATGACAGAGTCCTTCTGGCGAGGACGAGGATAGTTTGGAACCTTGGCAAGAGTGGTAATATTCTCTGGTATTTCGGAGATCAATGGTGGTCTTTCAAGCTGTGGAGATGAGAACATCCTTTCCAGTGCAACGGAAATGTCCCATATATCGAACCATTTGTCCCACTCGCATTCCGGATCTTTGATCTTGCCTCTTTTGGTGATCCTCGGACATTTTTCAGCAAAATATACAGCATGTGATTCCCCATATGCTTCTCGTGGGTGATCTCCCATCTGAACAACGGGTCCTCTGTTGAAGTGGTTTGATAGAGTCCACGTGAGGGGCTTCCAATCCGCCTTGAATGGTCCTTTGAAGCCTAGGCCAAACCTGCGGTTCGGCCTAATTTCCTTTGGCGGTTTGAGCATTCCCTGTAACTGTGCGCCCAGCCCTTTTCCTTGTTGATAGCCGATGTTCCTCATAATCTCCCAACCTTTGGAGTGAAAAGGGAGACACGATGTTGTGGTTGCCCTGACCGGCTCTTTTGGTGCTAGTGGCATGCGAGATGGATCACGCACGTCCAGCAGTGACAATATGGGCCGATGAGACGGCCAAACAGAGGGCAGAGAGGTGTTGATAGCATCCACTGTGTGAAGGACAGGTGTACTGACCACTTTAATAATTCTCCCGTTGTAAGGAAACTTCAGGCACTGATGGTTGGTGGAAGGCACAGCGTCCATGGCTTCAATGTAAGGACGACCCAGTATAGCCTTGAATGTGGGGTCCATGTCGAGGACATGGAATTCCGTGGGAATTGCCATGGGGCCTAGTTCTGCCTTCAGAATAATCATCCCCTGCGGCGGCCTTTTGCTATTGTCATAGGCCGTGACCGTGATCGAGGAAGGTCTTATTTGTTCCTCGTCAACCCCACACAACTGAAGAGTGCTCATGGAGATCACATTTATGGACGCACCCGTGTCGACAAGACACGGGTTTATGGATACCCCATTAATTTTTATTGAAATGCACAATGCATATTTCCGAGCTTCCTTGGGAGCGAGCTCGTAGTTGTGAACATGATGACTGGTTGTGTGTCTGTTGGGGTCAGGACGGTCGAAATCTTCTCCACGGGGAGGTCTTCATTAACCATGACCTTTTGAAGATATTCCATCAAGGCCGCCTGGTGGGATGTGGATCTTTGAAGTAGCTCTAGGATGGAGATCCGGGCAGGCGTCTTGTCCAAGTGTTTCAGTAGATCATACTGTGTTCCAGGGATAGCTCTTTCTGGTTGTTCTGCATCATCCTTCTCTGGCTGAGATTGCTCGGGATTCTGACTGTTGTGGGGGAAAACCCTGTGGAAAATCCTTCCACTCCGGAGCACCATTGCCTGTGGCTTTTGTACCTCTGTGGGGGTAGCAGTGGGTTTTAACAGGGGTTTGAGGGGTAGTAGTGGAGGAATGGTTGATGAAGCAGGGGTGATGACGGGAGCAGGGATTCTGATGAGGGGTTTGTTAGGTGGAGGCATGGAGGAGGTAGAGGGGATATCGCGCGGATTATGAAGGATAAGGGGTTTGGAAGGTGGAGGTGGAGGTAAGGTTTGAAACGGGTAAAGGTTTTGAGGCGGATGGTGGGTGATGAGTGGTTTTGAAGGCATTAGTGGTGATGTGGTGGAGAAAGACGGGGTTATGTATGGTGGACGGATGATAAGGGGTTTAGAAGGCGTAGGGGTAAATGTGGTAGAGGTGGATGGTAAAGTGGGGGAGTGGGAGAAGGTGAGAGGGTGTGAAGGCGTAGTAGAAAGTGTCGGTTGATAGGAGGTCGGGGTGCGGATGAGAGGGCGTAATGGTAGTGGAAATGGTGAAGGCGATACCGATGCGGGTTGATGAGAGAGAGGTGCTACCCGGGCAAGGTGAGGGGGTTGCATGACGATAGGGTTGGAGGTATAAAGGATGGAGGTACTTTCCTGGTGCCACACCTGCTCTCTCCCGACTTCCGGGAAGGAGGAGATGGGGTTAACCTGATGATTGGGCTGTTGGTGCTCCGGTAGTGGATTCTGGATTATGCCCATGTCGGGCTGTTGTTGTGGGGCCTGCTGAGGCTGTTGTTGTTGTGGTGGTTGCTGCTGCTGCTGCTGTTGTAACTGCTGCTGTGGCCTCTGAGGAGGTCTCCTAGCCTTGAGAGCCGCGACGTACCGTCTCATCTCATCCCAATCTATTTGATGTTCATCATTCATATCATGGATGTAATCTTTGAAATGGAAGCAGTAATCCACTGTGTGTCCCGGTTGCCTGTGGTAGACGCAGTATTTGGAGGTATCAACATTGGGGGGCCAGGCGGGCCTTTCTCTGGGTAGGGCGAGTTGGTTTGATGCCATGAGGGCATTAAAAATATCTGCTAAGGTTTCTGGCAATGGTGGATAGTAGGCTCTCTTAGGACCGAGCGGCCTCCTTTGTTGCTGTTGGGGACCATAGTTCCCCGGGGGTGGAACTTGGTTGTACTGAAGCGGTGGTTGTTGTTGTTGAGGTTGTGGTTGTTGTTGCTGGGGTTGGCGTAATGGAGGCATATTATCCTGGGGTGGATTATTTTGGGGTGGAGGACGGAGAGGGAAAGGACCTGGTTGAAGGGGTAGTCGGGGCATTTGTGGAGGCCTTGGGTTGACTGCATAGTTGGCATTGTTGACCGCACTGACTTGCTCATTTGTCACGACCCCTTCTGTGGCTCCGCCCGGGACACCGGCGCCTGTCTTTCTGACCACTTTGGGCTTCGGCGACTCAAACATGTTCATGATGGGGGAGTCTTTTAGCTGGGTTTGGATGTATCGGGCCCTTTCATAGAGTTCCTCCATTGTAGTAAGTTTATTCATGGCGAGGACGTGTCTGAACTGCGGGGTTGCATTAGACACAATCATTTTCACTTGTTCGGGCTCGGAGAGGGTATCCCTTATTCTTTCCGCCAGAGACCTCCATCTATCAGCATATCGGACAAAATCCTCGTCGGGTTTCATCTTTTCGGCCACTAGGTCGGTAATGGAGAGTGAGGGACCGACCCTATCCCTATATTTCTGCAAGAACCTTCTCTGCACTATTTCAAAATTCTCGGCCTCGCGGGGCTCCAGAGAATAGAACCACTCAAGCGCGGGACCATCCAATGATCTCCGAAAGAGGTATGCCAGGGACCTCTGATCGTTTTGCCAATAGGAGGACTCATACATGAAGTCCTTGAGGTGAATGAAGGGGTTGCCGGTACCATTGTATCTGCGGTACGTGGGCATTTCGGAGGGAGGAAGATGAATGACGGGGAGGATTGGCAAAGCAACCTCCGGGGTGGCTTTCACGTCCACCATTCTTCTCAGATTTTGAAACTGCTCGTCCATGCGATTGAACCTATTGAGGAGCGATTGGGCGAGCTCCTCTGGGGGTGAAGGTGGCACTTGCCATTGGGGGAGAAACTGTCTCCCGGAGACTTGAGGGGGAAACCCGGAATGAGAGGGAACTGTCGGACCACCGACAGTTGGCCCTGGCTGAAACGGTGTGTGAGGAACACCGGGAGTTTGAGATTGTGACGGGAATTGGAATGAGGGAGGTTGTTGGCTCGCTTGTCCTTGAAGCGAGGGAGACTGGATGGCTTGCGCCAATGAAGGAGATGGAATGGCCTGCACGGACTCGTGGAGAGGTGCGATAGCCGGAGTTGACTCCTGGGGCGTGGGGGAAACAGATTTCCCCTTTAGAATGGCCTGGAAGGCCCGGAGCTGTTCAGAGGTAAGCTCCGTGTTGGCGAGGACGCCCAGTAAGGAAGTGATATCCTGTGGCGGGGACGTGTCCCCGGCAATAACCTGCACCTCATGCGAGGGGTCATGAGAAGGACCCGAGTCCATAGCATGGACTCGCGGGTCGGCTGTCAAACCACGGCTAGGGTGGTTCTCCTGAGAAGACTCGTGAGACATGCTCACAGTTCTCCCAGAACGCAAAAACATACACTAGCAAGTAGGTAGCAGAGATTATCAAACAAGTGGATGCCTTTACGCCCTTTTTTTTTGTTTTGATTTTGATGATTTTTTTTGTGTGTTTTTAGCGAGATCCGAAGTTCACACAAGATAGGGACCCTAGTTTATTTTTGTTTCACCGCCGTGTCAGCTAGGGTCTCTCGTCTCACCACGAATGAAATGACTAACTTCGGGGAACTTCAATGGTACAACCAGCCCAGTGAACGAAGAGGAGATTCTTCGATGTCGGGGACTTACGGAGGTCCCAGTGTAGGAGATTCTAGTCCGTTGAGAGGAATTCCCAAACGGAGAGTCCTTCCTTCACCGGGAAAGGGTGATCCTCAAAAAAAATGAAAAAAAGGATAGAAAAGAGGAATGGATGTATGCAATGGAATGCTGACAGATATATGGAGTGGGAAAACAACAGAAATAACAAACATGTAATAAACAAAGAACCAATCAGAACTGACGGTGCTGCCGTGAGCACAACGGGGGCGCGCGTGGGCGCCAAGGTGGAGAGGCACGGGTGGTGCCGAACTTGCAAGGGTAGCCGAGAGGAAGCAGTAGAGGTCCCACCGTGATCGCCAATCTGTGAGCGACGTCACGCGGTTCGGAGTTCGATGGTGCGAGGAAGAGGATGCGGAGAGCGCGCGGGCTCCTCTTTTTTTGTTTGTTTTGCTGTTTGCTGCAACACAGAAATGATAGAGAAGAGAGAAGGGGCCACCACGGGAGATTGCTCCGGTGGGGCGAGCGGGACAAGTATAATATGGCAAGATATGGGGTTCAAACGGCCATAGCGGGAAGTGACTCGCCGCGGCCTCGGGGGGACGGGAATGGTGCAGAAATTAAATAACAAGAATTGAAACGGCCATTGGGGAAGTGACTCGCCGCGGCCTCGAGAATATGAGCAGAATATAGCAGAATATAAAAGAGAATATAAGAACAGAGATTTAAACGGCCATTGGGGAAGTGACTCGCCGCGGCCTCGATGATATGAGCAGAATATAATAGATTAGAGAGAATATAAGAACGGAAATTTAAACGGCCATTGGGGAAGTGACTCGCCGCGGCCTCGATGATATGAGCAGAATATAATATAATATAGAAAGAATATAGGAACGGAAATTTAAACGGCCATTGGGGAAGTGACTCGCCGCGGCCTCGATGATATGAGCAAAATATAATATAATATAGAAAGAATATAGGAACGAAAATTTAAACGGCCATTGGGGAAGTGACTCGCCGCGGCCTCGATGATATAAGCAGAATTTAACAAAATATAAAGAGAATATAGGAAACAGAAATTTAAACGGCCATTGGGGAAGTGACTCGCCGCGGCCTCGATGAAAAGATGTGATCGCCAGGGGCCGAAAGACCCCAAAATAAGAAAGTGATCGCGCCTACCTCAAGAGCGGGACATGGCGGGTTGCTTCTTCCTCTCCTTCCGGCCGGCCGACGGAGAGGGCTTTCCTCGGGTACCCTTGCAAAACAACGACAAATAAATGACAAGTGGATTAGAAAGATGGAGGTGTAGTATTCAAATCCTCGCGGTAAAAATAACGAAATGATGGCAAGACACACACCTGGTTGGTGTTATCTTTTAAACCCCTCTCGGACTCGAGTAGGAGGAAAATGAGATGATGGATGCAAGAAGTATAAGAGAAGAGGCGCCCTTGTGAAGGGGGATAGAGGATGCAATATGATGAATGTAAAGAACTATGGAGAAAAAGGGGAAGAAAAAGCTTATTGGATGAGCCGAGGGTGAAATCCGGCGGAGCTCCGGCAGCGTGGGGACGACGGGGAAGCGCGGTGGATGAAGACGACCTTCCTCTCGCGAGCGTAGGCACCCGAGAAGCCGGCAGAACCTCCACCTACAAAAGACCCCACGGGTTAGAAAAATGACTCCGTAGCCTCTGGGCTCCGGCAGCCTATCGGATCACTGCTTAGCTCCCCTAGAACTGAGGGGGTGGGCCTCTATTTATAGAGCTCCGGAAGGTGGAGGCGTCCAGGACCCTGGACACCTCCATCAGGGCCGAAATAATATTTTATTCTATTTTTATTGATTTTTTTAGAATACTTTTATGGGGGCGTCCAGGGTCCCGGACGCCTCTAACAGGTCCACCGAAAACCGACGACGGCCGCACGCGGTTTGGCACAACGCGTGGTTTTGTGAGCGGCGCCTCGTGATTCAGAAATGGGCGCGTCCAGTCAGCTGGACGTCTCTAAATTTGGCTTTTTTCACACACGACAAACCGTCGTTCGGTGGCCGGCGCCCGTGAGTGAGTTGATGGAGGCGTCCAGGGGCCTGGACGCCTCCAAAAGTTTATTATTTTTTATTTTTCTTTTGTCTTTTATACAAGGGCTGGCATTTTATATTTTTTATTTGTTTTTATGGAGGCGTCCAGGGTCTGGACGCCTCCATTAATATATATATAATTTATTTATTTTTTGTTTTTGTATGCCAACTGGCATTTTACACTTATTTTTTATTTTTGTTTTTATGGAGGCGTCCAGGGTCCTGGACGCCTCCATAAATATATATTTTTTTATATTTTTATATTTGGTTTTGGGCCCTGAGAAAAGAATAAAACAAATTAAAATCATGGGGGCGTCCAGAGTCCTGGACGCCCCCATTAAGACCCACCCGGGTCCTTAGATCGGGCGTCGGCGGCCGCCCGGCAGATATCCTTCTTGGTTCCGGAACCTCCTGATGCGTTCGACTGGTGTTGATGCCGTCCGAATGCCGTGACGAGACGATTCCGGATGCCGAAAAGGGCGGAAGAAGACTCAAGAAAAGGAAGCACTCAAGTGATTCAAAACGCGTAAGCCGTCGCGGGACGTTGTATAGTAATATGAGACTTTCTCAGGAGACGTCAGGAATGGCGTGTCTACAGCGGCGGCATTAGAGTTAGATATGGAAATAACTCAAGGGCGGACCTAAGCGGGGGCAATGTAGCAAAGTGGGCAGCAACAGTAGCCGAGTGGTCAGCCGAGTGTGCCAGGGGTGCCATCTTCTACTGCTTCTGCCAGTGATTCACCTTCTTTGAGATCAAAGTTTAGGTAAATGTTCAGGAAGCAAAAGAAGTGGCAAGATCGACAGACTTCAACTAGCAGTGTGCAACAACCTGCACCTTCTCAGCGGCAGGGAATCAGCCTCGAGCATGTCCCAGATGAGGTGAAAGCCATCTAGGTAGACAGTGTACGATGCCAGTGGTTTGTTACCGGTGTGATCTGGTTGGACACGTGGCCCGTGACTATCCATCAAGGCTTAAGCAACCTGCTCAGTTTTCACAGCCACAGTAGTTCCGACCTCCACCACCACAGCAGTTTTCATAGGCACATGCATCATCACATCAATCTACTACGGGCAGAAAGAAATCTCATGGAAGAGTTATGCATATGACTCATTCTGAGGCGGTTGCAGCTCATTTAGTGGAAGGTACTGTTATGATTTATGGTCAAGCCGCACATGTTTTATTTGATTCTGGTGCTTCTCATTCATTTATTTCTGAGAACTTTGTTGCTTGCATTGAGGAGCCGACTTCAGAATTATCTTGTGAGTTGATTGTGGAACTGCCTATGGGAGAAATTATGTTTACTCCCTTCTATCTTGATAAGGCCCCAGTGGTAATTGGGAATCAGCAGTTGTCTGCTAGATTGAATGCCTTGCAGTTGGTGGATTATGATGTCATTCTTGGCATGGATTGGCTAGAAGATTATGGAGCAGTGGTTGATTGCAAAGCTAAGAAGATTTACTTGCAGCCATCTAGGGGATCAGCATTCTATTTTCAAGGTATTCGATCTCGTTCTTCTCACTTGCTTATTTCTGCTATTCGAGCATGTAGGCTACTTGATGCTGGTTGTCAGGGATTTCTTGCTTCTGTGGTTGTTGTTGAGACACCACAGCAGGACATTGATGATATTCATGTAGGTTGTGAATTTTCTGATGTTTTCCCTGATGAGTTACTAGGCTTACCACTACAGCGAGAAATTGAGTTTGTGATCGATGTAAATCCAGGTACGGTGCCTTTGTCAAAAGCACCTTACCGCATGGCTTCTGCAGAACTCACGAAATTGAGGGCACAATTGCAAGAATTGCTGGAAAAGGGCTACATCCGTCCTAGCTTCTCCCCATAGTGTGCTCTATGTTATTTGTGAAAAAGAAATATGGAAGCCTAAAGCTATGTATTGATTACAGGCAATTAAATCAGGTGACTATCAAGAACAAATACCCTCTGCCCAAGATCGATGATTTATTCAACCAGATTCAGTTAGCTCGTGTCTTTTCCCGGATTGATCTCCGATCTGGCTATTATGAATTGCGGATCATGGAATCTGACGTGGAGAAGACTACTTTTAGTACGAGGTATGGTCACTATGAGTTTTTGGTTATACCATTTAAGTTAACCAATGCACCTACAGCTTTCAAGGATATGATGCATCGGGTGTTTCGTCCATATTTGGAGCAGTTTGTGGTGGTCTTTGTGGATGATATCTTGATTTATTCTGCTTCTAAGGAAGAGCATGCACAACATTTGAGAATTGTATTGTAGACTCTGCGAGATCATCAGCTTTATGCAAAATTCAGTAAATGTGAGTTTTGGCTTCAAGAAATCTATTTTCTAGGCCATGTGATTTCTGGTGAAGGAACTGCAGTTGACCCAGCCAAGATTGAGGACGTCCTCCAGTGGCAGAGACCGAGATCTGTGACAGAGATCAGGAGTTTCTTGGGTCTTGCAGGTTACTATAAGTGGTTTATTCAGGACTTTGAATGAATTACAGCACCTATGACTAAGCTGACTCGAAAAAATGTGCCATTCATGTGGTATGAGGATTGTGAGTAGAGTTTCAATGAATTGAAGAGGGTACTCACGACTTACCCAGTACTTGTTTTGCCTTCTACTTCTGGTGGATTTGTTGTGTGTACGGATGCGTCTCGAGTGGGTTTGGGTGCAGTATTGATGCAACATGTATAGCACCCCCGATAAAGCAATTGAGAAAATTTAAAACTTCTTCCTAAAGAATCCAACATGAAGGCCTCATATAAAGAACCATTATCTTATGAGGACTATTATATATATCTACAAGCCAACTTTACTTTATGCCAACACATGGGTAGTGCGTAAGTGGGGTTTTTTTCCAACACAAAGGGAATGGGCGCCCCTTTACCAGGTCGCCATTCACCAAAATGAAGTATCCACAGAAGGTGACATTTTCCCTTGGGGCCACCATCCCACTATAGTATTAATATATATATATATATATACACCATGAAGGCCAACACGTGAAAGTCACAATTTTGTCTTAAATGGACGCCCTCTTGCAAGGACGTCATTCTCATGAATAGGGCCACCCAGATTAATGGACGCCCTCATGCAGAGGCATCATTTACAGGAATAGGATCACCCAATTAATAGACGTCGCCTTACAAGGGCATCATTTCATCTGCGCTTCTAGAAGGTTGAGGCACGAACAACCTCATTTAGCTGGCAAATCACCATGTCTAGGATCTTGTTCCTCAACTGGACCCGCAAGGCAATAAACCCATGCTTTGTGTTGGCAACTAGATTTCCTATAACTATTCCCCTCCGTAGCACTGGCAGAGGCTACTGCCATCATCAGTGTTGAAGGAGCGTCTTCTTCCCGCAGTCTATGTCCTACTGCGATCCTGAAGTGGCTTTCTTTATTCTGAACCTCGTAATCACGTCAAAAGGTAGGTTTTCTGAAGATCTAGTCCAACCCGTAGCTAAAATAGGATAACACAACATGCTAGTATACTCTGTATGTCATGACATGCAGCCTGTTCCTATAGCATGTTACACGGGTTTTAAGTAAAACATACTCTATAGCTTGTTACACGGGTTTTACTTAAACCAACTATAGCTTGTTACATCAGTTTTTCCATGTCTGTTACAAAGTCTGTTATACTGATTTTACTGGATTTGAACATATCCTATCATACTAGTTTTTTTCAGCCTCAAATAATCAAGCTTTAGCCCTAGTATATAACCTCTTTTACAATAGATACGTACATATTTTAAAAACCCTGAAAGTCCAGCCCTCAGGTGAATAGCGCCCCCAGCCAGGTCGCCAATTCCTGAAGAGGCGCCCCAAGCCAAGGCACCATTTAATTAAAGACACTATGAAGTGTCGTCAATTCAATTTCCAGAAATTTCCAGAAGTTATTAATCAACACATTCAAAAATCTATATATATTGAACTAAACCATAAAAGTCTTGCATGAATACATTTATGTGATCCTGATATTTTTCTCTACCTGTCCATGTCCTTCATTCTTGATTCAGAGAAACTCTGAAAATATGAATAGTAACTTGTATCTCAGAACGTACCTCTCTGATGCGAAGCATGACTCAGGCTCAATTGGTGACTCTCCGCAGTGACTTCAATTAATTGAAGACACTGCAGAGGGGCGCCATTCACCAGAAGCCCTCACATCAATTAGCGACACCCCAAGAGACATCAATTAAATTAATTCACCTTGAGGAGGCGCCAATTCTATTTTTAGAAAAAATAATAAACATCGCATTAGAAATTTTATATCTCTGGAACTAAAACCCAACAATTTTGCATGAGCATGATTCTGAACTCCCAAGAATTTTCTCTACCCGTTCATATCCTTGCTTCTTATTTTCGAGAAACTTTTACTGTATGAATAGTGTTTTGAGTCATAGAATGTACCTGCCTGGTGTAAATCACCTAAATTCAATTGACGTCCCAAGCCATGACTTCAATTCATTGAATAGTGACACCCCGGGAAGACTTCAATTAAAGGAAGTCACCCCGAGGAGACTTCAATTAAATGAAGTCACCCCGATGAGACTTCAATTAAATGAAGTCACTCTGGAGGGACGCCAATTCCACTATATATATATATATTCTAAAAAATGAAAACTTTGAAAGAATAGCCAACCCCCAGATGCCAATTGCATGAAAGAGGGGCTAACCCCCAGGCGTAAATTGACTGAAACATACCCTGACCCTCAGACACCAATTGCATGAAAGATTGGGTAACCCCCAGCCACCAATTGCTTGAAAGTAGGGGTAACCCCCCGGTGCCAATTCAGTCTATCAGTTGTTTCATTCAAATTCCTGATTCCTGATTTGTCTCGTATTTGTACCGACACAACACTAATTCATTTTCCTGCATATTAGGAGTCCTTAAACTCCATTCCATGAAAATCTACCTTGTGTATATCCTACAATGGCAACCCTTGAAATTCTATATTGGCTATAAATGAGAGTGGATGTCAAAAGTAATACACGAAATGTTGTGCATATAGGGCCTGGTCGGGTCCTGGGAGGAGCGCCCGGAGGTACTTGTGCACATGGGAGTTTATTGACCACGGTGTTTGGCATTGTACCGAAGTACTTGCTTGACTTGCTTGACTTGAGACACTCCACACTTACTCTCTCTACTTGCTTGACTTGACTTGCGTGGCCTGGAACGGGCGATACTTGACTTGCGTGGCCTAAAAAAGGGTAAAATACTTGCTTGATTGCAATAGCCAATTCTATTGACATGTACTTGATATTACTCGCTTGAACATGAATTTTACTTTCCTGAACATGACTCTTATTTGCTTGTGCATGAGTTCTTGCTTGCTCGAAAAGTGGCATCAACATCTATAAGGTCTTGATATCCTGCTTGACAAACACTTGAAATCATGTGATACTCTCCTTATACGGTCCTTGATCTCTTATTGTTCATCATGCATAGATTTACCGTATACCTGATTTTCTTACTTGTACATCATGCATAGCTATACTGGTAATATATGTAACCTGTAAGTCACTCAAAGATTGCTCGAACTTGAGACGTAATTCCTACTGAGCGATTCACTCATCCCGTTGCTTCCTATCATTTTCAGGTAATTCGAATAGCGACATCAACCTAAATGGGAATGAGACCGAGTGAAGAGTGCTAGAGTCACCGATCATCTACTGTCAGCTAGTCGTGTCTTTCGATTTTTCTTGAGTCCTTTTATGTATTTCTAGCTATATCGGTCTAGTTGATTGAGGCTTGTTAAGGCTTGTAGCCCAGTATTTAGAATTGAATAAGGAATGTCGTGGATTAGAATTATCACCCTTTGGTTAATTGTAAGAATTGTCACCTTGGACATTGGTATTATTTGGGAATTTAATCTTATTTATGATTTAGATAATTTGCACACTCTGTCTTTTGTCAATATATATATATATGTATACTGCTCTGATTGAATGGTTCTATATAAGCTGGCCACGACCCAGGTATCTTCCGCGCTCGGGGCGTGACAGCCTTTGTGGTATCAGAGCCTAGGATTTTAATTTCATAGGGAATAAGAGCTTAGGAAATTAGAAGGAAATTAGAAGTCATGATTGAAATCTAGGAAAAACACAAGTCTAAGGATAGGTTTATATTATACCCGGTGAGATGGATAGAGCCATGGATTAAGTTCTATATTGACCTTTTGACCTTATAATAAATAAACTGGATCTTTATTATGCTTAAACCCTTTTGTAGGGTCATGGCTGCTGAAAGAGCACAATGGTGCGAGATGCAGCGCACCGTGCAAGGCCTTAAACAGGCGCTACAGCAAGTGGCGCAAGGCGATGCTAACCGTGGAGTCGGTGATCTCCACAGGTGTTTCCGTAACATGAACCCACCAAGATTCACAGGTTCGTCTGACCCCGAGGATGCCGAAAATTGGTTAAAGGAAATGGAACGAATTTTCGTGTGATGCAATGCACAGACGAGGAGAAGGTTCTACTGGCCATATTCCAACTAGAGCGGGACGCTCGATGTTGGTGGGAATCCGTGGAAGCAACATTGCCAGAAGACCATGTCACATGGATGAATTCGCGGAGCATTTCAACAACAAGTACTTCCCCGACCATATCCAGGAAAAGAAGGCTATAGAATTTGTCGCACTAAAACAACGAGGCTTGAAAGTGGCCGAGTATGAGGCCCAGTTTTCAAGACTATCCAAGTATGCACCCCACTTGGTGTGTACAGAAAAGATGAAGGCTAAAAGGTTCCTCAACGGGTTTCGGCCCCACTATATTACATAACTTGCACCGATGGACATCCAAGACTATTCAGAGATGGTTCGGCGTGCCCAATTGCTAGAAGACACCACCGAATTATCTGAAAGGATCCGAGGAAGGGACAAGAAGGAACCTATCACAAGCCCGGGAAATTTCAAATCATCATTCAACAAGAAGCGGCTCTTCAATGGAGGGGATTCCTCCAAGGGAAAGAATTTTCAGAGAAATAACAAGTCATTCGCTACCACAACACCTTCTAAGGAAGTTTACAAATACTGTGACAAACCCGGCCACAAGACTGAGGAATGCTAGAGGAAACTAGGAGCCTGTCTCCGATGTGGGAGCCGAGAGCACCGAATCCCTAATTTCCCATTGATGACTGAGCAAGCCATTAAAGATGAGAAGCTCCCACCAAAGAAGCAAGGCCGTTTGCAAGCTCTCCACGAGATGGAAGCCACAGAAGGTGGAATTGTGGAAGGTACTCTAACTATTTGTTCTAAAACTGCTCAAGTTTTATTTGATACCGGAGCAACTCATGCATTCGTTTCCAAGAAATTTGCTGCTTCATTTTCTAAGAAACCTGAACTGTTAGATTTGGTCATATCTACAACTCTTGGGAATGAGTCTGATATCACTTATCACTATCCAAACTGCGAAGTGATGATTAAAGGAAACAATTTACCTGCTGACCTGATATGCCTAGATATCAAGGGTTATGATGTCATACTAGGTGCTGACTGGTTATCCACATACCAAGCAACTATAGATTGCCGGCATGGCAAGGTAACTTTCGTGGATTTCCTAGAGCTTGTTTACACTAGCCCACCAAGTAGATCACCTCTTATATCAACCCTCCGAGCTAGTAAACTTATGAGTAAAGGATGTATGGCTTTCATAGCATTCGTGATTGCCACGGAAGTCGAGGAGATTAAACTTGAAGATATCCGTGTAATTCGAGATTTTCCCGACGTTTTTCCAGAAGAATTGCCCGGCTTACCCCCGGAAAGGGAAGTATCGTTCATGATCGACCTTGTCCCTGGTGCTGGTCCTGTTTCCAAGGCACCGTATAGAATGTCCCCTGCTGAGCTGAAAGAGCTAAAAGAGCAACTAATGGAATTATTGAAAAAGTGTTTCATCAGGCCAAGTACTTCCCCATGGGGAGCACCCGTGTTGTTCGTCAAAAAGAAGGACGGATCGATGAGACTATGCATTGATTATCGGCAGCTAAATCACCTTACAATGAAGAACAAGTACCCGCTGCCGAGAATTGACGAGCTGTTTGATCAATTATCTGGAGCTACATATTTCTCCAAGATTGATCTTCGTTCTGGTTACCACCAACTGAAGATCAAAGAAGAAGACACTCATAAAACTATGTTCCGGAGCAGGTATGGGCATTACGAATTTACTGTTATGCCTTTCGGACTAACGAATGCCCCCGCAACTTTTATGCAGTTAATGAACAGCATATTCAGGCCCTACTTAGACCAATTTATTGTGGTCTTTATCGATGATATTTTGATTTATTCAAAGTCTGAAGAAGACCATGAAGAACAACTCAAGAAGGCGTTGCAGATATTGAGAGAAAACAAATTATATACCAAATTTAGCAAGTGCAAGTTCTGGCTCGAGGAAGTATCCTTCTTGGGCCATATAATTTTGAAGAATGGAATTTCAGTGGACCCATCAAAGGTCGAAGCCATGAAGAATTGGGAGCGACCAACAAATGCAACGGAGATTCGAAGCTTCTTGGGCCTAGTTGGTTACTAGCAGCATTTTATCAAGACTTCTCCAAGATTGTTGTTCATCTCACCAGGTTAACCTACAAGGAAGTACCTTATGAGTGGAATGAAGACTGTGAAAAGAGTTTCCAAGCTTTGAAGGATCTCTTAACCTCTACTCCAGTCTTATCATTATCAATTGAAAAAGAGAAATACGAGGTATATACCGATGCTTCTGGTATTGGCCTCGGGTGTGTATTGATGCAAAATGGAAGAGTCATTGCATACTCTTCCCGATAATTGAAGAAACATGAAGAGAACTACCCGGTGCATGATTTAGAGCTGGATGCGGTGGTGTTTGCCTTGATGATCTGGAGACACTATCTCTACGGAGAACAATTCACTGTATACTCCGATCACAAAAGCCTCAAGTATTTATTCTCCCAAAAGGAGTTAAACATGCGACAAAGGTGCTAGCTCGAATATCTCAAGGATTTCGACTTCACTATACAATACCATCCTGGTAAGGGTAATTCTGTAGCTGATGCCCTTAGTCGAAAGCCAAGAGGAATTTTGGCCAACAGTATGATGTAAGAATGGAAGTTGCTAGAGAAATTCTTTGAGCTCAATATCAATACAGATGAGAAGAATAGGTGTATTATTCTATCTCATATGAGTCTACATCCAGATTTGCTATCAGAAATTAAGAAGCTTCAAGAAGAAGATCCCGCACTACTGGAGATAAAAAGCAAGCTGGACAAGAGACTTGATTTCAAGCTGGCACCCGATGGTAGATTGCTATTTCATGAACAGACATGTGTGCACGACTGTCCTGAATTGAAGAAGAAGATTCTTGAAGAAGAAGATTCTTGAAGAAGCTCATCGATCAAGGTACACGATCCACCCTGGAGCCACTAAGATGTACCAAGACTTAAAAAGAACTTTCTGGTGGCCTAATATGAAAAGGGAGGTAGCGGACTTCGTATCTCGCTGCCTGACATGTCAACAATTGAAGGCGAAACATCAGAAACCCGCTGGAAAATTGCATCCGCTAGATATTCCCAAGAGAAAGTGGGAAGATATTGGCATGGACTTTATCATGGGTTTACCCAAGTCTAGGGGCGGATATGATGGAATATGGGTAATCATCGATCATCTAACTAAATCGGCCCATTTCTTACCCATCAAAAGCCGATGGTCAGTCGATGTACTTGCTGCCCTTTATATTAAGGTGATGGTTAGATTGCATGGAGTCCCGATGTCAATTGTATCCGACCGAGACCCACGCTTTACTTCTCATTTTTAGAAAAGTCTACAACACTCTCTGGGGATGAAACTCAACTTCAGCACTGCTTTCCATCCCCAGACAGATGGACAAATGGAACGGGCAAACAAAGTTGTGGAAGATATGTTGAGAGCATGCATTATAGACTTCGACAGAAGCTGGCATGACCACTTACCCCTAGTCGAGTTTGCATATAATAATAGCTATCAAGCCAGTATACAAATGGCACCTTTTGAGGCACTGTATGGCAGGAGTTGCCGATCTCCAATATGCTGGGATGAAGTTGGTGAAAAATAGATTCTAGGCCCAGATATGGTAAGAGATTCAACCGAGAAGATACACCTTATTTGAGAAAGGCTAAAGATAGCACAGTCCAGGAAGAAATCCTATACTGACAACAGAAGATGAGATCTGAAATTTCAAGTCAGAGATCATGTTTTTCTCAAGGTATCTCCCGACCGAGGTATTAGAAGATTCGGTGTTAAGGGCAAACTAACACCAAGGTTTATTGGTCCATTCGAAGTGCTGGAAAGAGTAGGCGAGGTGGCTTATCGCATCGCCCTACCTCCGCAACTATCAGGAGTGCACAACATATTCCATGTTTCTATGCTGAAGAAATACATGCACGATCCTTTCCATGTCATTGACCACAATATCTTAGTGATATAGAAGGACCTTACCTACGAGCAAAAGCCAATGAAGATCCTCGATCAAGAAGTTCGAGTTCAAAGGAACAAGACGATCCCTATGGTGAAAATCCAATGGAATCGATGCTTAGAACAAGAAGCTACATGGGAAACTGAGGAGTCAATGAGAAAGAGGTTTTCGGAGCTAGTTTCGGAGTTATTCTAGTCTGTAAGTACTTCGCACCCTTCCTATCTCCGTATATACAGTTGAATTTGGGGACCAAATTCTTTTAAGTGGGGGATGGTGTAGCACCCTCGATAAAGCAATTGAGAAAATTTAAAACTTCTTCCTAAAGAATCCTACATGAAGGCCTCATATAAAGAACCATAACTTATGAGAACTATTATATAAATCTACAAGTCAACTTTACTTTATGCCAACACATGGGTAGTACGTAAGTGGGGTTTCCTTTTCCAACACAAAGGGAATGGACGCCCCGTTCCCAGGTCGCCATTCACCAAAATGAAGTCTCCACAGAAGGCACCATTTTCCCTTGGGGCCACCATCCCACTATAGTATTAATATATATATATACACCATGAAGGCCAACACGTAAAAGTTGTAGTTTTGTCTAAAACGGACGCCCTCTTGCAAGGACGTCATTCTCAGGAGTAGGGCCACCCAGATTAATGGACGCCCTCATGCAGAGGCATCATTTACAAGAATAGGATCACCCAATTAATGGACGTCCCCTTACAAGGGCGTCATTTCATCTGCGCTTCTAGAAGGTTGAGGCACAAACACCTCATTTAGCTGGCAAAGCACCATGTCTAGGATCTTGTTCCCCAACTGGACCCGCAAGGCAGTAAACCAATGCTTTGCATTGGCAACTACATTTCCTATAACTAATTCCCTCCGTAGCACTGGCAGAGGCTACTGCCATCATCAGTGCTGCTTGTAGAAGGGAATATTTCCCTTCTTTCCCTCGAAAGACGTGAAGGAGCATCCTTCTTACACTCTACGTCCTACTGTTGGAGCTTTACGGCGGCGGAGAATGTGTGGCTTCATCCTTGGATTTCTTATTCTTTATTCTGTACCACGTATACTCCTCCAAAAGGTAGGTTTTCTCAAGATCTAGCCCAACCCGTAGCTAAAATAGGACAATACAACATGCTAGTATACTCCGTATGTCATGCCATGCAGCATGTTCCTATAGCATGTTACACGGGTTTTAAGTATAACATATTCTATGGCATGTTACACGGGTTTTACTTAAACCAACTATAGCTTGTTACATCAATTTTTACAGGTATGTTACATAGTCTGTTATACTGATTTTACTAGATTTGAACATATCCTATCAAACTGGTTTTTTTCAGCCTCAAATAATCACGTTTTAGCCCTAGTATATAACCTCTGTTACAATAGATACGTACATAGTTTAAAAACCCAGAAAGTCCAACCCTCAGGTGAATAGCGCCCCCAGCCAGGGCGCCAATTCCTGAAGAGGTGCCCCAAGCCAGGGCGCCATTTAATTGAAGACACTATGATGTGTCGTCAATTCAATTTCCAGAAATTTCCAGAAGTTATTAATCAACACATTCAAAAATCTATATATATTGAACTAAACCATAAAATTCTTGCATGAATACATTTCTGTGATCCTGATATTTTTCTCTACCTGTCCATGTCCTTCATTTTTGATTCGGAGAAACTCTAAAAATATGAACAATAACTTGTATCTCAGAACGTACCTCTCTGATGCGAAGCATGACTCAGGCTCAATTGGTGACTCTCCGTAGTGACTTCAATTAATTGAAGACACTACAGAGGGGCGCCATTCACCAGAAGCCCTTACATCAATTAGCGACACCCCAGGAGACTTTAATTAAATGAAGTCACCTTGAGGAGGCGCCAATTCTATTTTTAGAAAAAAAAATAAACATCGCATTAGAAATTTTATATCTCTGGAACTAAAACCCAACAATTTTACATGAGCATGATTCTGAACTCCCGAGAATTTTCTCTACCCGTTCACAGAATGTACCTGCCCGATGTATAGTATTTTGTATGAATAGTATTTTGTGTCACAGAATGTACCTGCCCGATGTAAATCACCTAAATTCAATTGACGTCCCAAGCCATGACTTCAATTCATTGAATAGTGACACCACGGGAAGACTTCAATTAAATGAAGTCACCCCGAGGAGACTTCAATTAAATGAAGTCACTCTAGAGGGACGCCAATTCCACTATATATAAATATATTTTCTAAAAAATGAAAACTTTGAAAGAATAGCCAACCCCCAGACGCCAATTTCTTGAAAGAGGGGCTAACCCCCAGGCACCAATTGACTGAAACATACCCTGACCCTCAGACGCCAATTGCATGAAAGACTGGGTAACCCCCAGTCGCCAATTGCCTAAAAGTAGGGGTAACCCCCAGGCTCCAATTCAGTCTGTCAGCTGTTTCGTTCAAATTCCTGATTCCTTATTTGTCTCGTGTTTGTACCGACACAACCCTAATTTATTTTCCTGCATATTATGAGTCCTTGAACTCCATTCCATGAAAATCCACCTTGTGTATATCCTACAATGGCAACCCATGAAATTCTATATTGGCTATAAATGAGAGTGGATGTCAAAGGTAATTTATGAAATGTTGTGCATATATGGCCCAGTCTGGTCCTAGGAGGAGAGCCCGAAGGTACTTGTGCCCATGGGAGTTTATTGACCACGGTGTTTGACATTGCACCGAAGTACTTGCTTGACTTGCTTGACTTGAGACACTCCACACTTACGCTCTCTACTTGCTTGACTTGACTTGCATGGCCCGGAATGGGAAATACTTGACTTGCGTGGCCCGAAAAAGGGTAAAATACTTGCTTGATTGAAATAGCCAATTCTATTGACACGTAGTTGATATTACTTGCTTGAACACGAATTTTACTTGCTTGAACATGACTCTTACTTGCTTGTGCATGAGTTCTTGCTTGCCCGAAAAGTGGCATCAACATCTATAAGTTCTTGATATCCTGCTTGACAAACACTTGAAATCATGTGATACTCTCCTTATACAGTCCTTGATCTCTTATTGTCCATCATGCATAGATTTACCGTATACCTGATTTTCTTACTTGTACATCATGCGTAGCTATACTGGTAATACATGTAACCTGTAAATCACTTAAAGATTACTCAAACTTGAGATGTAATTCCTACTGAGCGATTCGCTCATCCAGTTGCTTCCTAACATTTTCAGGTAATTCGGATAGCGACATCCACCTAAATGGGAATGAGACCGAGTGAACAGTGTTAGAGTCACCGATCATCTACTGTCAGCTAGTCGTGTCTTTCGATTTTTCTTGAGTCCTTTTATGTATTTCTAGCTATATCAGTCTAGTTGATTGAGACTTGTTAAGGCTTGTAGCCCAATATTTAGAATTGAATAAGGAATGTCATGGATTAGAATTTTCACCCTTTGGTTAATTGTAAGAATTGTCACCTTGGACATTAGTATTATTTGGGAATTTAATCTTAGTTATGATTTAGATAATTTGCGCACTCTGTCTTTTGTCAAAAAAAATATATGTATACTGCTCTGATTGAATGGTTCTATATAAGCTGGCCACGACCCGGGTATCTTCCGTGCTCGGGGCGTGACAACATGGCAGGGTTGTAGCTTATGCATCCCGACAATTGAAGCAGCATGAAGAAAATTATCCCACTCATGACCTAGAGTTGGCAGGAATGATTTTTGCACTTAAAATTTAGAGGCATTATTTGTATGGTAAGAAATTTGAGATTTTCACCGATCATCAAAGCTTGAAATATGTCTACTCTCAAAAAGACATGAATCTTCATCAGCGCGGGTGGATGGAGTATATGAAAGATTATGATTTTACTATATCATATCAACCTGGCAAGATGAATGTTGTGGCAGATGCATTGAGCAGAAAAGTGTAGATCAGTCACTTGATGATGCGAGAATGAAAGTTATGGGAGCAGGTTCCAAGGGAGACTTTCAGATTTAAAATTCCCCGTGATCCGATGACAGCTATTCTTGCTAGTCTAGTGGTGACTCCAGCTATTTATCGGAAGATCAGGGAAGCACAACAGGCAGATTCTGAGTTGTCTCGTATTGTGACTATGCCAGATGTGGAATTCTGTGATGATGCAGTGGTGAGATTCAAAGGTTGAATCTATGTTCCAGCTGAAGATTCTTTGAGTGATGCTATCTTGCATGAAGCACATGGATCCTGCTATACTATTCATCCTGGAACCATGAAGATGTATAATAATGTGAAAAGGCAATTTTGGTGGCCAGGTATGAAGAAGGATGTGGCAGACTTCGTGGCTAAATGTTTGACATGTCAACAGATAAAAGCTGAGCATCAAAGACCCTGAGGTATGCTTCAACCTTTGGAAATTCTGATGTGGAAATGGGATCATGTGACTACTAACTTTGTCGTGGGTTTGCCTCAAACCCCTGAAGGATTTGATGGCATTTGGCTGTTGGTTGATCGTTTGATTAAAACAGCTAGATTGTTGCCGATTAAGGTAAAGTGGAATGTTCAAAGATTGGCCAGGCTTTATGTTGAAAAGATTGTACCATTGCATGGAATTCCCATATCTATTGTATCAGACCGTGACCCGCGCTTTACTTCTGGTTTTTGGCGAAGCTTCCAAAAAGCGTTGGGTACGGATTTGGCATTCAGTTCAGCATATCATCCTCAATCTGATGGTCAGTCTGAGAGGACCATTCAGACTTTAGAGGATATGTTGCGATCTTGTTGTCTAGACTGGGAGGACTCGCGGAGCCAGCATTTGTCATTGGTAGAGTTTGCTTATAACAATAGCTACCACTCTAGCATCGGTATGGCACCGTATGAAGCATTGTATGGTCAGCCTTGTCGTACACCATTAGACTGGTTTGAGGTCGGTGATCAGTTGCTGGTAGGACCGGATCTTGTGCAGCAGTGTGTCGATGTGGTTCGTGTGATCAGGCAGAGACTATTGACAGCTCAAAGTCGACAGAAGAGTTATGCCGATCGACGTAGAAGACCATTGCAATTTGAGCTAGGGGATTTTGTTTTTGTGAGAATATCTCCTATGAAAGGTGTTGTGAGATTCAACAAGCGTAGTAAGCTTAGTCCCCGGTATATTGGTATGTTGCCTATCTTGGAGCATGTGGGCCAAGTGGCTTATCGTCTTCAATTTCCATCGATGATGGGAGTGATCCATGATGTATTTCATGTTTCTATGTCGAGGAAATATGTGCCGGATGCATCGCACATACTCGATGATTTTGTGTGGCCTTAACTGGCGGCGGATCTATCTATGCCAGAATTCTCAATACGTATTGAGGATCGTCGTGAGCAGCGATTGAAAAACAAGGTCATTCCGCTGGTTAAAGTAGTGTCGCAGCGCCACTCCGGTAATGAGGATACATGGGAATGCGAGGATGAGATGCGTTTGCAGTTCCCGTATCTGTTTGAGTAAGTTTGTCTCTCCTTTTCCTTCCTAATGTTTCCTTCAAATTTCGAGGACAAAATTTTTATTAGGAGGGAGGGACTGTAAGACACGTGGATTACGGATTCTTATCGTATTTATAACTCGAATTTGTTCACAAATTTGGGTATTTTTGTGTGGGCTTTTTTGTATGAGTAATGCATGATAAATCCATTTATATAATGAATTATAGAAAATGGAGGGGTATTAGCATAATTTTGATTCTTTTAATCCCTTTTTGCAATTTGGTGTTTTAAAACAAAAAAATATATATGTTAAACCCATTTTTCACCCACGTTGGGGAATCTACGGTTCCCTCTCCCTTCCCACGCACTGTCCCCCCCCTCCCCTGTTGTTCTCTCGCGTGCAACTCCACCCGGCCGAGGGCGGCTTGGAGGAGAAGACTCCAGTGAGTTCAGGGCGACGGTGGCGTGCTCGTGTGGCCATGAACGTGGGCTCGTGTGGTGGTGGTTTTTCTCCATCGTGGGAGACGGGTTTAGCGTGAAGAACGGCGTCCTTTCGTGATTCCATGTAAGGGGATGGATTCCACTTCACTTTTGCGTGTTTTTCTATGCATTAGAGTGGTGAAATGCATGATAGAATGGTTACTTTGATTCAAAGAATGCATGGGAGTTGTCTTTGTTTTAAACCCTTATGAATTCATTATCATGTGCATTGTACTTTATGTTTTTGGTGTTAAAAGCATGTAATAATGGTGTATGACAGGTTCAAACATGTTAAACTCATGTAATCCCCTCGTTTTGAACGAGTTTGGAGGGGTTTATAACGAATAGGGCATTTTTCGCACTGTCCAGAATGGAAGCGGTCACCACCGGACCACTACCATGGTCTAAGCAGTCCCCACCGAACCTTTAGGCTGGCTTAACGGCCTCTATGAGACCATTTTTTGTGAAGTTGAGGCAGTGGAGGGGTAATGATCGCGCGAGTGACCGCTACTGTCCCGTTGGCGGTCTAGTGAGGTCCGCTAATGTTCTTTAGCGGCCCAATGAGGACCGCTAGGGTACCCCAGCAGGTTTGTCTGCGGTGGTTGTTTAGCCGTGTGTTTGGGGTCATACCTTTAGTATCTTTACATGCTATAAAGGTTTGAAATGTATAGTTATAATCCATATTGAGTCAGCTTCTCTTTCCTTTGTGACTGACCCACTAGTCGTAGCCCGACGACCCTCAGAGTCGGCCCACCGAGGAGAGGTGGCGAGGTAGTCCCAGTGTACAATTTTTAGGCTAGTTTCTGTGGGCCCCCTTGCTTTGCAGTAGCGTTCTATTGGGGTGATAACTAGCTAGAGGCCTAGTGCAAGGCATTGAGCTTATGTGTGCACACATGGTCGGGGGTGTGGACTTGCGCTGACGACCGTGACCCTGACTAGTCCTTGCCTTTGGTTACAATTATGGTTTCTCAGTTACCATGTTTGAGGTGAGTGGGAGACACCCGAGACGCAGTATAAGTCGTCAGTGGACGCATCTGGTCTTTCTTCTAGTGATTTTTCTTTCTCTTGTCACTTGGTCTATGGAAATTTGACTCCAATGGTGAACAAATGATTCTTATGTGTAATTATGTGTTAATTAGCATGAACTATTCATATTAGCTGTCTTCTTTAAATTGATATTCCTGTACAGCTTCCTTTAATTGTTAAAGTTGCATGCCAGTTAGTTATTCCTTTGTGATTAACTATTTCTCTTGCACTTTTTAGCTGCAAGGTTGGGATCTACGGGACCCCTACTAAGTCAATGAAATGAGACTCACCCTTTATTTTTCAGGTGAGGCGCAGCAGTTGTCTGGTTTCTCGCGTGGTTTTGGTGGCCAGTCGTAGTGCCAGCGTGGTCCAATCTGGGGTATGCCCCGTGTAGTTGTTCTCTTTTGGCTCTTGTATAATTATGGACTTGTGCTATATACTTCTGGACTAATGTATAATTATGAAACTCTGGTAGTGTAAATTTTGCTTCTACTTAATGTAATTATTTCTTTAAAAATGTGCATCTGATTGTAGATCTTTATGCACCCACATCCTCTATTCCAACCCTTTCGGGGCCTCATCAGCTCTTGGGTGGCATCCCTGGGTCTTAGGGTATTGGGTCTCCGATATCTGGGAAACTGGGTCGTTACATATCTATGCCAAGAGATACCTCGAAACCACATACAAGGATGCACGAAGGGCTGAACGCCAATGTCCCCTGCAAACGTTGGACTCGATTGAAGCAGATGTCATCACGACTTCTAATAGTGCTCCACGGGGGCGAGAAGCTGAATGACTCCTTACTACCCCTAGGAGTGATCCACCCATGGGCCAGCATCCAAACTGCCTAGAAATTGTATTGCCGGTGCCAACACTGATCCAATTGCCAGAAGAAGAATCTTGTAATGCCACATTGCATGGCAGGGCGAAGCAAAGGGACACCTATAATGTCCTCGAAGTTGAAGAAGATGATGAAGGCTTCATCGATCTGTAGTCAACTCCTCCAGAAATAGAAGATGGCGGCCAGGCCACCGTTAATGAGCTGATCGAAGTAAACCTCCACACGGTAGATGAGCCTAGGCCAACCATCCTTAGCGCCCTCCTTCTCCCAAAAGAAAGAAAGCGATATATACAGCTCCTCTAGGAGTTCCGAGACTATTTTGCTTGGAAATACAAAGAAATGCCAGGCCTCAGCCCTAAAATTGCTCAACATGTATTGGCCATTGACCCCAAGGCTGAACCAGTGAAGTAGTCTCCCCGACGAATGAGGCCGGAACTGAGAAGCCAGTTTTGTAAGGAGGTCGACAAGCTCATGGACAATGACTTCGTAGCAGAAAACCAATACACCACTTGGCTGGCCAACATTGTGCCTGTCAAAAAAAAGAATGGCCAGATCAAAATATGTGTAGACTTTCGGGACCTAAACAAAGTGTGCCCGAAGGATGATTTCCCAGTGCCCATCACTAAAGTCATGATTCATGCCACTACTAGCCACAAAGCTCTATCCTTCATGGACGGGTCGTCCTGGTCCAACCAGATATGGATAGCCGAGCATGA
The DNA here is from genome assembly GCA_022559845.1 of Amorphophallus konjac. Classification (NCBI taxonomy): domain Eukaryota; kingdom Viridiplantae; phylum Streptophyta; class Magnoliopsida; order Alismatales; family Araceae; genus Amorphophallus; species Amorphophallus konjac. Next base: position 412,944,406 of record CM040120.1, read on the forward strand.
CAGAATTCATAAAGCTTTCCGATCACCCAAGGGGATATTCCACTATAAAAGGATGCCTTTCAGCCTAAAAAATGCCGGTGCCACTTATCAGGGTGATGACAAGAATATTTGAAGAACTACTCTACGACAAGGTCGAATGCTACATCGATGATTTGGTCATCAAGACCAGGAAGAAAGAAGATCACCTGAGTGACCTCTGGGTTATATTCCAAAGGCTCCGACAATACGAGCTGAAGATGAACCCGTTGAAGTGCGCCCTCGGCATTTTCAGTGAGAAATTTCTGGGCTTCATTGTCCGATATAAAGGAATTGAAATAGAACCCTCCAAGATAAAAGCCATTCAGGAGTTGCCGCCTTAGAAGTACCTAACGGAACTGCGATCATTGCACGGCCGATTAGCCTATATCCGCAGGTTCATCTCCAACATGTCCAGTAGATGTCAGCCATTCCATAAGCTAATGATGAAAGATACACCATTCGGTTGGAATCAAGAATGCCAAAAGGCTTTTGACCAAGTGAAGGAATATCTGAAGACCCCCCAGTGGTGGGGGAACCTGTCAAAGGGCGGCAGTTGATTCTCTACATAGCCGCCACCGAATATTCACTGGGGGCGATGCTGGCCCAGAACAATGACGAGGGGAAGGAGCAAGCGCTTTATTACCTCAGTCGAAGATGGTCGGGGTGGAAGGAAAATACACCCTAATCGAGAAAGTTTACCTTGCCTTGGTCTTTGCCGTCAAGAAGATGATGCATTACATGCTCTCGCATGAAGTATAGATGTAATACCCTGGATCCTTCTGATCGGAATCGGAGAGCTTTCGGAGCGCTTTTGTGGGTCCCGAATCGTGTTTTACGATCCACTCGGGTTTTTCCCCTGTATAGTTTACGGAACCCCATGAGAGTGAATCATTGCGTTTAGAGACTCTGGGACGCTGCAGGTGCGTTGTGCTCAATCCGAGGATCCCAGAGATAATTTTTTCATATTTTTTTGATTTTATGGAATTTCATGCCAAAAATTAGATTTCAAAAATATTTGTAATTTCTTATTTTCATTTCTTTTTAACCCTCACCCTCTCTCCTCTCTCCCTCACTCACGTTTCACTCTCTCTCTCTCTCCCACCGTGCTCTCCCTCTTCCCCTCTGCTCCGGACGGCTGACAAAGGAGGTGCTAGACGAGGTGAAGGAACTGTGGAGACGACGAGTGGCGTAGGTGGCACGTGGATCGAGACGGTGGCTTCGCACGATCCCATTTGTGGATTCGAAGCCTTGGCAGGGTTTGTGTGATGTTTTGGGCTCTTTCAGCTCGAGAGATCATCGGTAGAGGTAGGGGGATGGATTCTTTACCTCTTGTTTCGTGTTTCCCTTGAATTTTGTGCCGATTAGCGTGAGTTTGAGCGGGTTTTTCATTTTTAAGGGAAAATGCATGTTTCAGGGGTGTAAGTCGAAATCGACGTTCTAGGCGATGGTTTTTAGTTTAAATGGTAAAACTTGAACCCCCAGCTTGTCAGGATTCGATTCCCATCAGTTTGGCTGTATTTGCTCGCGATTTGGGGTCGGATTGAGGCCTGATGCCCATGTGAGCCGTTTTGGGTTGATTTTAGGAAATTGCCCATTTCTTAGTCATTTTGTGGTTTGTTTGGCCCCTTCCGGCTTGTGGAAGGTTGGCATCTATCTATGGTTGTTTCCTCGTTGTTCTGGGACAATTGGGGCGTGGATAGATCAGGTTTTGCGAGGTTCTATGATTTTTGCACTGGAGCGAAGTAGCGATCATACCAGAGACCACTTCTTGATAAGGCGGCCCTGGGAGGACCGCCATCTATGAGAAACGGTCCTTGGGAGACCGCCATCTGGTTCTTAAGGGTTTTATGTCAGTTTTGGGTTACGATCTTGCGACCGACCACAACTTGGTAGTGGCGGCCCTTGGGCAACCGCCATTTGGTTTCTAAGTCAGCTTAGGTCGGTTCCTAGTTGCGGCCTTGCGAATGACGGCCTTCTGAAGTGACGGTCAAGGGTGGACTGCAACCAAGATGGCTTATCGTGAGTTTTTCGGGGCAGTTTGGAGATGGGGGCCTTGCCAGGATCGCCACCTTCGACAGGTGACCTTGGGCAGACCGTCTCCTGCCTGTTCAGGTCCTGCAAGTAGCGGCCCTGCTAAGACCGCCACTTGGATGGGATATCAAGTAGCAGCCAAGGTATGACCGCCATTTGCCTGGGCTATCTGCTAGCGGCCAGGGAGATGACCGCCACCTGCCCAGAGTGTTTTTTTTCATCGGTTTGGCTTTTGAGTAGCTTGGCTTCGACCCCTTGGTTAGCCCTTAGTCTCGTGGATGTCTTGGACGTCTTGTGAGGGCTGTGACTGTGTTATTGGGTGATCGGAAGTGCTATAATATCGAGTAGTGTGCCCATGTTGTTTCAAGAGTCATTATGGTCTCCGGTCAATGCGGTTGTGACCCAATGGTTGACACGTGACCTCGTGAGTGTCTCGGCTATCCCGTGGGGATCGAGACTGTGTTTTGGATGCTTGGTGGTATCGTGTTATCTCGGTTTGCATGCCTATATGGTTCAGGGCTTTGGTGATCCCTCATGTTCCGTGTTTTGTGTTATGCGAAATTGTGAGTTCGATGAGCGGCTAAGGGGCCAAGGACTCATTATTAATAATGTGGATCCGACTATTGTGTGTCATTTCCATGTGTTTTATCGTAGTTTGTGACTTATGGACTTGGCTGATTGGCGGATTATTACTGCTTTGTGCAGCGATCTTGACCCGTGGTTCTGGTGAGTCTAGTTGGATGTCCTGAGTCTGGCAGTTATGTGCGGCATTGTGTTCCGTGGTTCTTGTGACAGGTACGCGTTAGCCTGTCTGTACTTCAGTGTTTCTGTTTTAGAGTCTCTGTGTCTAGTGAGCCTCCACTAGTCGTAGCCTGATGACACTTTCATATGTCTGCCCACCTGGGAGTGGTGGCGGGACAGTTCCCGGTAAAGATGGTTTGTAGGCTGGTTGCCGTGGGCCCATTTGTCTAGCCATTAGAGTTTGACGAGAGGGAAAAACCAGCTAGAGGCCTGGCTCAAGACATTGAGCTTGTGTATGCACACGTGGTCAGGGGCGTTGGACTAGCACAGATGGGCGTTGTAACACCCCAAATTTTCTATGAATTTTCTGGGATTTATCTAGAAATTTTCTCAAATTAAAATGAATTATTAAGCACTTAAGAAAGACTAATGGGTTATTAAATGAATTTTGGGTTAAATGAATTCTTATGAAAAGCCCGAATAATAACCAATTAATTAGGCACACTTAAAGTAGGCCCATAAGCTTAATTCCATGACCTTGGGCGCAAGCCCACCTAATAGAACCATAAATTGGGTAATTTATGGATTTAAAATTAGATATATACACCAATTAGGAGATAAATAAGATATAATAGGAAAATCCAAATGTTTTAGATTTAACGCCAAATGGCGACCTATCGCGAGACCGCCACTACATTCTAGCGGTCCCTCCATGACCGCTAATTCCTTTTGATTCCGTGAATGGAAGAAGCGTGGAAAGCTTGGAACTTTGACATCCAAATCCTCATGGATCAAAATGTGTAGACATGTAAACATGTCTAGGACTCATGGGGATCGATCCTACCCCTAATTAGGACTCTCAACTCGATCAAATCCTCAGCCTTAACTCAAAACCCTATAAATAGACCCTAACTTCGACCCATGTGAACCCTAATGTTGGCTAGCCTATTTTGAAGGTAAGGAGACATTATCTCAGGTTAATCCTTTAGAATAATTTGTTCTCCTTATTTTTGTCTAACTCCCCTCAGAATCTCGTGCTAGGTGGACACGCCGTTGGAGAGTTATAAGCCCTACAAGTTGCTAATTCGCTACAATTTGCACAGGAACTAGAGTGGCAGTCCAGTAAAGGCCTAGAGATTATAAGCCCTAGTCGAGGTATTTAGAAGTTAATCTTTGGAACTTATTGTTCCCCTTCGTATCTTCTACCTACCCTCTAAATTTCACAGTTCTAGGTCAAGTGGTTGAGGAGAACGAGGGACAAGAAGTTGCTGGTTTAGCATAGGACGTGTAGAAACTAGGGTCGACTTCTAGTCAGAAATTCAAAGTCTAGGGATCGAATCAAAGGTAGGTTATCTCATGAAAAGGCTAAATTATCATATTAGGAGTAAAAGCCCTCTTGTTTCATGTGATTTCATGCCTTATATAGAGTGTATTTCATGGTTTTCTATGACTGCGCATGCATGACTCTTACAACATGTTATCCTTATACCCCTTAACCAAAGATGATAATTCCTATTTATTTCATGCCCAGTCATGCATCCTAGTCGATCAAAACATGTTAGCATGCTTTACCCTTCTAGTCTTCATAAGTTTCATGCATAAATTCTCCTAGAAATTAGCCCTGTACCTCGGTTTTACTTCTGTCTGCTACAGACAAGAAACGGTCTCTCTGAGACCGCCGTCATTATATAGCGGCCCTGCGATAGACCGCTAACATCAAGATATGGTCCTCTTATGACCGCTATTTGGTTTTTGTTGTCTGCACTTTGTTAACTCCAAACATATTGCAGATTTGCCCTATTTATCATATGTTAAGCCTAGTTATTTAGGTTGTATTCCTAGTTTTGACCAAGGATTCATATTAATGGTTATATTGTGCATCCATTATGCTAGGTATCATGGCTTACATGCTTTATACACTTATATTAATTCTATGTTAATTTCATGCCAAAAGCATATACTCTTGTATTAAAGTTAAAGTTCATGTGCTTATGAGACTTGTCCGTTGATGATATTTGATCGTTGTTTATCTCGCTTCACTCTCGTCTAAGTCTTTCTTAAGTACATGACACGTATTCTTGTACGATGTCATTAGATACACTCTTACACTTGATAGGCACACTCTCTTGGACATGTGATCCTCTCCGTTAGATATTCCTTCTACCGGACAAGGTGATCTTGTTTCAAGGCATCTGTAAATCTCCGCGAGCTTGGGACTCCCACTAGGATGCCGAGCTGGTTATACCCTCAAAGCCCAATTGTCTAGAAAGCACTTTACCGACATTTTTCTGTGTCCTGGCTTGTAACGGCCCTCAGGAGACTGCCAATGTCAATTAGCGGCCATCCAGAGACCGCCATAGTCAAGTAATGGTTCTTCCCTTGACCGCTATATCATAGAAGCGGCCCAGCTATGACCGCTATTTTCAAGAAATGACCCTGGCATGGCCGTTTCTATCTCAGTTGTTCTTAACCCGAGGTTTGACCTAAGGGTTGATTCTCCTATGCTCCTAGATGGTCTATTGATTATCTAGAACCTAACACTTTACTCAATAAGTTATAAATGAATTATGGAAGTTAATGAATGCACCGTTATGTTGCTGGAATTCTCTCGTAGCGTGACCTTGTCTTAAATTCTTCTTTGAACTCTCAAAATCATATTTGGTACGTTCTCACCTTGACATTGTTATCATGAGCTTATTATTTTGTTACATTATTGGTTGGACTTTATTGTTATACTCGTGGACGTAGCTGGATTTATAACATGAAGATGTAGATCGGGCACTGATTGTGTCCAAGGGCTCGACTCTATCCCCCTCGGCTGATTGCTGGAAACATGTTATAAACCATAGGGTATGATGAACATTGGCGTCGCATTGTGCTGGGAGTACTTTCTTTTATAAATAAGTGAAATCTACGAGGGCATCTAGTGAAATTACATTCTTGCGTGATACATGACTTTTCTAGTTATGAAAAGTGCGTTCTCGTTAAGTGCTTGTACATTCTCATTCGTGAAAGGTCACATTCTATCTTGCTTGATCATATTATCATTCTTCATGAACATTCCTATATCTATTATCTACGTCTTGCTACTTGTGTTACTTTGGTTTATACCGCATGTTTTACCATATTTCATTTATCATTATTTCTAGGGCAAAATGCTAATGACTTAAACATTGCCTTCATATTGATACAAAGATACCCACTAGGCAAGTGTGCTCATACCCTACTTTTCAAATCTTTTCAGGATATTCTAGCGGGTCAGATTCTGATTGTTCAAGTGATTGATCCGAGAGTGATTGATGGTTCGAAAGAAGCCGTAATTAGTCTAGTCAAGAGTCACTTATGTAATTTTCATTTTCCTTGAGTCTAGTTAGTCAGAGTGTCTTTGTAAACTTCTCATTATGATTCAATAAAGTCAAGGTTTTTGGATTATACCCTCTCGTGTTCACTTCTATGTGTGAATGATTAGCGCTCTGATTGTTATTATCACTTGAGGCTTCTCTTGTCGACTGCTCACGTTCCCGAATATCTTCTGTTGTACTTCTATCTCAGGGGCGTGACAGGCATGACCCTGACTAGTCACTCATTACTGTTGTTCCTTGGTTACTTGTACGGTATCTCAGTTACCGTGTTCAAGGCGAGTGGCAGATACCCGAGGCACAGTGTAAGACGTTAGTGGACGCATTTGATTTTTCTTCTAGTGAGGAGGTGCTTCTGTCACATGACACATAATTCTTGTGGTTCTTGTGGTTCTCGTGTACTGTGAGCCTCTGTGACTTGTGATTGTCTTAATTCGTGGTTTTGTGTCCTTTCGACACCAAGGTCTAGGGTGCCGGTAGAGAGTTATTGTGTTTCTACCCGTAGACAGTGTAGGTGCACGACAGCGGAGTCATGACCATACCTTTAGACTGTGTAGCTCTTTGTAGGGCCTTTGTCTGTTCTATAGGCCTTCACAATATGGATTTTGTAATTTATCGATGGATCGACAACTCCCGACTTTGTGAGATCGGGGTTCACCTTTCTATTGCCGTTAGGAGTAGTTGCGGCTCAACCGTAGTTTTCTCGACTATTGTGGTTACGGCTGTTACTCTTGTTGTTTTTGTTACTGTTCCTGTTGCTGTTGTTTAGCACTGTTGTTACCACTTTTGTTTTGTGGTGGGGATCTATGGGACCCCTACTGAGCTAGTGAGACGAGGCTCACCCCTGACTTTTCAGGTGTAGCTGTTCTTCCTCGTGGTTCGAGGTACAGTGCAGTGATTTTTAGTTGCCAGCTTTGCCAGTGTCGGGCTTCCCAGACATGAGAGTACGTTTCTCTTTCCTGTGGACTGTACTTTTCTTTGGACTGGACTCTGTGGCTTTAATTATTTAATTGAAAATGTAATTTTATTTATGCTAATTTAGCAATCCTGATCATAGTAATTAATTCTTTACTGCTTTATCTGGAAGTTCCATGGACTCCACACCCACCTTTCTTTCCCTTCGGAGCCTTACAGCTCTTGGGAGGCCTCTCAGGATCCAAGTGGTATTGGGTTTTCCCGGTATCCGGATGCTGGGTCGTCACAACAGCTGATATCAAGAGCTGATCCGGTCAAGTACCTTTTGTCCCAGCCAGCACTGAAAGGGCGACTGGGTAAATGGGGCCGTCATTTTGATGGAATTTGATATTACATATGTGCCGCAAAAGGCCAATAAAGGCCAGGCAATAGCAGATTTCTTTGCAGCACACCCTATGCCTGAAGATTCCCCTCTAATCATGGAGCTTCCGAAAGATGAAACACTAGAAGTCGATCATGTCCGTCAGGTTGTGTGGCAGCTGTATTTTTACGGGGCATCCAGAACGGAAACATCCCATGTAACACCCCTATTTTTTCTAGGATTTTTCAAGGATTAAATGAAATTATTAAGCATTTAAAAGGATTAATGGGCTAATTAAAAAATTATAGATAATTAAAGGCCCTATATTAACTAAAGGGTTAAGCCTGCTTAAAATGGGCCCAAAGGCCATATTCAAAGCCCTTTTAGCCCAAGCCCACTTCTAGAGACGTAATTAGGGTAATTTATTAAATTGAAATTGGATAATAAATCAATTAGGAGGATAAATAAAATCCAAAAATTTTGGATAAAGTGCCAAAACGCGGTCTATCGCGAGACTGCGTTCTCAAGAAAGTGGTTCTACCGAGACCGCTACTATGTTTCGTGAACGGAGGTGTCAGAGGCATAAAAAATGAGATTTTTCCCATTCCAATCCCTATGGTTTGATACTATCTGGCATGGCAACCTAGTCTTGGACTCTTGGGGATTGATTTTAACCCAAATTGGGACTCGTTAATCAATCAAATCCCTCAAACCCTAGGCAAACTCTATAAATAGAGCCCAGATTCGACCTGCGTAAACCCTTGTTTTGGCTCACGTGGTTCGAAGGTAAGACGTCATCATCTCAGGTTTAGTCTTTAGAATATTTTATTCTCTTTAGTATTATCTAACTCCTCTCTAAATTTCATGATAGGAGGTCAAGCAACTAGAGAGTTAGAGCGTCTAGAAGTTGTTATTTCTCTGCAGAATGCACAGGAACAAGCGTATCTGTCCCGTAAAGACTCAAAGTTTAGGAACCCTAACCGAGGTAATTTCAGGGTGATCCTGTAGAATTATTTGCTCCTCTTTATATCTTCTAATTACCCTCTAGATTTCATGAATTTAGGTCAGGAGGTTAAGGAGATAGAAGGGCAAGAAGTTGTTGTTTCTACGCAGGATGCGTAGGAACCAGCACCATCTTATAGTTAGAAATTCAAACTCTAGGAGCGTTCCCAGAGGTAGGTTATCTCATGATGGCTCAAACAACGTGTTAAGAATAAAAGGCCTCTTACCTTGTGCAATTTCATGCTTTCTACATTTAGTTTTTGATGTTTTCCCATGACTGTGCTTGCATGCATTTCTCTGCATATTAGCCCTCCACCTTGTAACTAAAAGATGAGATTTTTTGCATGATTCATGTCTTCTCATGCACCTTTTTCGTTCTAAACATGTTCTTACATGTTATCCTTTTATTCCTTATAGTTTCCATGCATTATTTGCCCTAGAATAGGCCTAGCAAGCATTAATTACTCTCTGTCTGTTACAGGCAGAAGGCGGTTCCTCAGGAACCGCTACTGTCAAGATGCGGTTCCAGACCAACGCTATTACCAAGAAGTAGTTCTTGATAGACCGCGTTCGTCTTTCCATTTTCTGCATCCTGTTAACTCTAAACAGAACGCATATCAACCTTTATAAACATATGATAAGCTTATGTAATTAGGTCCTATTCCTAGTTATGTCCTTATATTCATGATATTGGTTATATTGTGCATCAAACATGGTAGATTTCATACCTTACATGTTTTAGTAATTATTTTAAATCTTATGCTAATTTCATGCCAAAACACTATAGTTTTGTACTTAAAGGAATTTCCAAGAATTGAATGCACTTGGATTTATATTTTGGCACGTTCCTTTCTCACCTTATTTCTGTTTTATAAGTCACATATAGTTCGTATTCCGGTAAGTTGCTATTAGTTACATATGCACATGATAGGCACACTCTCTTGGACTTGTGATCCTCTCCGTTGGATATTCCTTCCACCAGAGTTGGTAATCATGTTTCAAGGCCTCCGTAAGTCTCTGCGAGCCTGGGATTCCCACTACGACGCCGAGCGGGTTGTACCTTAAAAACCCTATTGTTTAGAAAGCAAATGTGATACCGATGCTTTCTGCACTCTGGACTAAGTCGCGGTTCTCAAGCAACTGCGTCCTTCTGGTAGCGGTCGGTCCGTGACCGCGTTCTCCTGCGAGTGCTACTGCGTCAACCCATTTTTCTCTCTAGTGTCGACTCTACTTAAAAGTGGTCCTTGCATGACGCTATCTTCAAGAAACGGTCTTCACTTGACCGTGTTTCTCCCAATTCATGTCTAACCCATGGTTTGACCTAAGGGTTAAGTCTACTATGTTCCTAGGTGGTCTTTTGATTATCTGGAACTCAAACCTTATTGAATAAGTTATTAATGAATTATGGAAATTAATGAATGTACCGTTATGTTGCCGGACAACTTCCGTAGCATGACCTTGTCTTTAATTCGACCTTGAACTCACATGTTCTTATTTGGTGCATTCTTACCTTTGTATTTGCTATCATGAACTTATTGTTTGAACTTTACATTATTGGCTTACATTTATAATACTCGTGGAAGTAGCTTGATTTATAACTTGAAGATGTAAGGGTGGGCACGGATGGTGTCCAAGGGCTCGACCCTAGCCCCCTCGGTGGATGGCCAAAAACATACTGTAAACCATGGGGTATGATGAGCACTGACGTTGCATTGCATCGGGAGTACTTTTTTTATAAACGAGTGAAATCCACGAGGCTATCTTATGAAATTACATGGTTGCTAGTATATTCTTGTTACATGACTTTCTAGTGCACAGCATTTATGGTTATGAAAAGTACATTCTCGTTACATTCTAGTACATTCTCGTTCATTAAAGGCCAGGTTATATTCTTACTTGATCATGCTCTCATTCTACATGAATTCTCGTATCTCTATAGTCTTTACCTTGTTACTTGTGTTATTACATTAGTTTTATCGCGTGTTTCATCATATTTCTTCTATCTTACCTTCTAGAGCTAAATTGCTAATTACTTAAATATTACCTTCATGTTGATCCGAAGATACCTACTGGGCAAGTGTGCTTATTCCCTAATTTTTCAATCTTTTCAGAAAATTCTAGCGGGGATTTGGACTACTCGAGTGATGGGTCTGAGAGTGATTGAAGAACAAGAGAGGCCATAGCTAGTCTAGCCATGAGTCTTGTTATAGCTAAGTTCCTTCACTGTAATAGGCGGTGAAGTTGATCTTGTCATGTAATTTTCTTTTTCTTGAGGCTAGAATTAAAAGAGTCCTGTCATTTGTAAACTTTGATTATTATTATTCAATAAAGTTTGAATTTTTGAGTATATGACCTTGTATGCTCTCTTCTTATGTGTGAATGTTAGCGCTCTGATTGTCATTCTCACTTGAGACTTTATTTGCCGGCTATTCACGTTCCCGACTTAATTCCGCTGCATATCTTGGGGCGTGACAGTTAAAGTGGGATCAGAGCTTAGGCATAAGTAAGTCCTAGGAAAATGTCATGTCATAGGCTAAGTCCAAGGTTTAAGGACCCATACCTATGAACTAGGAAGAAATTCCAAACCCATATGAGATTGGATAGAGCCCGGAATGAGATAGTTATTTAGAAATTAATTTTTAGGTAGATCTTCCTAAATTCTAAGGAAATAACTAAGTGTTTCTTTTCTAAGGCACCTCATTCACAATGGTCGCGAATCGTGCGAATTGGGAGGCGATGCAACAGACTATTGCGGGTCTTACCCGGGCACTCCAAACTGTGGCCCAAACAGGTGTGAGGGCAAGCACGAGGGCAGGCGTCGGTGATTTACACATGAACTTCCAGAGTATGAATCCTCTGCAGTTCTCTAGATCATCAAATCCAGACGAAGTGGAAAATTGGATCGATGAGATGGACCGAATCTTCAACGGCATAAAATGCTCGGACTAAGAGAAGGTCTTACTCGTCGCGTTTCAACTCAATAAGGATACGCGTACTTGGTGGAAGGCCACCTCTGCTCATCTGCAAAATGTGCAACTCACTTGAGAGAATTTTCTTGAACTCTTCCGAGAGAAATATTTCTCTGAGCATGTTAAGGAGAGGAAGGCTGTGGAATTTGCCTCTTGAAGGTAAGGTATGTTGTCTGTGGCGGAGTACGAGCTCCAATTCTCTCGTCTGGCCCCTTATGCTCCACACCTAGTGGCTACGGAGATTCTTAAAGCTAATCCTTTCATGGATGGCCTAAGGGCCGTCTTCGTTAAACAACTCGGTCCACAAAATATCTGGAACTATACAGAAATGGTCCACCGGGCGCATCTATGTAAGAGGACCGTGAAAAAATCAAGAAATACAAGGGCAAGGGCGAAGACTCTGGCCGCAAGTACGAGAAGAAAGGACGAAAGGAAGAAAGGTTCAACATCAACGGATCCTACAAAACAAATGACAACAAGTAGTCCCGTAATGGCAACGGGAACGGCAAGAACAAGAAGGTCAAGGAGGAGGAGAAGCAAGTCATGACACCTTGCTTGTTCTGTGAGAAATTCGGTCACTCGGATGAAGAATGCTGGAAGCATCTCGGCCCTAGTTTATGTTGTAGGAGTCGGGAGCACCGAATGCCAGATTGCCCTCTTATGAAAGAACAAACTTCTGTTGCTGGCTGAATTCCTTTACCACTGGGTTCAGTATTGCTTCCCCTAAAGGTTTTATTGCTCGGCTGGTGGTTTTGCTTGTTTCCTGGGAGATATGGAAAACTAGATGTTCAGTTAGGTTTGAGGGCTGTGCCCCTGATATGCCAAGGGTGGCTGATAACATATTGGCTGATATTAAACAGATCATGCTCTCTATGGTTTTTAAAAATTCTGTTCACTCCAGCTACAGGAATATAATTAGTGAGTTTGGCATTGAAGTGAAATCAAAAAGGCCGGTTATATCAATAGTTAGATGGACTCCTCCAGTGGCAAAATTTTCTTTAAATGTGGATGGGGCATGTAAGGGGGATCCAGGCCTTGCAGGAGGGGGTGGTTGTATAAGGGACACACATGGCAACTTTATTCTGGGTTTCTATTATTTTTATGGGTATGGTACTTCCCTGTTAGCAGAGGGGAGAGCTCTTCTAGATGCTCTGCGCTTGCTGAGGCAGCATTCCATCTCTGTATCAATCATCTTCTCAGATTCACAGATGTTGGTGGATCTTCTATCCAGACAGATGAATCCACCTTGGAGTCTTCTGCCGTGGTGGCCTGCATTAAAGAAACTATTTGCTTGGTGCAATTGCCCTATTGCTCACTCCTTTAGAGAGATTAATCAAGTAGCGGACTATCTTGCTTCACATGCCATTTTGATGGGCCGGAATAAGGACTTCCATTCACTTGGTGAGTTACCAGCCCAAGCTAGAGCTTATGTGCGGGCGGATGCAGCTGCTGTTCCCAATATTCGTAGGCATTTTGTATAGATTTTTGTATTCTTTCTGTATTTAGAGACCTAATAGCTTGGTCTCCTTCTGCATTGTAAAGGCGCCGCCTCATTGTACATAAGCCATTTGGAAGTTTAATAAAATTTCAGCATCTATTGTGCTTGTGGTGGAGTGGGTCCATTCCCTTCCTCTGGTAGGGGGTGCACTCTCCCTAAAGCCAATAGATGACTAGAGCTTTAGAGAAAAAAAAGAACAAACTTCTAATGGCGGGCGTAGGCAGCAGGATCATCTTAATGTCGTACATGACGAAGAAGCACCCAAGAATGATGGGTTGATGGAAGGTACCATTCAAATATATTCCCATCCTGCTTTTGTGTTATTTGATATTGGTGCTTCTCATTCGTTTATATCTATTGCTTTTGTAAAAACTTTACCGATTTCACTTGTTCCTCTACCTTCAGATCTAGCAAGCACAACACCCTTAGGTCCCAGAACCAAACTCACAACCCACTACCCACACAGTGAGTTAATAATTGAAGACCATAATCTTCCCGCGAATCTCGTATGCCTAGCTATGGAAGGCTATGATGCTATCCTAGGCGTAGATTGGCTTATTGACCACTATGTCGATATCAACTGTCGTAATAGGAGAATCTTTTTCCACAAACCAGATCTTCCACGATTTTCTTTCCTTGGCATCAAGTATGGGAAGTATCCTATTCTCATTTCTTCTCTTCACCCCTGCAAACTCATTTCGCAAGGTTGTGAAGCTTTCTTTACTTCCGTAATCATTACCGAGACCAAGGAAATCATCTTAGAAGAAATCCCTATAGTAAGAGAGTTCCCCGATGTCTTTCCATCCGACTTGCCTGGTTTACTTCCCGAAGGGGAAGTAAACTTCTCTATTGAACTCATTCATGGAGCAACACCTGTTTCAATAGCTTCCTACAGGATGTCCCCTACGTAACTCAAGGAATTGAAGAAGTAACTTTATGAGTTATTAGACAAGAGCTTCATTCGACCCAGCACATCCCCTTGGGGTGCGCCGGTCTTGTTCGTCAGGAAGAAGGACGGATCCCTCAGGCTATGCATTGATTACCAACAATTAAATCAACTTACCATCAAGAATAAATATCCACTGCCGCGTATCGATGAGCTGTTCGACCAGATCTCCAGAGCGGAATATTTCTCTAAGATCGACCTGATGCGGGACGGGACACGACTCGACGCCAATTTGGACCCGAACCTGAGACTCTAGGCAAACTCGCGGACGTCCCTAGCGAGGGAAGCGTGCAGATGTGCGCGGTTGAGAAACCGGCAATGAGTAAAGGGTATTTGGCTCTTCCGTGCTCGGATCGAGTCACGGGACGGGTCACACTCACTCACTCTCGCAGCGGTGATTACAATTGAAATGAGCTAGTTAACCTAACACATGCAAGCAGCGCCATATAGAAATATACAAAGTAAGCAAAATGCCGAGTGAGGGAGCGGAAACGATACCTCCACGCTCCGGGTGTGGGGAAGGCGACCCCGGCCAAGACTCGTACTCCTGGTACAAACAATTATCAATAATTTACAAAAATGAATTTCATTGTCCACTCCATGCAGAGAGGTAAAGGGTTACAATGGCGACCCGAAAGTATCAAGTTCGGGTTAACGGGCGGCTTTTTGGGTAGCCTCGACGGTTCTGACGCGCTACTACTCGGTGCTACAGCTTGCTGTCCCGAACCTGTTCTGTTGTTTCAGCACTGCACGACTCGGCAAAAATAATTACTGCGATCAGCTCCGTCGTCGGATCGACACGAAACCAGCGCCGTTACGAAGCTATCTTGCAGATCGATAACCATCTGGTGTTACAGGAATTTTCCTATCTCTGTATCCTCCTTGGTGGAATTTAGAACAGGTAGGTTTTCTATCTCAGGAAATATCGGGCAGACTAGGATCTGCCTGAAAACGTGGTTTGACCGAAGGGCAAACAGTGGAATTGGGACTTGAAAATTTTATGGATGAAATAAGAGGATTTGTGGGTGACGCACAATTTGTTTGGTGTTTTTTTGAGGTGATTTAGGTGGTGGGATGGATTTTATGGTGGGGGTGGTCAGATCTGGACTGCAGAGGTGATGAGGACATCACCCATGATTCCCTCGGGCTCGGCACCTCTCTCCCTCCCGGAGATGGGTAGGATGCAGCTCCATGACTGGACGGGTCCGCTTCGACACTTGGGCTAGCTTTTTAGGTCATCTTGGTGTATTTTTCCCTTTTATTTGAGTCATTTTGATGTAATTTTCCCTTTGTTTTGAGTCGAGTCCCTAGGTTATTATGTCATTTACCTAAGTTTGTGTTCATCATGATGGGTTAGAGTGGCTTATGGGCCCAATTAGGTGGGCCTGGCCCAGGGGCGCCCTCCCCCTTCCCCACCTCTCTTGGTGATCTGTTATTAGCACTTATGTTAGGGACTTTTTGTAAATGTTGGGATCCCTCTAAATAGGACCCCAACCCCACTTGGAGAAGGTAATGAAATATTGAATGAAAAATTTCCACACAAGAATTGTGTTCCTCTTGAGTGAATCTCCTCTCTTTCTCTCTCCTCCCCCCTCTCTCTCTAGGTTGACCAACCCTCTCTCTCCTCCACCTCACCATCCACATCAGCCCTCCCAACCTTTCATCTTCCCAAGACCCATCAACTCCCCTTTACTCCCACCACTCCCCAAGCAACCTTTCCCCTTCCCCATACAACCCTTCATATTCCAAGGCAACCCTCCCACTTCCCTAGCACCCTTCCCTCTTCCCCAAGCACCCCTCCCTCTTCCCCACACACCTATTCACATCCCCTAGGGGATTTGAATCCCATTTCCCCCCACCTGGCTGCGAACCCAACCCCCTTACCCCCCCTCTCTTGGCCCTTGGCCGAACCCCACCTCCACCAAGCCCCTCTCTAATCCCTAGACCCCCACGCCACCACTCCCCCTCCCCCCCTGATACCACTCCACCCTCCATCGTCCCTTCCCTCCCCAAACACCAGAACCCCCACCTGCAACAGCCTCTCCTCCCAAAGCCCTAACCCACCACCAAGAATCCCCTTTCCCCACCCCCATTTTCTATATACCAGTGAGCAACTGCAGATCTGTAGAACCGCCCTCCTGTTGCAGCATCAGCCCCGCCCTCATCCCGGCGTTCCTGGAAGTGTACCATACATCGATGGAAAGCTCTCCCAGCTAGCTTCGTATGCGAGGTGATTTCGCCCCCATCCGAGTTCGGATCCACCCAGGAGGCTCAATTTTGTCCGATGGCACAACTGGGGCTTGAGCAGGGACCAGAGCTACAGTTCAGAAACTATAGCGCCCACACCAGAGCTCCTCTTGGCGTGCCACTTGGCCAGGGTGGAGTTCAACCAGTCGCCTATCCAACGCATCCAGCGGGACGCCGATTAAAGCCCGGAGCAATTCGTTCTGATTTTTCTACTCCAAGGTTGCAGGCCAAAGCAGTTAGGCTCCGTCTAGACCCCCTCTCACTCTTCTGGACATATCTCTCGACCCCGACCTCGTCTGGGGCCACTCTTTGTTGCTGAACGAAGAAGACTCGACCACGCCCGTGAACGTCCTGGTCCCTCCTTGATCGGATCTTGGGAGCGATCGTGGTAGCATCACCAACCTGCTGCTACACTCTGGACTCAGTCCAAACCAGAGTCAAGCAGCATCGGTCCAGCCTCCCCCACCGCCGACAGTGGCACCCCAACGTCCCGAAAAAATTCAGGCCACATCCAGGACCAACCAGCGACGTTTCGGCTCTGGTCTCGCCAGTGTTCGAGTTCGGGAGTGCCCTCGGGAGATCGAAAGACGAGTACCTATCAACAGGCAGAACAGGCGGACAGAACCTCGAAGTGGCTAATCGGCTCCGTCCTCGCCTCACCTCCCACCCCGCCTGGCTGGCTTACCGCCCCTCCCTGTGAGGAGATAGTGTTTGAGTGTAACCCTATTCTCCCCCTCCCCTAGTCCAACCCCCCTGCGTGGGGAGTAGTGCATGTACTATTTGAACAGGGGAAGCTACACCGACGCAGTGTGCGGGGAACCCACACTCCCCCGCTCGCCCTCGTCTCCGAACGGGGTTGGTTTCTTCAAACCAACCAGGTAAGCTCTAAACCTTGCTCCCATTACCAGTATTTGTTCCTTTAATATCTAAGAAATTGCTCCGCTGGTAGTGAGAGAGAGCGCCCGACCCCGGAGTGTTCCACTTCCGTGTGGTCACCGTGGTTTGTGAGAGAGAGTGACCCAGTGCCCCACTTGGCACCCGGCCAGCCCCTTAGTTGTGGGCATTGTACCCTCGGGAGGGCAACCTTAGCCCTGCTGGCCCTCGACCAGCCAGGGTCTTGATCCACCACCTCCACTCGGCATCACCGAGTCACCTCGGGTTCGTGTGCGCAACGGTGATTCGGCGATTTACGCAACCCCGTGCTCAAAATTGATTATGTTTGCGGAGTAGGCCCGAGGGCCCTCGTCTCTTTGCTGCATTCCCCTAGTGGTGTCACATCAAGAGGACACAACATAATCTGATTTTTGCAGAGGTTTTTTAAGTGGGGTAAACAAACTCCTAAAATCATGAAAAAAAACTGTAAAGGGGTTTTGGTGGACAGAAGTTCTAGGCCAAATTTTAGCAAGATATGAAATTGGAAAGGGGATCAAATCGGTAAAGTGGTGGGCTGCTGGAACACAGATCTGCACAGGGACAGATTGTGTAGACATGGGGATTTTAAATGGAACGGTGAGCAAACAAAAATGGATCGACTTGAAAATTTTTGTGGAGAGTGGGAACAAGGTAGAGAACTCACCCTCTAATTTTGAGCTCGATCAGATCTATGGATTGGAATATAAAATTCTGGCTTCAGGCTATTGGATGGCGGTGGATAGAACCGAGACGGTATGGCGGGTGGTGGTGCGACGGTGGCTCGATGTCGGCGGCGGCGACGGCGGCGGTGCTGAGCTTCTCACTCAGAGATGAACTTGATAAGGAGGCTTCGCACCTCAGAAGGGCTGCTTTCTTAGCTGCAAAGGGGATGGAGAGGAGAGAGGGGGCTGCGCCCTTGGCTCTTGAGTAAAAAATGCTGGTTTTTCTTCATTAAATCTATGGAAAATAAGAAATGCAATGCTATTTTATGAAATGGAAACCCAGACAAATGACCACTACTACTCTCAGATCTAGGGTTAGGGAGGGATACCAAGGGGATGTCAAATTCTATTTTCTCCTCCCATGGTCAAAGAAAATAAAAAAATTACATATGAAGACAAAGAAGGGGGCGCCCCCTTTAAAGTAGTAAAAATGGAATTTTCTTCTTTTGGTCCAAGTCCAACTTGGACCATGGACCAGCCCCTAGGGCCCTAGCACCTAGGTGGCCCAATGGGACAAAGGGTGGGGGGCCCGCTGGACCTACGTGGCCTTATTACAAAGAAACCCAAATAAAATCTAAAACAAGCACACATTACATGCCAAATACATTAATACAAATGCACACTCCACACATTTAATGGCCTAGCTCTGATGCCCCATCAATTCTCCCTAGGTGGAAAGAACTCGACCCCATTGAGTAAGGGGTGTAGCTAGTCGCTCCTGCGGATCTCGACCCATCCTCCGTAGCTCCGCCCAGGTGGTCCTCGTGTCATCAGATGTGGGTCGTGCGCTCCACCGTACCAGGTAGCGCGGGTATGCTCCACTCCGAGTAATAGTTACATGCTCATCCCGTATATGTTCTTTATGCTCACGCTGCTGTGGGAATGAGGCTAGTGGTGGACACTCTGGGTTGGGGTCACTCACAAGGGGAGGAGACGGCTCAAAGACTCACTAGGAATCACCGCTAGGTCCCTGTAGGTGACTATATCTGAGACATTGAAAGGTAGAGATGATCCCCTATTCGTTAGGCAAGTCCACAACGTACGCATGAGATCCGACTTGCCTCACACTCGAAAGAGACTACATCGTGAGTTTGCAATAGACCGACTCGACTCGATGTATGTAGAATCACAACAGACTGTATGAAACAAAGACTCACACATGACCCTAGACTCATACATAATGCAGTACACTGGCTACTGAGCACCTTCGAGGTCTGGAGGATCCCCTTGGACATCTTCCTCATCACGAAAGAACTCGTCAGCTCGGTCCTGCTCGGCCTCATAACTGACTGACACAAGCCCTGATAGTGAGGCTCCTCTGACTCGTGTGTCCCCAATGGCTAGTGATGTATGATTGGGACACTGGCCTACAAAGTGGCCGAACCCTTGGTAGCGATAACACTGCTGACGTGACCCACTAGTCTCCCGGATAAGTGGTCCCTTGCCCTTATCCTCCCGACGGACTGGGGGTGCAGGCACCAGTGGACGAGTAGGTGGTGTGGGTGCCTGGGGTCGGGCAATGGGTGTAGATTGTTGGGGTTGAGGTAGAACATCCCGCGGTGGGGGAGGGCGAGGCATGGGGCGGGTGGCTCCTGATGGGCGGGCTCTGGGGGTCGAGCCATGGGAGCCCTTTGATATGGGCCCGAAGAGCTACAAGGCTCAACCCCATGATGGGTCCCAATCGTTGGACAGGCTAGAACTCTGCCTTGAACTACTCCAACTCTAGAGTAACCTGATATGCCTCTTCCAAAGTAGTAGTATTGCGGCGAAAAAGCTCATACTGGTAGTGCGGCCGCAAACCACATTGGAAGCGGGAAATAGGCATGGAGCTCTCCTTCGAGACGCCACATCGTAGAAAATACTCATCAAATTCAGCAATGTACTCGGAGATGGACCGATCTCCCTGGCTGAGACTCTGCCACCTATCGATGAGTCGCTGAGGGTATGTGGCAGGAAGGTACTTTTGCCGATGCTTGACCTTCATCTCACCCTATGTCTCAACCTAGGGCTCCTGATGATGAAACAACAAGCTCTCTATGTTCTTCCAATAGGTTTGTGCCTGTCCCATCAGCTTCATGGTCACGAATCGGACTCTTCGGCGGCCCGTCATATCGAACCAATCGAAGTACCAGTCCATGCCGGCCTCCCAATCTAAATAGACTTTCAGATCTAAGGACCTGTCAAAAGTGGGATGGTTCGCATGAACGATCATGAGGGTCCGCTCGTCCTCATCTAAATCATGATTCCGCCGTGGGACACGACGGTCATGACTATCACCCCTATTTTTGTTATCGGACTCATGGTCCTCCACCTCGAGGACTCGACGCCACCTATCATCTACCCCTTGAGCCCTTGGAGCAGCAGGTTGCTGAACCGGCTCCTGTTGACCATTTGTCAGCGCGGGGTGCGCCTCAACCAGGTCTCTCTCTAGGATGGTGACTCTCCCTACCAGACCATGAAAAGATTGATCCGACTCTTCGGCCCGATCCTCTAAGGCCTTCATTCTCTCTTCCAAGCGTGTGCCTAGACCATCTACACGCGTACTCAACCCATCCAACTTATCCACTCGTGTACTCAACCCATCAATCTTTTCCATAAGAGTTCGGAACATGTCGGCCACAGATGGCTCATCGGGACTGTGGACTCGGGGATCTGCCATAGGTGGGTGGTGGTGGTGGTGAGTATTGGGTGCCCCTATGAGTGGGCATGCAATGGACAAGGGGTTGGAATGCACCGACCAAGGTGAAATGAAGGACGACCTAGACTCCAATATTCGGTACGTGGCAGAGGTTTGATCCGAAGATCGCACTCACGCAAGTGTGCTACCTTCCCAATATGCGTAACCTATCTTTCCGGGAGCACTTTTTGATATACCGGATATAGAGATGCAATGTGACACCTTGGACCGACTACCCTAGACTCAACCTCTCTGATACCAATTTGATGCGGGACGGGACGCGACTCGATGCCAATTTGGACTCGAACCTGAGACTCTAGGCAAACTCGCGGACGTCCCTAGCGAGGGAAGCATGCGGATGTAGCGGTTGAGAAACTGGCAATGAGTCAAGGGTATTTGGCTCTTCCGTGCTCGGATCGAGTCACGGGACGGGTCACACTCACTCATTCTCGCAGCGGTGATTACAATTGAAATGAGCTAGTTAACCTAACACATGCAAGTAGTGCATAGAGAAATATACAAAGTAAGCAAAACGCCAAGTGAGGGATCAAAAACAATACCTCTACGCTCCGGGCGTGGGGAAGGTGACCTCGGCCAAGACTCGTACTCCCTGTACAAACAATTATCAATAATTTACAGAAATGAATTTCACTGCCCACTCCACACAGGGACGTCAAGGGTTACAATGGGCGACCTGGGAGTATCAAGTTCGGGTTGATGGGTGGCTTTTTGGGCAGCTTCGTCCAGTTCCGACGCATTGTTACTCGGTGCTACAGCTTGCTGTCCCGAACATGTTCTGCTGTTTCAACACTAGGCGACTCTGCGGAATAATTATTGTGATCAGCTCCGTCGTCGGATCGACGCGAAACCAGCGCATTGCGAAGCTTTCTTGTAGATCTACGACCATCTAGTGTTACAGGAATTTTCCTATCTCTGTATCCTCCTTGGTGGAATTTAGAACAGGTAGATTTTCTATCTCAGGAAATACTGGGCAGATTAGGATATGCCTAAAAACGTGGTTTGACCGAAGGGCAAACGGTGGAATTGGGACTTGAAAATTTTATGGATGAAATAGGGGGATGTGAGGGTGACGCACAATTTGTTTGGTAATTTTTTGAGGTGATTTATGTGGTGGGATGGATTTTATGGTGGGGGTGGTCAGATCTGGACTACAGAGGATGGAACAGAATCTGATTTTTGTAGAGGTTTTTAAAGTGGGATAAACAACTCCTAAAATCATGAAAAAAATTGGGAAAGGTGTTTTGGTGGACAGAAGTTCCAGGCCAAATTTAGCTAGATCTGAAATTGGAAAGGTGATGGGAATCGACGCCGAGCATGTACTTTTTCTTTTGCTTTTATGTCCTTTTAGTTTGTGTTTATATCCTTGGGAAAGTATGTACGCAAATGTAAGGCTTTATAAGTCAAGGAGTCATTCCCATGGAATTGTGTGGGTTTTTATGCAATTATACAGTAGGACCAGCATGGGGGCCCTCTGCCCTTTCCCATTGGTCCATGTCACCTATGTGGGGCTGGTCAACCATCCTAGGTGGCCATCTAGAAGGGTTGAATGTCAAATGCCACATGGGTAGACAAAGGGAGTAAAAAGTCTAAGGTAGGCTACCTACCATGTCAAGCTTGTCTCCCACTTGGGTTATTTTATTTTTTTTTGTGTGTGTTGGTCACATTTAATCTAGGCCATTCATTCCTCATCCCTAGATCCAATGGTGGAGATTGGATTAGATTGGAGGCATATAAATACTTGTATTTTCCATTTGAATATTAATGAAAGTGAAAAAATCATTGTGCAAGAACCCCTCTCTTGGAGAATTTCGACCTCTCCTCTCTCTCCCCCTGGTTTCTTCATCCCCAACCCCCATTCTAGAGTGATATCTCCTTCCCCCCACCTCCGGTGATCATCGGTGCCGCCGCCGCCGCCGTTCGTGCCGCCATCACGCCGCCGCGGAGCCGCCTTCGGTGTTCTGTCCATCCTGGATAGAGGCTTCTTGTCCGAATATCTGCTCTCCACCACGTGATGATCTCAAGCTGCAAGTTTTATCGTGTGTTCTTCCCTTGTATCCCAAGCTCCACCTAAATTTTCACGCCTAAATTCCATCGTTTAGTATTTTCCCATTTTCGTGCATCTTTCATTCCTAGTTCTGTTTTGTCTCTGTCTACAGTGACAGCAGCCCTGTGTTTCCCACCTCGGCCATCTTTTTGATTTGTCCAAACCCTCCCAATTTTACTGGGAGTTCTATCCATCACCCCTACATCCACAAATTTCTTAATTTTTTATCAGCCTTCTATCTATTTTTAGAAATTCGTGTTCTTCCTCAGCTACAGTGTTGTCAGTCAGATCCAGATCCGACCACACCTCCACTTCCAAAATCAGAACAATCACCACCACCTCCAAATCAGATCCAAAAATAGTCCTAGTTTTGTAACTTGATTTCCCACAACTTTTCTGAAGAACACAACCCCAGATTCGGACGTCTACCTCGCGGTCAAAGGAAATCCACAGGAAAGTTCTCTGCTGACCTGAGATTTCAGGAATTGTACAACAGGAACTTAGAAATTCTATAAGTCCAGATTCGTGCATATCCAGGACAGATCTCTACTATATTGAAGGATTTGAAGTTAGCTTTCCAACGGTGCCAGTCTCGTGTCGATCCGACATCGGGGCTGATCGCAGCGCCCGTTCTCGCCGAAACGCGCGCTGAAAACCAGAAGTTGCAGCCCGTGGCCGGTTATTCCGACCGGTGCCGATCGGAGCCGCCCGGCCTCCGGCCGGTGAACCAGCGCGCCCCACTCCAGGGAGCGCCCTTCCAGGCATCCTCCACTACAGCGGTGTCACCGGGTCCCACACGGCCCCTCCGGACAGCACGTGGGCCCCACCGTCACATGTTCGGGTGTGCCGAAAGAGACGCGAGAAGCCGCCCGTCAACCCGAATTCGGTCCTCCCGGACCCATTGTGTAGCCCTTTACCTCCCTGCGTGGAGTGGGAGATATTTCATTAGCTGTCATCATTGTGTAATATTTATCCCGGGAGTACGAGTTTTCGGCCGGGTCCGTCGTCCCCACGCCGAGCGCGTGGAGGTATCGCATTCGCTCCTTCTCGGCATTTTTGCTTACTTCATATATATTTGTTTATGCCGCTGCTAGAGAGCATGTGTAGGGATATCTAGCTCGCTTTATATGTTCATTACCGCTGCTGCGAGAGAGTGCGAGACGTCCCGTGACCCGATCCGGGCACAAAAGAGAGACCGTCACCCTAGCTCATTGCCGGTTTCTCAACCGCGCACATCCGACGCTTCCCTCGTTAAGGGGACAGTCACGAGCTTGTCGTGTCCGTGGTCTCGTCCCGCATCAATTTGGTATCAGAGCGAGTTGAGTCTAGGGTGTCCAAAACAAAAAAAAAAGAGGTGTCATTTAAGTTCTAAGTGTCTACCAGTCTAAGGTCATCATTTAGGAGTTGTCCATTTGCATACCATAATCCGGTATATAAAAAGGTGTTGTCCGAACGTTAGGCTACGCCTATCGGGAAGGCCGCACACTTGCGCGAGTGATCTTCGGATCGATTAACTCCGCCCGTACCGAGTCTTGGTGTCTTGTCCTTAGTAGTGCATGCATCCCAACCTTTGCATTAGTCGGTCTAGTGTCTTGTCTCCGTGTGTATGCATGTCCATGTCCGCTATCCATGGCCGTTCCCCAAGGCCATGCGTCCAAGTGGTCATCTCTGGTGGCCCAAGCCAAGGCCTTCCTAGCCCGACCCTATATCGTTTCTAAAGCCACTCTACCTAATGGGTCCACAACGGAACTCCATTTCACCGATAGGGAGTCGGATAATTGGGTTACTTTTGATATCGTGGAGTCTCTCTCCAAGACAGGCGAGATTATCCGTGATGGTGATTTTGCTTGTGTTGAGTTCTATAGGAAGGTCGGCTCCGTTCTTTACACCGATGGTGCATGGTGCAGGATCGGCACACTTGCTGGTCCATGCATCATTTTAGGGCAAACGTGGTTAGGAGAAAGAAAGGCTAATCTTGACTGGGGCAAAAGGACTTGCACCTTATACCCACCTTACCTACCTGGCAAGATCATCCTAAGGATAGGGCTCAATCGAGCACCCTCGTCTTTCCCGCCACCCAACCCCAGTGGCCCACTCCACCTTCGGATTCATGCTTGCCACCTCTCCTGGAGCCCACCCCTTAGCCACCCATCATGGGAGCCACCCTCCCTTCGAGGAGCCACATTTAGAGGATGTCCATCCCGAGCCACCCGTGTTTCTTACGGGTATGCTATACATAGCCGAGCCACTTCTTAGTTGCTCAAGGATGGCTTGGTCCCACGTCCTTACCCTTCTATGGACCCCACCTTACCTATAGTGCCCGTCAACTCCTTCCACACTACCTTTCGGTCTAGTCACCATATTGATACATTGGATGACCTTATTATGGGATTAGACACGCAATGGAAGTTGACGCACCTACTGGCCCGAGGCTTTGACCAACCCGCTAGTCTTAGCTTCACCCATCCGGCCTTCGGGTCCATTACCTGAGTGCACCATGGGGTGTGTCACCACGGAGATTCTTCTATTCCTCCCGATGCCGACCGAGTCCGACTTCGTTCCCTTTTGTCCAAGGGAGGAATCCTATTTTCTACACATGTCCGTTCCCACCGATCATAATGTATGACGGTGACTATGAATTCCAAACTTGGGACCATGTCATGTTGGAACCCACCATAAGGGGTCATACCTTCTTTGATCCCTTTGACCCCTTCCCTAGTGGATCCCTAGACCCTTCATATTCCCTTCACTTCTTCGGGGAAGTCCACCTTCATACCCCTTTCCTACGGGTCGGGTCCTCCATACCCACCAAGCCCGTCCACGATACACCTACACCCGGCTCTTCCACACCCGGCTTTCCTAGCCCACTCAAGTCTCCTAAATCTAAAGGGCCGTCCATGCATGACTGGGTCATACTTGGACATTTAGGTGTACCCCATGCCACCCACCTCCGGTTACGTCAAATGCATGCATGGCACACATTCGGGTGTCCTGGCCCGCCGTCATCCATGTACGGGTCGGACTAACCATAGATTTGTCTAGAGTCATGCATGAGTCTGTTTCTTATTTGTGTGGTTTGCATTTGTGTGTTAGTGCATGGTGAGTCTGCATGTGTCTTTGTCAGCTCGTTGTCATTCTCTTATGAGTAAGAGGCGATTGGACTCACTCGATGAGTATGGGATCGGTTCCATATCTACACCCGGATCAGTCACCTATAGGGACTCAGCGGTGATTCCTAGTCAGTCTTCGAGCTGCTTCCTTCCCTTTTGAGAGTGCCCCACCCGGAGTGTCCACCTTCGGCCCATAGCAGTCGCGCATATCGAGTATATATGGAATGAGCAGGTGACGATCACTCGGAGTGGAGTGTACCCGCGTTACTTGGCACGGTGACGGATCCGCCGGAGTACTCGAGCATCCATACCCCTACTCGACGGGGTCGAGTTCCTCCCACCCGGGAGAGTTGATGGGAATCGACGCCGAGCATGTACTTTTACTTTTACATTTATGTCCTTTTAGTTTGTGTTATATCCTTGGGAAAGTATGATACGCAAATGTAAGGCTTTATAAGTCAAGGAGTCATTCCCATGGATTGTGTGGGTTTTTATGCAATTATACAGTAGGACCAGCAAGGGGGCCCTCAGCCCTTTCCATTGGTCCATGTCACCTATGTGGGGCTGGTCAACCATCCTAGGTGGCCATCTAGAAGGGTTGAATGTCAAATGCCACATGGGTAGACAAAGGGAGTAAAAAGTCTAAGGTAGGCTACCTACCATGTCAAGCTTGTCTCCCAACTTGGGTTATTTTATTTTTTGTGTGTGTGTTGGTCACATTTAATCTAGGCCATTCATTCCCCATCCCTAGATCCAATGGTGGAGATTGGATTAGATTGGAGGCATATAAATACTTGTATTTTCTATTTGAATATTAATGAAAGTAAAAAAATCATTGTGCAAGAACCCCTCTTTTGGAGAATTTTGACCTCTCCTCTCTCTCCCCCTGGTTTCTTTATCCCCAACCCCCATTCTAGAGTGATATCTCCTTCCCCCCACCTCCGGTGATCATCGGTGCCGCCGCCGCCGCCGTTCGTGCCGCCATCACGCCGCCGCGGAGCGCCTTCGGTGTTCTGTCCATCCTGGATAGAGGCTTCTTGTCTGAATATCTGCTCTCCACCACGTGACGATCTCAAGCTGCCATTTTTATGGTGTGTTCTTCCCTTGTATCCCAAGTGCAACCTAAATTTTCACGTCCAAATTCCATCGTTTAGTATTTTCCCATTTTCGTGCATCTTTCATTCCTAGTTCTGTTTTGTCTCTGTCTACAGTGACAGCAGCCCCTGTGTTTCCCACCTCGGCCATCTTTTTGATTTGTCCAAACCCTCCCAATTTTACTGGGAGTTCTGTCCATCACCCCCTACATCCACAAATTTCTTAATTTTATAGCCTTCTATCTATTTTTAGAAATTGTGTTCTTCCTCAGCTACAGTGTTGTCAGTCAGATCCCAGATCCGACCACCCTCCACTTCCAAAATTAGAACAAATCACCACCACCTCCAAATCAGATCCAAAAATAGTCCTGGTTTCGTAACTTGATTTCCCACAACTTTTCTGAAGAACACAACCCCAGATTCGGACGTCTACCTCACGGTCAAAGGCAATCCACAGGAAAGTTCTTGCTGACCTGAGATTTCAGGAACTGTACAACAGGAACTTGGAAATTCCATAAGTGCAGATCCGTGCATATCCAGGACAGATCTCCAGGCCTATATTGAAGGATTTGAAGTTAGCTTTCCAACGGCGCCAGTCTCGTGTCGATCCGACATCGGGGCTGATCGCAGCGCCCGTTCTCACCGAGACGCGTGCTGAAAACCAGAAGTTACAGCCCGTGACCGGTTATTCCGACCGGTGCCAATCGGAGCCGGCCAGAGGGCGCCCCCACTCCAGGGAGCGCCCTTCCAGGCATTCTCCACTATAGCGTGTCATCGGGTCCCACACGGCCCCTCCGGACAGCACGTGGGTCCCACCGTCACGTGTTCGGGTGTTGCCGAAACAGCGCGAGAAGCCCCGTCAACCCGAATTCGGTCCTCCGGACCCCATTGTGTAGCCCTTTACCTCCCTGTGTGGAGTGGGAGATATTTCATTGCTGTCATCATTATGTAATATTTATCCCGGGAGTACGAGTTTCGACCGGGTCCGTCGTCCCCACGCCGAGCGTGTGGAGGTATCGCATTCGCTCCCTTCTCGGCATTTTGCTTACTTCATATATATTTGTTTATGCCGCTGCTAGAGAGCATGTGTAGATATCTAGCTCGCTTTATATGTTCATTACCGCTGCTGCGAGAGAGTACGTGACCGTCCCATGACCCGATCCGGGCACAAATGAGAGCCGATCACCCTAGCTCATTGTCGGTTTCTCAACCGCGCACATCCGACGCTTCCCTCGTTAAGGGGCAATCACGAGCTTGTCGTGTCCGTGGTCTCGTCCCGCATCAATTTGGTATCAAAGCCAGGTTGCGTCTAGGGTGTCCAAACCAAAAAAAAAAAGAGTGTCATTTAAGTCTAAGTGTCTAAGTCAGTCTTTGGAGTTGCATTTGCATACCATTAATCGGTATATAAAAATGTGTTGTCTGAACGTTAGGATACGCCTATCGGGAAGGCCGCACACTTGCGCGAGTGATCTT
Organism: Amorphophallus konjac; assembly: GCA_022559845.1. NCBI lineage: Eukaryota > Viridiplantae > Streptophyta > Magnoliopsida > Alismatales > Araceae > Amorphophallus > Amorphophallus konjac. Next base: position 412,972,546 of record CM040120.1, read on the forward strand.
CGGATCGATTAACTCCGCCACGTACCGAGTCTTGGTGTCTTGTCCTTAGTGTGCATGCATCCCAACCTTTGCATTAGTCGGTCTAGTGTCTTGTCTCCGTGTGTATGCATGTCCATGTCCGCTATCCATGGTCGTTCCCCAAGGCCATGCGTCCAAGTGGTCATCTCTGGTGGCCCAAGCCAAGGCCTTCCTAGCCCGACCCTATATCGTTTCTAAAGCCACTCTACCTAATGGGTCCACAACGGAACTCCATTTCACCGATAGGGAGTCAGATAATTGGGTTACTTTTGATATCGTGGAGTCTCTCTCCAAGACAGGCGAGATTATCCGTGATGGTGATTTTGCTTGTGTTGAGTTCTATAGGAAGGTCGGCTCCGTTCTTTACACCGATGGTGCATGGTGCAGGATCGGCACACTTGCTGGTCCATGCATCATTTTAGGGCAAACGTGGTTAGGAGAAAGAAAGGCTAATCTTGACTGGGGCAAAAGTACTTGCACCTTATACCCACCTTACCTACCTGGCAAGATCATCCTTAAGGATAGGGCTCAATCGAGCACCCTCGTCTTTCCCGCCACCCAACCCCAGTGGCCCACTCCACCTTCGGATTCATGCTTGCCACCTCCCGGAGCCCACCCCTCTAGCCACCCATCATGGGAGCCACCCTCCCTTCGAGGAGCCACATTTAGAGGATGTCCATCCCGAGCCACCCGTGTTTCTTACGGGTACGCTATACATAGCCGAGCCACTTCTTAGTTGGCTCAAGGATGGCTTGGTCCCACATCCTTACCCTTCTATGGACCCCACCTTACCTATAGTGCCCGTCAACTCCTTCCACACTACCTTTCGGTCTAGTCACCATATTGATACATTGGATGACCTTATTATGGGATTAGACACGCAATGGAAGTTGACGCACCTACTGGCCCGAGGCTTTGACCAACCCGCTAGTCTTAGCTTCACCCATCCGGCCTTCGGGTCCATTACCTCCGAGTGCACCATTGGGTGTGTCACCACGGAGATTCTTCTATTCCTCCCGATGCCGGCCGAGTCCGACTTCGTTCCCTTTTGTCCAAGGGAGGAATCCTATTTTCTACACATGTCCGTCGTCCCACCGATCATAATGTATGACGGTGACTATGAATTCCAAAGTTGGGACCATGTCATGTTGGAACCCACCATAAGGGGTCATACCTTCTTTGATCCCTTTGAC